>KN881681.1:3257-14286 GCA_000934395.1 Fistulina hepatica ATCC 64428
GTGAGGCATTCTTTGATGAGATTGAGGATTTCGGCGTCAGAAGCGTACAGTCCTGCTATAGTGGCGAAGTCCAAATCGAGAGTTTCCAGGCCTGCAATTTCCATGAAATGTTCTGGCTTTAAGAGCGTGTAGAGGTCATCAGCCCCCTCTTTAGGTCGGTGATCGGAGCGTCGAGAGAGGGCGTCTGTGCGATTCTGAGAGCCAGGTCAATAGGCGATTTGGAAATTGTATCGGGAAAGGAAATCGAGCCAGCGCATTTGGCGTTTGGACAAGGGGAGTGGCTTTGAAAAGTGCTCGAGATTTTTGTGATCGGTAATGATTTGAATTGGATCTCGTGTGCTTTCCAAGTATTGACGCCAATGTTGCAGTGCGCGGACCACTGCAAGCATTTCTTTGTCGTAGATATCGTAGTTTCGTTCGGCCGGTGTCATTGATTTTGATAGGAATGCAATAGGGTGGTGTCTTCGATCGTAGTCCTGTTTTTGTGACAAGATTGCACCGTAAGCATATCCAGACGCGTCCGTTTCCATAGTATAAGGCTTCTCGGGATCAGGATGGGCTAGTACCGGTGCGGTGGTCACTGCATTTTTTAATTGGTTGAATGCGGCCTGCTCCTGCTCTCCCCATTGCCATTGCACATTCTTTTTCTCAAGATCGTGAAGTGGCCTTGCCATATGTGAAAAACCCTTTATGAAACGTCGATAAAAGCCGATGAAGCCCAAGAATTCTCTAACTTCTCTAAGGTTTCGTGGTGATTTCCAATCTCGGATTGCTTCCACCTTCCACTTGTCCATTTCAAAACCTTTCGTCGTTACGCGTACTCCAATAAAGTCAATTTCCTGTTTGTGGAACTCGCACTTTTCCGCTCGGCAATATAAGCGGTTGGTGCGGAAGCGTTGCAGGATTTCTCGATTGGTGGCTACGTGTTCGGGGAGTGTTTTTGCGAAAGACAACGTATCATCAAGAATATTTGTACATTCGACGTCTAGTAATGGGCCGAGAGTGTCGTTGATAAAACGTTGGAAAGCGCCGACTGCTCCTGTAAGTCCGAAATGCATGACGTTGAATTGATAATTGCCATAGCGACAACGGAAGGCGGTTTTCCATTCATCTCCTTCGTGAATCCTGATTTGATTGTAACCGTGCCGTAGATCGAACTTTGAGAAGATAGTGGAGCTGCGTAAGCGGTCTATGATTTCATCCATGCGGGGGATTGGGTATTGATCTTTGACAGTGATCGCGTTAAGTCTTCTCCAATCGACAACAAGTCGCTTTGTTCCATCCTTTTTGGGTACAAAGAAGCAAGGGGCAGCAATCGGTGATTTTGACGGTGTGATGAATCCTTTTTCCAACATGTCATCGAGCCATTCGCGAAGTTCTTTGAGTTCAGAGTCAGACATAGGGATAAGGCCAGACGGTTTTGGTAATTCCGCTCCTTCAATGAGATTGATCGCGCAATCATACCGACAATGTTCCGGTAATTTCGAGGCGCTTTCTTTCGAAAAGACGTCAAGAAGGTCGTGGTATTCAGAAGGGACAATTTCCTCAATTGGTTTTGGTGCTTCCTTGTGCTTAGAAGCGATTTGTGCCGAGAGGTTCTTTTTGGTGGCTATGTCCATAGCGAATATGTCTGCTTCGTCATCATCCATTGGGTCTACAAGTTCGATTGCGTCATCCGTTCTTGTGACTACGTCAGGCGCTTTATCTAGACAGCGAGCGGAGCAGTGTGCCGAGCTGAATACAATTCTCCCAGTAGACCAATTAATATCGGGATTGTGCTTCTGGAGCCAAGGGAGTCCTAATACGAGGGGATACCGTCCGACGGGTGCGACATCGAATAAGGTTTCTTCCTCGTGATTTTGTACTCGAAGCGTGCCTTTGACTTGATGTGAGACTGTGCCGAGTGATCGTCCGTCGATATCTTTGATTGGTAGGGGAAATTCCCGTGGTATTTTCGGGAGATTTTCCTTAGCGACAAACCGTTCGTTTATAAAAATCCCTGTTGCTCCGCAGTCAATCATGGCGTGCGGGGTTGTGACTTTTCCTGTGTTAAGCGTGGTATCGATAACTAAGTGCCTTGCATTCTGTTCTGAATATGGTAATACAGAAGCTCGTATGTTTACACATGGTCTAGGTCCAAACTTTACACGGGGAGCCCTCGGAGGCACAACATTCGTCCGGGGCATCTCTAAAAATCCAAGTCGACGAGATTGTCTTTTGGTGCAGCGGGTACGGTAGAGGAAATAGATGGTGATGATACATGCTGTGGTGCCGTGGGAAGTAATCGGCATGGCGGTAGTGGTGGAACTGATGCTTGATAGGTTGCCGCAGCGAAGTATGGCTGCGGCAGTACTTGCGCTGGGGCATAGTATTGTTGCGCGACTGGTGTTGGTACATACTGCCCCCATGGGTATGGAGGCGTTTCGGCGGTGATTGCGTTTACTCTCTGGGGAAGGCGATGGGCTTGGACTGTGTGTCCAGCCTGTCCGCAGTACATGCAAAGATTATTTTTGACGCGGCGTTCGCGTTCTTGCGGGGTGATACGTTTCTTTCCTCCAGAGATGTCCATGGCGTTGGGATCAGATGGCGGAGCGGTAATAGTTTGCGGTCGCGTAGTATTGAATGGATTTAGGCGCGGTGGAGCGGATGTCGTGCGCCAGTTTGGTGCTTGACTTGTTGTTGAGCGAGGCGGTGAGAAGGGTGTTGGTTTTGCTGTAGTAGTACTTCTTTTCTCCTGTTGTCGCTCCCAATGCCGGTTGTCGATGCGGACTGTTAGGTCTGCAAGGGCGTCGAAAGTGGCTGGCTCATCTCTTAGCGCCAATTCATCTTTAACGTGCTCTTTTAATCCATTCCTGAACGCTCGCATAGTTTGGAACGTGTTCATCTCGTAGCCGGCAATGCGGCAAAGTCTTCTAAATTCTCCGAGGTAGTCGGAGGTTGGTCCTATTTGTTTGAGGAGTTCGAGTTTCCTCGCGGCGACACGTTCGGCATCGAGGTCATAATACGAGATCGAGAAGTGTTTGACGAATTCTTCGAAATCGAGAACATAAGGGGGATGCAGTTCGTTCGGTTCTGCGAGAGTTTCTAGGGCTTCGTCTGTGACCACTTGCGCCCAAGGACGTGCTTTTCCCTGGATCAATGCTAGGGACCAGAGGATAAAGGTTGTATCGGTGGGAAAGGCTGTGACGTTCAACGCCCGATAAAGTCGGAGAGACGAGATAAATGTGACACGATTTGAAGGAAGAGACCACGTCCCGCGAAGTGAGATTAAGAGCTCGCTACAGTCTAACCCGAAGGAGCCCGAATATATACTAACAGTAAACGATCGAGTATTAGGTAAGCGCGTAACAACAATAAGGAATTCACTATATGTAACATAAATAGAATATAAACAATTAGGAGAATTATGAACTTCTGACACCCCCACTCGAGCGCAATCTAAGACCCAAGAGACGTACAAATTTCTGGTGTTTTTCCCGTACCAAAGCTTTTGTGAATATGTCGGCAACCATATCGTTAGTTGACACATATTGGACGACGGCCTTGCCAGACGCGACTACGTCGTCACGTATATAGTGATATTTCCGCTGGATATGCTTTGTCCGAGCGCGGAATCGCAGATCCCTCGAAAGGATGATGGCTGCCTGGTTATCACAATTGAGGACGGTAGGGCCATGCTGCGGGAAGCCAAGTTCTTCAAAGAACGTGCGTAGCCAACATAAATGTTGCGCTGCGTTACTGAGGCCAATATACTCGGACTCGGTGCTCGAAAGAGCGACCATGGTCTGGCGCTTGCTAGACCAAGCGACCGCTGCGCCCGAACTAACGAATACGTATCCAGACGTGGATCTTGAGGTGTCCACGTCGCCGCTCCAATCAGCGTCAGAAAAGCCGTGGAAATCACGTTCCAAGGATGCGCCGTCTGACCCGTCGTAGACCAATTCCAGATCTAAAGTACCGGCGATATACCGAAGTACCCGTTTCGCGAGATTCCAATGGCAGGCCTTGGGCGCGGATGCGTAACGTCCGAGGATCCCCACGGCATAGGCTATGTCTGGACGAGTGCCGAGCATCGCCCACATAAGCGAACCAACTACTGTGGGGTAAGTGACTACCTTTCCGTTTATGCACACGTCGTGCACGGTGGTGTCATCGACTGGGTCGTCGGCTGTGAAGCGTTCGTTATGCGGGAGGGGCGTTTGGACAGGATTACAATCCGCCATGCCACAACGATCCAAGATATCTAGGAGGTATTGTCGCTGAGACAGTTTGACGAGGCGATTCGGGCGATCGCGCGTGATTTCAATGCCTAATATCCAATTCGCTCGCCCGAGATCTTTCATTTTGAACGCGCTCGCCAACAACTTCTTGATATCTTGCGCGTATGCCTTCGAATTCGTGGCTATAATAATGTCATCAACATACACGACCATAAAACAGAGACGTCCAGCACTGTCCTTGATCACATATAAACAGGTCTCCGCATTGAGGCGCGTGAAGCCCATGGACTGGAGTTTGCGATCGAGGGTCCTATTCCAGGTGCGACCCGCTTGTTTGAGACCATAGACGGAGCGCTTTAGCTTCCAACAGTATCCCGGCCTGACGTCGACTCCCTGTGGCGGGGTAATGTAGATATCCTCCTCAAGTTCGCCGTTGAGGTACGCTTGAGTTATGTCGCACATTTCCAATTCGAGGTCGTGCTTAGCGGCAAGTGCAGCAATAATACGGATGGAGTCAATATTAGCTACTGGAGCAAAAACGTCCGGCACGTCACCTTGTTTGTACCCATGAACCACAATGCGAGTCTTGTAGTCAATTATCACACCGCTCTGGTCTGTCTTGTATCGAAAAACAGGGCGACTGGTAATCGGTTTGACACCATCTGGTATAGGAACCTCCTCGTACACGTCGTTGTCGAGGAAACCTTGAAGCTCGCGGTCGATGGATGGCTTCCAGAAATCCTTTTCTGGACCGCTCAATGCATCGGGGATATTGCGCGGGATCTTGTGTCCTGGGACCTCGCTCTTCGCGACACCGGCAAAGAAATGAGAAAAGTTTATCTCATCCTCAACTTCAGGTGGTTCCTCGTCGATGATGGTAGTGTCCGGTACCCCCCCACTGACGGATGAGATAGGTTCCGGCATTGGGGTGTCACAAGTCACGGTTTCAGTTGGAGCGCTCACACGCCGGTTGGCAGCACACCGCTCCTTCTCTGCTTGTTCGTTCACCCAATTCTGCTCAACAGTAAAATTACGACCGAACGCGACTTTGCGCATACGATTCGACCGGCGCACGCCACCTACAATGCGAGCCGGGCTTGGTTTGCGACGGGATTTGGCGGGTGATTGGACAACCGTAGGCGAGCGGACTGGGATGCGCGACTGACGAGCGCTAACTGGTGTAGGTACGCTTGACGCATGTGGAACGTGGTCCCCCACTGACCGTGTAGTGCCCTGCACGTCCACGGGTTGTACAATATGAGGTTCATCGTCATCGGAGCTGTCGTCGTCGGATGCTGGCGCGCGTGCCGTTTGACGCAGAAGATCGCGAAAGTTTCCGGCTGGCGTGTGAGGATCGCTGGGAGGTGCGAAGGGAACTGTAGAGGTCTTTTCAGACTCGTCAAATTTGACGTGACGCGAAGTGATTATCTTTCGCGTGGTAAGATCGAGTAGAGTGTAGGCTTTGGAACCGGGACGGTAGCCCAGCATAACACATTTACGTGCGTGCGATCCAAACTTCCCATTGCGCTGATCCTTGGGTAATAAAGCATATGCAGTGCAACCGAACGGACGGAAGAATGAGGCGTCGACGCGGCGATGGAACAGCTCCTCATACGGAATCTTAGATTTTATCCCAGAGGCTGGCGTTCTGCCGATAGTGAATGCGGCGTGCGAAACAGCGTACGGCCAGTAGGTCTTCGGAATTCCTGAATCAATGAGCATGGTTGTGGCCATGGTTGCTATTGTCTGCCCCATGCGTTCGGCCAGACCGTTTTGCTCCGGCGTGTGTGGGGCAGTCGTTTCCTGCCACGTCCCCTCGCGTGCAAGCTGTTCGCGAAACGACTCGCTTATATACTCGCCGCCGTTGTCAGACCGTAGGAAATCCACGAAGTCAGGTGCGAGTTTAAAGGTTCCTACCTCTGCATCGAAATACTCCTTGACGTCAGATTTGAACTGATTATACGCCGTTTGGGCGTCAGCCTTCCGGCGAATGGAGTATACCCATGGGAAGCGTGTGTAGTCGTCAGTGAACGTGATACCGTAGCGGAAACCTTCTGGTGACGCGGGAGTGATGGGGCCAAAAACGTCGGTGTGTACAATTTGGAACGCGTGTGTGGTTCGGAAGTGGTTCCCCTTCGGAAAGGGAAGTTTCTTCATTTTTCCGAGTACACACGGTTCGCAAAACGTCGGAGTGCCTGACACTCCATCGATTCCAGGAAGTTGATTGCGACGGACCATCTCTTGTATGCGTTGTACGTTGGTGTGCCCCATGCGGCGGTGAAGTGTGTTTATGTCGACGGTGAGTAATGCAGCGTGATCTGGGAAGACCACGGGTTCCAATCGCATGGTATATAGCCCATCGTTCAGTTCACATCGAGCGAAAACAGTGCCGCCGCGAGATATGAGGCCATAGTTGTCCTTGTATAAGACGTCGAACCCAGAGGCAGTGATGCGCGGAACAGAGAGCAGCGTGAGCGTGAACCTCGGAACGTAGAGGACCTTGCGGTACGTGATGGCATGCGTGCGATTTCGGACACGGCTAATGAATGTAACTTCACCAGTACCGGTTGCCAGGACGTAGGAGTCGTCGCCAAAGGAGACTCGGCGTGGTGGGTCGAGGACGCGGAACGTTGCTGGGTTAAACCATGTAATGTGAGGGCACATGTGAGTTGATGCACCCGAATCACTAATGATTCGTTTACGAGATCTCCTTTTGTGGGACGTAGCATACGAGAGAATCCGGTCTGATAAGTCACGAGAGATATGTACAGTGTGTGATGTATCCGAATCTGAATCCGAATCCGAAACGTGCGTCTTCACCTTTGCCTTGGCTGCCTTAGCAGTCAACCTAGCATTCTTGGCTGCTTTCAAAGTGTTGCAGTCCTCCGTCGAGTGGCCGCAATCACCATGAATTTCGCAATGTTTGGAGACTTTTGGTTTGCGCGCCTTCATGGTGCGACGCTCGTTGTTGGAGGGTTTTGCGGCGAGAGCGGTGGATGATGCGGTTGATGTCGAGGACGTCATCGAGGACGCTTGGAGTGAGATACGAGTTTCGACATCAGCGAAAGTGAGCTTTGAATTTGCTGGGATGGAGTTGAGGATAGACGTGCGCAACGTGGCCCATGGCTCCTCGGGAGGGAGGGAGTGCAGCAGGAGGAAGGCCGTGAACTCGTCGTCGATCGACTTGATCATTCCTCTAAGCTGACTGCCGAGGGAACGAATGCGGGTGACGTGGTCGGTGAGTGGCTCGCCGATGGTACCGTCCCATTTCAGGCTCATCATTTCCGTGAGGATGTAGTATGAGCGTAGGCCAGTGCTTTGGGCCTCAAACTTCGAGATGACAGCGGACATCAGCTCTTTCGCAGATTGGCCTTCAGTGACGAGAGCCATGACGAGGGAGTCTGACAAATGCTCAACGATGATCCCGTGGGCCTTTTGGTCGCGGATATCCCAGCTGTCCGTAGGCTGGATTGTCGATGAACCAAATGTGGATATCGAGGTGGCGGCTGCAGCTGCGACAGCAGCGGTGATGGTCTCGCGGGTATCTGTGCCATAGGCGACGCCTGCAACTTTGGCGGACGCTAGTTTGGCTCTTATACGAATCTTCCATATCGTAAAGTTGTTTTCTCCCGTGAGGACGGGACACGTGGACGACTGAGTGCTCTCCGCCATGGTGGCAGGGCACTCGCGTATGTGAGCGGCAGGATGTGGAAAGACGAGTGAGTGGGAGTCCTACTGTCTTGTCCTAAGCGCTCCACTCGGGGCCCATAACCTGACACGATTTGAAGGAAGAGACCACGTCCCGCGAAGTGAGATTAAGAGCTCGCTACAGTCTAACCCGAAGGAGCCCGAATATATACTAACAGTAAACGATCGAGTATTAGGTAAGCGCGTAACAACAATAAGGAATTCACTATATGTAACATAAATAGAATATAAACAATTAGGAGAATTATGAACTTCTGACAAAATGCTCGGGCTTCGTCGCCTCGGGTTCCTTCGAATGGAGTGGGCTTGACAGCTTTTACTCCAATAAGTCCACTAGCGGCCATTCCAGTGGCAACTCCAACATTCCCTACATTGGTTTGGACGGCTGGGACAGTTCTCGAAAAGTTTCGCAGCTGGGCTGCTTGAGTATCGATGAGGCTTTGTTGAGCGGCAATTTGCCCTCGGAGTTCATTAAAAGCCTCTTGAAATTGCTGCATTGTTGGCAGCCCAAGAAAGGGATTGGTAGTCGGGGACGTGGTCATTGTAGGTATTGGTATAGTAGTTTTCGGTTTTTTGTAAGTAATTGTATGTAATGATTCGCAAACACAATGCGTGAGTAAAAGGGCCTTACGGAGTGAGTACACTAATTCCTCCAGGTAAATTTCTCTGGGCAGGTAAATACAACAGTCAAGTCCGCAGTTATAACAGGTGCTCGTGGGTGGATTGACTACCGCCCTCACGATTGGTACACCTAAACTTTGTTCCACTTAAGGAATCAAAGCTAACCGTTCAGACTATTTAAACACTTCGCGTTTTGAGCACGAAGGTCTACGATGAGCGAACAATGGAAAATAAATGTGGATGCGAGTGGATTGGGTAGTGAGCGAGTCGTGTAAGCGACTTTACCTAATGTGACGACCGATAGGCGTAATACCGTCGTGAGAACTAATGACGCGACCCCTATGCGAAGAGTGAAGCGTTGGAGGTGACGAAACACCTGACTGAGTCGCAGCCTTGACGTGACAAGTGAAGCAAGAAGATTAAGATGAGAACACGAGTCGCTCGAAAGCCGGAGACGAGAGAAGATGGTCGATTCTGTGAGTATTGTTCTTTGTTCTGGTATAGAATACAAGAGGTAAAGTGTAGAATACATGTGTATGTGCACTACTTTAAATACTTCAGGGGGCGAGCACAGACCAGGTAATTTGAGTGAAACCGATTGTACTTATGTGCTATCTCCTATGATCAACCCTCTGTGCGAGACAATCCTTGTATAGTCATGTGATAAGTTCTTATTATTCTTATATAATTGAAGTCGCGAGTTCGAACCCTGGTAAGTATAGTTCTTTAAATAGAGGAGGCCTGTTGACGCGAGCATAATGAATGCTCGGTGACAATACACCGGCCGTAAAGGGTTGTGTTTTACTCGGGGTCGTGACACCCTTATCCAATATGCCTCTCCCTCTTATATATGTCCGCGAAGCCTTGTAAGCACTCGCGAGATCGCCCAGGACTTCGCGAAGCCCTCACGAACTCCGTATGTCAATCGCGACTGCCTTCGCCTCGACCGCGATCCAGCCCCGTAACTATACAATGTCTCGCGAACTTCAGTCTTGCTTCGCGATACGTTTCGCGACTGTCTCCGTTGCTTAGACTTAACGCGGAGGTAGCTACGAGCTTGCCTGTACGACCACGAGGAACCCATTGCGCTATCTTTATTATATCTGGCCTGACGGTCAGGATGCTCATCGACAAAGGCCGCGATTGCGCTGCGGTAATTCATAGTGGGCTCTGGCCTCGTTGGGAACATCGCGACGAACTCTAGAAGCTCATAGCTACGTCATGACACGTCACTCATGCCGCCGGCCATGTAAGATAATGTCGCCATGAGCTCAGATACTTGTGAGAGAAAACAACGACGCACCGCGTATATCATAACGCTCACAGGACTTCATCGAGCGATCACTACTCGCTATAAACATCGCGCGGCATCTTAAAACAATACAGGAATCGACGCCACAGACGCGGCGCGACTTCGCGATCACGGGATACGTTCGTGATCACGTTGGACTTGTTTGCGAAGTGTGAAAAGTTAAGCTGTCCATCCCGAAGGCCGAATGGGACGCGTTTCCCGGCCACGGAGTTTCCATACCCATCATGAAAAAGGGGGGACAAAGGGGGGACAAAAACATCGCAACTAATTCACAAACCTAAGCACGTCGTCGAAAAAATAGTGTAAGTTAGTTAAAATATTTTTATTAACGTTCTTCTTTTTTCTTTACTTATAGAATCTTCCTAGAAGTTGTAAAAATAGTATAAAGCTGAGTTTTATCCTACAACACACACTTCTCTAAACAAACTACAGGGTTTTACCTGCACGTTGGTACAGGGTGCAGTCCCCTAGCTGTTACGCGACAGGTGGACGGTGGAACTAGGGACGTGGCAGCTTTAACAGCGTGCAGGTAAAGCCCTGCAACTTGTTTAGAGAAGTGCACATGGACCGAAGGGAGATAGATATAGACGTGCACGTTGTTGTCCTTGTTTATTCATTACAGCCTTGGCACCTTTAGTTACCAAGTCCTTACCGTTCGTCACGGACTTTTACGAGAAGATGTGTCGCCATACAGACTTCGTTATAGTGTTTTTATACGACATGTTCCGTTACGTGTCTCAAAGTTTGCTCGTTCTTCGCGTTCAAGTCGCTGTTTGTTGTACACGCCTTACGGGTTTTGTTCGCCTTGTCTATCATGCAACATTACATGGAAGCTTTTTAATTTGTATTAGTGTTAAAGCAGAAGGTATCAAAACGACGCTTGCCAGCGCTGTACGGTTGACTCTTTAGTTTGGCACCTGCGGTAGGTCAGATATAACGGTTACTCCTTGGCCTTCACCTTGGCCTTCACCTTCGCCCTTTGCGTTGCTCGAGCCGGGTCGGTAGGTAAGGAGGTATACCTCTGAACTGCGACACCGCCCTGTTCGACAACGACTCGACCTCGAGCTATACGCAGCTCTGCTTGTATGGCAAGCGCGATTTACGCTTCCCGTAATTAACGAAGCTTTTCCATTAACTATAATAAAAAGACGACTAGACCTACCGTGCA
>KN881687.1:2683-15406 GCA_000934395.1 Fistulina hepatica ATCC 64428
GCTAGCGGGAACCTCTGAAAGGCCACACAACCAAAACTACGCCTCGCGAGTGCGTGGGGGCGCGCCTGTTGGACGATACGGACGAAGGATAAGATAAAACGATGTAAAAGATTGATATATGGCCTATAGTTGTAAGGCTAAAACTAAAGATCGAATTTGCTCCCCCCCCCCCCTTATCCAATATGCCTCTCCCTCTTATATATGTCCGCGAAGCCTTGTAAGCACTCGCGAGATCGCCCAGGACTTCGCGAAGCCCTCACGAATTCCGTATGTCAATCGCGACTGCCTTCGCCTCGACCGCGATCCAGCCCCGTAACTATACAATGTCTCGCAAACTTCAGTCTTGCTTCACGATACATTTTGCGACTGTCTCCATTGCTTAGACTTAACGCGAAGGTAGCTATGAGCTTGCCTGTATGACCGCGAGGAACCCATTGTGCTATCTTTGTTATATCTGGCCTGACGGTCAGGATGCTCATCGACGAAGGCCGCGATTGCGCTGCGGTAATTCATAGTGGGCTCTGGCCTCGTTGGGAACATCGCGACGAACTCTAGAAGCTCATAGCTAGGTCATGACACGTCGCTCGTGTCGCCGGCCATGTAAGATAATGTCGCCATGAGCTCAGATACTTGTGAGAGAAAACAACGACGCACCACGTATATCATAACGCTCACAGGACTTCATCGAGCGATCACTACTCGCTATAAACGTCGCGCGGCATCTTAAAACAATACAGGAATCGACGCCACAGATGCGGCACGACTTCGCGATCATGGGATACGTTCGCGATCACGTTGGACTTGTTTGCGAAGTGTGAAAAGTTAAGCTGTCCATCCCGAAGACCGAATGGGACACGTTTCCCGGCCACGGAGTTTCCATACCCATCAGCGGCTGATGGCGTACCTGCTTGGTGGTATTGATATTCTGGACTTGTAGTTCTTTTATTTACATTTATTCTCATTGCATGTGTTACAGTTATCACTGAATTATTGTGGGATTGCTTGGCAGCTAGTATTGTACATAATTGGTCCAATAATATGGGTTTTTTGTGATATTCTTGCATCATTAAGTGATTTTATAAAGAAGAGAAGTGTTATTTGGTGCCAATTACACCTCAATTATTAATTCTTACATGTAAAATAGCTCAAACTTGACATATATTATTTTCCTTGACCCTCAGATTATCTCGGGGGTCAGCCATTTATGGGTAATTCAGGTAATGCAAATAACAGAGGTAATCAGGTCTATTTATGACATTTTCGAACTATTTTTACCTATTTTGTCTCATTTACAGAATCAGGTTTTTCCTGATGCTGCCATCTCCTTTACACTATATGCTGCTCGAGGACTGGAGAGAAACTTAGTTCTCCCTCTCACGTCCTCGAGTGTGTACCTGCTCATATTCTGTTCCTTCCTCTCACATCCTCGCAGATGCTACTTATACGACGTTGTAATACTTATATCGCTCAGTAATACAACATTGTTTTGCCACACAGCGTATGTCTACACCTCACGAAGCCAACAACAAAACTCCACCTCCTGCTGAAATTCATACGGACGCCATTGTGGCGTGCGAGTCGGTTGTGAACAAGTTTCGTATGGGAGAAATCTCGAAGGCCTGAGCTATTGTTGAGATTCAGCATCACATTCCTTTCTCGGGAGATTTCAATGATGAAGAACAAGTTACCTCTCATTCTTCGGCTATTGAGTCCTTCTTGCGGAAACTCGACAGCTTCGAACACATCCGAGGAACTGCAGAAAACTGAAGCGGCGAAGGAGAAGTGGAGAGATCCACACTGGGAAGAGGAGGATCTACCCCTGCAGAAGAGCAGCCGGAAGCAACTGCTAGCGGATCGCTTAAGCGACCCCAAGGAGAGTCCGATGATGAAGAAGAAGAGGGTATATCTTCATCAGGACACAAGTTCGATCCCGCGCGACTCCCGTGGAACGCCAGGAAGAAATCGCGCAAAACCGACTCCTCGACACTCTCTCCTACAGCGGTTGGAACTGAAGCCCACACCTCATCCATCCTCTGCACCATCGAGATCCTGGAAGCTATCCATGCAGACATCAAATGTGCCAGAGCCAACCTGCTCATCTCATTGGACGCCCCCCAATTCCCAGAATCTCAATGGAAGAAGCTCCTCAATGGAGGAACAGCCGACTTCGACCAAGTGCTCTCAGGGATATATGCATCCACTGATGTCAAACGAATGACAGAACACATCAGCGGGTTGGAATTCTCATTCGTGTCCACTACACCCTCTAAACGAGTTGTCGACTACGGGGACTGGATTACGGCGTTCAACAGCTTTGCTGAAGCCTTCATGTTCATCTTCCCTCATCGGGGAGGTGAACTGCGGCAATACGCTGAACACATCAAGTCCTATTTCAAAGCCAGACCAACTTCTCAGCACAGCAGAGTCATTGCATACGACTCCGCTGTCCGCACACGAGTTGGACAACAGCACAACTTACTCCATACCGATTTCCTCGAGTTTCAAGACCTCTAGATTCGATTCATCTTCAGTCCTGTTGCAGGCGTCGCAGGAGCGGCCTCGCAATCTGTCGAATTGGGAGTGTCCGCTACTGGAGGAAAGCGAAAACAGAGTAAAACACCATGCCACAACTTCAATAACGGCATGCGCCCCCGGTTGGCTGTCACCTGTTACTACGCCCACGTCTGCGCAAAGTGTCAAGCAAAAGGGCATGTGGAGAGGAGTTGTGAGAAGAAGTAAAGCATTTTTGTCATGATACACACTGAGATACATGCAGAGTCTGCTGTGGCATGATGCCACTGAAGATGACCTGCTACCTGCGAAAGAGTTCCTTGCAGAAACGACGCTCGCAATGTGTCCTGTGCCTACTCCACTGGCTAATGAATTGTCCAACGCTACCATGCTGACCACGATTGCCGAACACCCTCACTTGTTCCCTATTGTCATGCCTGTGAACGTCGATCGATTAGAAGATCTGCTACATGAGCACCCAAATCATAACCTTGTCCAATCTGTTTGTTGGAGTCTGCGGCAGGGTTTTTGGCCTTGGGCGGAAACAGCTAATCACAGTTACCCAGCTACTTATGACAACGCCGAAGGCTACCGCACACTCACTAACCCCGCTCATCTTGCCTTCATGCGTCAGCAATGTGCTGCCGAAGCCGCTGCCGGCCGTTTCTCTCAGCCATTTGGACCAGACCTCCTTCCGGGCATGTACGTGGTACCAGTGTGGGTTGTACCTCAACCACACTCCACCGGACTGCGGCTAGTCATTGATCACAGCGCGGGAAGATATTCATTGAATTCCATGATTCCCAAAGCGGAATGTACCGTTCATCTTGACGGTCTCCAGCAATTGGGTGAGGCACTTATCGCCGTGCGAGTGCGCTATCCCAACCATCTGCTAGTCATGTGGAAATCTGACGTGTTGCACGTGTATTGAATCCTTCCGATGCACCCGCTATGGCAGATTAGACAAACTGTCGTCCTTGATGCCGAGCGATGCATGGACTTCGACAATGATTTTGGTGGCGGTGGGTCGGGACGTGTTTGGAGCATTTTCTTTGCGCTCGTCCTGTGGATCACTACTTTCATCAAGTTCATACTTGACCTTTTTGCATACGTCGACGACTCATTCTCATGGGACTTCGCGGACAACCTAGTGCTCTATGAACCTTACCAAGACTGGTACCTCGCCAAGCAAGTGACGCTATTGCAGCTTTGGGATGAACTAGGAATACCACATGAGAAAAGGAAACAAGAATGGGGTTCCTCGCTCACGATCATTGGGTTACTCGTGAATGCTGCCGACATGACGATCATGATGCCAGATCAGAGCCGCCATGATCTTATTGCCGCCTTGCGTGCTTTCGCGGTGCCCAAGCACAGACGCCCCCTTGTGGAGTTCCAGAGACTCAGCGGGTGGGTAAACTGGGCACTCAACGTCTATGTTTTGTTATGCCCCGGCCTCAATACCTTGTATGCAAAAATCCGGAACAAGAGTCAACCGTGGCAATCACTTTGGGTTAGCAAAGCACTTTGCGGCGAACTTTTGTGGATCGCCAACCACCTCGAGACTTCAATGGGTGTCCACATGCTTAAGTCACATAAGTGGACGTCTGCCGATGCCGATGTAGTTATTTTCACTGATGCATGCCCGTCAGGCATGTCTTTCTACGTCCCTGCCTTGAACCTTGGTTTCCAATGCAGTACAGACGACGTGTGACTACCCCGTGGCATCTCCCAAGACCGTATCTTTTATTTCGAGGCCCTGGCTGTCATCTCGGCGATCGCCTACTCACTATCTATGTCTCCGTCACCCAAGCATCTCCTTGTCTGGATGGACAACACCAATACCGTTGACATGTTCAATTCGCTTCACGCCTTGCCGCCTTACAACCCTCTACTTATTACCACTGTTGACCTCCTGATGAAGACCACATGTCAATTACGTGTCCTTCACATTCCAGGCACACAAAACAGGGTTGCCGACGCATTATCGCGATTCCGCAATGACGTTGCAATACAGATGCACCCTACCCTCCGGATATTGTCCTTTAGCCCCCCGCGTCTGACGTCGGGGGTTTCTTTGGCATGAATCTCGAAAGTCCATGGGCAAGGCAGCCTTTACACGTACCGTGGACTACATTGAGGCTGCAGTTCGAACGCGCGATCGCTATTGGCGCGTCCATCGATCCTTCTTCCACAGCAACCTACACTTCAGCACTCCAGTCATATGTTACTTTCTGTCACCTGCACGAATTCTCCATTGAGCCTACACCAGATACTCTAAGCTTCTTCGTGGTTTATATGTCGCATCATATTAAACCCTCCTCGGTAAATTCTTACCTATCCGGCATCTGTTCACAGCTCGAGCCATTCTTTCCTGGCGTCCGTCAAGCATGAACCAGCAATATTGTTCATCGCACTTTATCCAGATGCCTCAAGCTGTACTCCTCTCCAACACAATGCAAGTGCCCGCTCCACCGTGCCGAGCTTCTTCACGTAGCGGCACATTTTTTGACGCTCACCACACTGGACGACCTACTTTGGTGGTCACTCCTCCTGACCGGCTTCTACGGCCTACTACGATTAAGAGAACTTGTAGCCCCTGATAGCGCGCACACGCGTGATGAGTGTAAACTAGTTCGTCGGCTCTCGGTTTCACTCGAACCCACTGCTTTTTCTTTTCTGCTACCCTTTCACAAAGTGGACCGCTTCTTCGAAGGCAATAAAGTTATTATCCAAGCGACAATGGCCACCAACGACCCTTTGTCTGCTTTTCGCAAGTACCTTGCTGCACGCGATCTCCGCTTTCCCTATCACTCTGATCTCTGGCTTCACAATGATGGCCACCCTCCCATCAGATCCTAGTTCATCACCATCCTCAAGAACTTCTTCCCAGGGAATGACATCACTGGCCACTCTATCTGCTCAGGTGGTGCAACTTACCTCGCAGAACTTGGTGTTCAACCAGACCTCATTCAGAGCATCGGTAGGTGGTCTTCCGATGCATTTCGTGTCTACATACGCACCCATTCCGTCATACTGGCGGCCATCTTACACAGCAACAGCTTGCACACACCACAGGTATGGCCGATTCGTGTTCCTTCCTCATCTCTCCATTCATTTTTCTCATCCAGCATTCCACCGTTTGAGATCAGATAAATTCTCTTTCCCTGTATTTGTATTGCGCCCCACTTTCGTGTCACCCCTGTATTTGTATCATGCTCCTGTACCTGCATCGCGCTCTCTCTGCTCCCCGACTGTGCTTTTTCTCCAGGCTGTACTTATATCTCAAAATTTTTTCTCTTTCCCTGTACCATTACCTCCAAATCCTTTCTCTACTAGCCTTTTAGCAGTCACGTAACACGAACCAATGTATTTTACATTGGGCATCTCACTTGAGGTGTCGCGAAATGGCCATGTCGCTCACATGTGCAAGCCAGTCCAGCGTACGCCCGGTTAGAGCCTGTAATTATAATGGACCAGACTCATAGGCTACCTGAAATTGAAAGGGCAAGTGGTCTTTGCCGCCGGCGGCCTTGTTTTGCAACCGTTATCAGATAGGGGCTGTTTTCCGATTGATGATTGTTTAACTGGTGGTCACCATGCTTAGTCACTTCACTCAGTGGCGGCCTGTACAGGTTTCTGATCAAGCTCATGCACACGTTTATATAAAAAGTGGGAGACATTCATACCTACCTATCCATAACGAGTCCATTGCATTCATCAGGAAAAACCCAAGTTGATAATTTAGTGTCAATTTTACAGAATAGTCAACAATTGTCTGAAATTCCAGGAATTGCCACTTTTTCATAAATTGTCGCACATTTAGCCATCTCCCCAGTTCTCTGATTTGATTGACAACAATTAATCAGCAACTAGAATACAATTAGGCCTCATTTTGTCTCAAATTTAAATGAAATTGGGCTGGAATGAATGGACAGTTTCACACAGTTTAAATGTAATCAAAAACAATTCATATTTCTGGTACTCATAACTACTTTACCGAGACAATGTTAAATGAACAAAGTTATTAAAATGATACATATGTACAACCTCAGCATGGAATGAGTCACATAATGCACGCAGTCACGTTGAGAGACATTGATCGGGGCTAGTGGGAACCTCTAAAAAGGCCACACAACCAAAACTACACCTCGCGAGTGCGTGGGGGCGCGCCTGGGACGATACAGACGAAAGATATGATAAAAAGCAATATAAAAGATTGATATGTGGTTTATAGCCCCTCCCCCCTAAAAACTCCCTCCTCCTTCAATATATATGTGTCCATGAAATCTCGTAAGTACTCACAAACTCACCCAGGACTTTGCGAAGCTCTCGCGAACTCCGTATGTCAATCACAACTGCCTTCACCTCGACCGCAATCTAGCCCCGTAACTATACAATGTTTCACGACCTTCAGTCTTGCTTCGCGATATGTTTCGCGACCATCCTCATTGCTTAGGCTTGACGCAAAAGCAGTTGCGAGCTTGCCTGTACGACCGCGAGGAACCCATTGCGCTATCTTTGCTGTATCTAGTCTGACGGTCAGGATGTTCATCAATGAAGGCCACGATCACGCTGCGGTAATTCATAGTAGGCTCTGGCCTCGTTGGGAACATTGCGACAAACTCTAAAAGCTTGTAGTTAGGTCATGACACGTCGCTTGTGCTGCCGGCCATGTAAGAAAGTGTCACCATGAGTTCGGATACTTGTGAAAGAAACGACGACGCACCGCATATCTCATAACACTCAGGACTTCATCAGTCGATCACTACATGCTATAGACATTGCACGGCATTTAAAACGATACAGGAATCAACGCCACAGACGCGTCGCAGCTTTGCGATCACGGGACACGTTCGCGATCATGTTTGACCCATTCGCGAAGTGTGAAAAGTTAAGCTGTCCATCCTGAAGACCGAGTTGGACGCGTTTCCCGGTCACGGAGTTTCCATACCCATCATCCTCCTCACAACTGTAAATACTGACTGTCCTCAGTCAGACGCAATTAGGCTCGCGAAGCCTAAATTTGATCGCGGTGACGCCGAAGCACTTGAAGTGGTCGCCGCACGGTATGTTCAATACCTGATTGGGATCACGACAGCTAGCTAAATGACGAACAGCATATGACGACAAAACTCAGCTTGTTACCACCATCTTGCTTTGCGCCCAAGACCTATCCATTTCCAGCCTCATCAATTCACTATGGCTTTTATCCCTACCGACGTGTTTTTCCCCTCGCTCCTCCAATATACTGACAGCCAGCTTCACGACATGGAGGACTTCGAGGTCTTGCTGGCTGTGCTTGAGCCTGCTGCGACCATCTCTAGCTATAATCATTCGAGGACGCGACGTACCGTGGCCGTGCACCAACTCGTCCGGTTATTGGTGAGTGCTAAAATCATTTTCTTTGCTGTTTGGCTGACTTAGCTTTACATAGGCTTTGCATCCTTCATTTGCTCAAGGCCCAGTAGCCGTTGAACTCGTCGCTCGGCTTCACCAGGAGGTTCGTAACACACAGCTTGTTGACGCAAGCTGGGCCGCTTGGGCTGGCCCGTTGCACGGTGACGATACACCAGCTGCGCCTGTTGTCCCCTCCATCGCCCTTCCTCAAACTATGGTCTCTACTGCTGCCGAGTCAGTTCCCGATGTGCCCATCTCAATTTCTGGCACTTCAGCTGAGGAGGAGGTCGTCCGCGCTCGTACCGCTTCCCTTCATGTGACATCCTTGGCAGATCTCGCTACTGTAGCGGCGTCTTTGGCAGACCCCATTGCAGTTCCTGCCATCATGAAGGACGGCTCAGCCAAGGATGACTCCAGCTCATCTCGCGAAACTTCTTCACCTGCTTCACGTGCTTCAGACAGTGAAGAGAGCAAAGATTCGTTGATCGGGCTGCTCAGCTACCGTCGCGTCGAAATTCTCCGCGTTTGGGCCGTCATCCAGAATCGCAACCTTCAGCTCAACCATCGCCGTCACGCCCTTTGCTCTGCTGCCGCTCTAATTGATTTGGAGCACCCTGACAACCGATACGAGGTCATGCCCGTCACTGACCGTCGTGCACTCCTCGACTTAGTAGAGCCTTTCATCGCCGAGCTCTGGAACGACGGTTGGGAATCGTGGGCCGATCGGTTCTGGCCAGGGATCATCAACTGGATTCAAGTCGCTAATGAGTTGTGGGAACTGGAGGATATGCGGCAACATGCTTGTGATTGGCTTCGAAGGCGTTGGAGCGAGGCTCGTGACCTCCATTTAGCTGTGGAGGAACACCGTTGTGTCGTCAGAGACAGCACAATCACTTTCATGGTACGTCTGTAGCTGTTGCTTATCCCCTGGTTTCGATTGATAAGCGATAGGATCCCGATGCTGGATATTTGGTGCTCTCGGACACCGAACGGCGAGCTTTGCTCAATGAAGTCGAAGGCGCCGTTCGCCAGCTATGGGATGATGCTTGGGGATCGTGGGCGATTGCCTATTGGCCCGACAGCGCTCCCGACCTTCGTGATTTGCCTGTGGCATCAACTGCACTTTGCAGCTCACCACGGTCACCCGCCCTTCCTCAAACTACTTCGGACAACCTAGACGCCAACCCCAACTACGAGGAGCCTGATCGCAAAGGCAAACATCGTGCCAAAAGGAGTGCGACACCTCTTTTCTTTCCCAGTTCACCCCATGCATCGTTGCCCGAGTTCGTGCCGCCTGACGAAGCGTCCGTGACTAGGACACCGCCTCTCAAGCTCCGACTTCATCTGCGAGCACCTGCTGCATCATCTGCACCTGCCGTTGGTCAAGCTACTGCTGGCCTTGCCACAACGCCCGTCGACGTCCCGACTCGTGAGCCCTCACTAGCTGTTGGGCCTCCTCGCTTAATTATCTGCTTGCCTGCTCGGGCTGCTGCACCAGCAGCTCAGCCGACACCTACTCCTGCTCCTGTTCCTGTCGCAATGACGTCTGACGATCTGCCTTCCCACTGGATCCATCGCGAAGGTTATCCAGCCACTCTACCGGAGTGTCACGTCATACCACTTCGCAAAATGAGCCCTGTTCGTCCCTTGCCACCTTCGGTCCAGCTTACCGGCTCGCAGCTGAATGACCCTGTCCGCTACAATCCCGAGTTCGTCGATGCAGTGGAACGCGAGCTGGCCGAAGAAGATCAGCAATGAGTTGCCTTGGGCTCGCGGTCTCGTGGTCCTACACGTCCTTGCGCTGTTGCTGAAGCTCGGCGTTGTCTTTGTCGTCCATGATGCCCTGATGGGCCTTCACGTCACTATCATTACATCCCCGGTGGCTATGGTGACGAGACTGACGCATCCGAGAGCGAGTGGCCCGAGGACCTCAAAATGTCCGGTAATACGAGGGAGGTCAAAAAGGCCCACAAAATCCATATTTCAATAGTAAGCCATTCTCCTTTTCATCGCTAGGTTTATAACGACTCGCCTTCAGAAACACTGTTATGCATGCCGTCGCGACGGCATCTTGTGCACCTACATTCGCGAATGCCAGCCTTGTGACTATTGCCGATTTCTTCACCAGAAGTGCTCGCGTGTGCACAAGAACCTGGTGGACATCGCTGGCGCGCCTGCTGGTAATCAGGACCTTTCTGACCTGGTCCGATGGCGCGACATTGCCTCTCATCTCGGCTTCCGTGGTGGCTCGCCTACTGCCAAATTCAAGTTGTTCTTGAAGCAGCACAAGCCTGCCGAGCAGCCTGGCAAGAAACATGTTGTCAAACGCCGTCGTGGTATGTTTTCCTATATCACGATTTTCTCCTTGCTAAATTCTTGCGTCTTCTAGTCACCAGCGAGGCTCCTGCACCTGTTGCGGGGCCTAGTGGTCACCAGGATCGTTGCGAGGAGTTTGTGCCTTACCAGGCACCGCCGGCAGAGCCTGAGGCTGGCCCTTCGACATTTATTGCGCCTGTTTCGCCAATCGCTCCTGTGGAAGTTGTCGCGCCTGTCGAGGACGCTATGGAAGTGGATTCTGTGCCTATTGATGAGGCCCCTCTGCCTGGCCCTTCGCGACTCATCTTGCGTGGCACCTCGCCCTTCGGTGGCACTGATGTCATGCCGCAATACCCCAGTCTAGATACCGTTGAAGTACCTAGGCAATTCTGTGTCACTGGCGCCCATGGTGACTTGCCACCGCTTGATCTTCATGATCCCATCATTGGCCAGGCATACAATGACTATGTGGAGGCTACGAGGAACTTCTGTCTGACGTATGCCAGTGTCCACGCCATCGAGCAGGAGTACCCTCAGTTCGCCGGCACTCAGTGTCTGTCGAATGGGCCTGTCTACGGGTTCGCTGATCCCTTTGACGCTGTCGCCCACACGCGTCGACTTTGGCTCACGGCTCAGGCTCACGCTACCAAAATGTGTCAACGCTGGCAGGAAGACCCCGAGCTGAACAGGCCTTCGCCTTCGCCAGAGCTGTAGGTGATCGTCGCTGGGTGTCTGTAAATTTTTCTTTATTTTGCTGCTCTTCTTTAGTGTTCACGTAGGTCCACGCTTGATATTGCTTGGCTTCCTTTCTTTTTTTTTTTTAATCTTTTCTTGGTCGTGTCCACGTCATCTTTGTCCTTAGCATCATCGTCATCATCATGGCCATAAAAGTACCTCGTAATGTATTGTATCGTAGTTTTAGCATGGCTCTGAAAAAAATGTATATCATCACTTTGCGTATCAATCAAGGCATTGTATCATATAAAGTATCGCATAGATGAACTGAGCAAAACATAAAGAAAACAATGAATAAATCTTCGCGAATATAGCATGTCTCTTGGCCGAGAGAACACGCGACATAAAAATCTGGTCCAGAATAAATATAGTGCACTCTCGCAGCGCATGAGCTCGTAATCGCTAACGCACTAGTCACAACTAAACGCGATCGCGACGCGGAAAAGAAAAGAAAACTTGATAGAAAATTAGGCTGGAGGAGGAGTAGCTGTGGCGTCGATTCCATGCATACGTGTTCGATACGCGATATGGCGCATCCTTGGCAACCTATAAACCATTAGTCATACTAAGCCCCATATGCACTTTGGGTCCCCAGCTAACTAAGGGCCTACAAAAAGCTTTACAATAATACTCCCCAGCACATCCCTAATAATACACCCCTATATATCTCTGCAATGTTCACATATTGACAGACCTCTATATCAACTGCATTTTACAGATATGTCAAACATCCTATGTACAATATTAGCCAAAAGATCATGGTAAACTAACAAAATAAGGACATACCTTGCTTGATGTCTCCCCAGTATTTTACACTGTGTCAACATGAGAAATTTCCTGATAGGATTTGCCAAGTATATCTCACCATTGCTTGACATCCTTTGCATTCTGGGGAAGGATGACAAGAATGAAATGCGGCCTGTTTCTGTCCAGAGCTTGCAAGGCAGTATCAAGTTCCAAATTAATGTGATGTCCGGTTGTGAAGAACGATCCCTCTGGTCTTTGTAAACCTGGAAACTGTGAAACTGTGCCCAGGTGAATGTTATAATCTACATACCAAGACCTATGTCAATGAGCAATAAGCAAAACTGCTCATTAGATGAAGATATCAGATTACTCACCCAGATTCCTAGAACACATCCTAAACAACTCGACAAGATGATTCAAATCAATATTGTTT
This sequence comes from Fistulina hepatica ATCC 64428, assembly GCA_000934395.1. NCBI lineage: Eukaryota > Fungi > Basidiomycota > Agaricomycetes > Agaricales > Fistulinaceae > Fistulina > Fistulina hepatica. The sequence continues at coordinate 14,826 of KN881687.1, forward strand.
ATGGCCGACACTATTGCCCACAATGTGTCAATGGTTGGCAGCTTGAACAGCTTCTTCCCAATGACGTTCCAAGCCCTATTTTCGGCACCTATGTCATGCGAGAGGGTAATCTTTAGAATTGATTGTATGCTTGATTAGGAGAACGCACCGAAAATGATAAAAGGTCCTTCGTCATACAATGACTTCATGATCCTGGACTGTGGCTGAGCATTGAGGCCTCCGAGTCAAGTGTTGATCCTGAAAAATAACAGAACAACTCAGCTTCTGCAGTAATAACATCACCAAAAAGCATCACACTTTAGCAATACATTGTTTCCATATTGATCATTGGCCCTCAGCAGCTTCTTCTTGTGAACACATTGCATAGTCTATATTAGTTAAAATAAATAGCTATTCATCTAAATTCTTGGCTTTTGTGAAGTCCAGAAAGTTGTTATATATGAGATCATAGTGTGTTGGATGTGATATTGTGCCTTGCTATGATAAGTTTAAGACCACATTGAATATAACTTCTCTTGCATGCACCAGATTCAGATCCATCAGGGCTAAGACTATCTCGTATTCCCTAGGCACTATTGCAA
>KN881690.1:0-17064 GCA_000934395.1 Fistulina hepatica ATCC 64428
AGCCATTCGCACATGACCGGCCTGGCACTTTCTTCAAGTGCGAGCAACGCTCGATAAAGTGCTTCCGAAAGCTCCAGATCGGCGGGCTGCTCCTTTGGAATCAAAGATTCACTGTAGAGCATCCTTCAGTAGTGCTACACAAACAACCAGCATTCACACATACTCATCCAGATTCAGAGTCGTGCCGTCCCACCAGGCGGCGGTCGGCAAATCTGTCGCTCTTTGTCCGGACAGGGTTGACGTTTGTCCCCTAAAAGGCTCCTCCAAATGGTGTGGCAAATCGGGACTACGTGCTACCAGAGCACCTCTACTGTGCCAGCCCCGACCTCTCCGCACCGTCTGCCGAGGCCGTGTGCTTCGTACTGGAGGCGGTTGCGATGTGCTGTCCTGCTCCACAGAAACCGCTCTGGTGACTGAACGTGTGACGTGAGCGGGCGTAGGCGACCTTGTCGGAAGCTTCTTAGGTGGCATGACCTGCACGAAGTCAGCAATTGCACATCGTGAAACCTCCATGTTCGAGGACTTTCAACTCAGGCAGAGACGGCTCCAGAAGCTGGTCTCTGCCGGACATGAACAGTACTGAACACATAAACAGACAAGCAAGCTGGCAGCACCGGCTCCAGAAGCTGGGCGCCACCAACAAGCTCGAAATGTGTCGTGCCCAGCAGTGCCGGCTCCAGAAGCAGAGCACCGCCAAGCGACGACATATAAAAGAATAGAATAAAAACAGAGACCGTTACTCACTGCAACCTTCAATGAATAAGATGAATCAGAGATTTCGACGAGGACCCACCTGCAAGTTGGCAACTACCTGTATTGGCACCAGTACGAGAGGCGAGATGAACGTGGGAGACAAGATGAGGGGTGGGCAGTTCAGTGCACGAACACAGCATTTGATCGTAGTCGTGCAAATTTGGAATGTAGGAGACAATTTGTTGGCCGAGATCCATTCAATCAGAAGAATCAACATGGTGGTCGCACAAATAAATCAAACAACTATCAATGAGATCATACACTTCAGAAAGAAATCTTCCAACGCACCGTATGGCAAGGACAATGTATCCGAAACAGGCTGTGATGTCGCCATCGTCCACGGCGAGGACTTCCAAAATAGGCATGTGTGAACCTGATGCCCAATGTGCTAGCACGAGCGCGACCGGACCCGACCTTGCAGAACAGGTGGAAATCAATGATGCGAGTTGACACCGCTGTTTGTAGAACGGAAATGACTTGTTTTTTAATTTTACTTTATGAGTGGCTCCTCCCACCCCGTTGGTGAGCTCCGAACTCCGAACTTCAAGTTCCCGCCCTCCTCCGCCCTCCGAACCCGCAGTTTTACGTCTGATTCAGGCGTAAGGGTGCGAGCGAGGAACCGCCTTAGACTTAAGGGCCGTTTACGGCGCCACCCCGCTCCTTCCTACGAGATCTGGCCGGACAGGTAAAGCCCCCATAGACTCAGTTTACCTTCAGTACACCTGCGAGATCCGGGCGGACAGGTGTAAACCTCATAGGCTGAGTATACTAGCTTCAGACTCGTGGACGGCTTCAGTACACCTGCAAGATCCGGGCGAACAGGCGCAAACCTTATAGGCTGAGTATACTAGCTTCAGAGTGGACGGCTCCGGACCGGTACATTTGTCTATAGTTATGTATAGGAACAAAGTTGGGTAGCAGAGGGGCGGGTCGGCCCGGGTCGGGGCGAGTTGCAGACGGTGTTACGGGCTGCGCCCGGGAAAATAAGTTTAGTTAAAGCGTTACGGCGGCCGCGACGAATAGTCGGTAAGGCAGTAACAATAGCTATGTGACATAGCTATTGGTGAACCACTCAAAAAAAGATAGTAAAATAAAGAAGTCGTCCGCCAGGAAGCTGGTGGACGCCGCCGCGTTACGGAGACCCCGGGCGCGACGACACCCACTGCTTCATCTAAGGAAGTAGCTGTAGTTCAGGTTATGGGGGAGGGGAAGGAAGCAGTCGCAGAGCCAGTGCAGCAGTAGCCGCCTTCCGTCGAAGTCCTCGGGAAGACGACCACGCTGCACGTGACCTCATACGGACATGCTAGGTACAGGTAAGGTACTACTGCCAGCGCAGCAGCCGCCGCCCTCCAACGAAGTCCTCGGGAAGACGACCGCGCTGCACGCGACCTCAGACCACCACTACAGCTGTAGGGTACGCCAGCACAGCAGCAGTCGCCCGTCAACGGGATACCGGGGGGACGACCGCGCTGCACGCGACAGGAAACTGGAAGTAACGCCGAAAAACGGGAAGCATGACGTGGCTTGTAACGGTAGTTCGACTGATACAACGAGTACGTCAAATGGCGGTGAGCTCGGGTTGAAGGGGAAGCAGCTTGCACGGAGACGGCCGGTGTTTGTTGAACATGACGTTAAAAAACCAGCGTGTACATGCAGCGAAAGAGGTGGAAGGTACAATCACAGTGACTACCGGGTGGTATAAAGTCAGTGAGAAAAACAATGGGATGAAGTCTGCATTTACTAACGTTTGTCAGTGTTACCGAAATCCATCAAAAAAGGAGGTGTCTGTCTTTCACAAAATGGGTAAGGTAAAGTGTCCGCAAAAAAGGTGTAGGCCGCACGTCGCGAGGGAGGACCTCAGGCGAGTCATAGATGACCAGAGTTGGCTGGCTTTTCCCTACCGTAAGCAACGTGCTTGAGCCAAGGTAGGCAGTCGAGCGGCCCCTTCTTAGCTCGACCCGAGCGGTCCACCCCGGCTAACGCGAGAGACGAGTGGGTGCAACGGTTGCTCGTGCCGTTCAGACGGCGACTACTCCGCTAGGGCGTCCCGCGACAATACGGAATGCGCCACTTGTAGTGGCTACTCGACTAACAGCCACCCAACAGGTGTGTCGAGAATGCAGAGACGAAACTCGCTCCGATCGCACACCCTGTTAGAGTGTATGTCAACAGGAGAGCTGGAAGCACCAGAGACAGTACAACGGGTGACGCAGGGTGTGGTTTCTAGAGGTGGGCGGGTTGAATGAGTTACCGTACGGTACCGAACGGCTGAGTCGCACGTCACGAGTGTAGAGTGGACTGCGGAGGTTAAAGCAGGTAAACGCGGGGTAGGGAGTATAGGGGCAGCGCCCTCACTAGATAGGTCCGACAGTGCCACCCGGATTAACGGCAATTTAGCTTTAGCCAGTCGACGGACGTAAAAAGGTTACGAGGAAAGCAAGCTTTAGACGGTGGTGGCGAAAGCGGTGCGTATATTGGTCAGGCAAGAGGTGCGCCGCGTGTAGGTAGTGTAAAAAGCAAGTTTTCGACCGTGGCGACGAAACTGGTACGTTTATTGGCCAGCTGAGAGGAGCGCCGCGTGTTCACAGTACGTTGTCCATACGCACACCTGGAGAGCCAGCATGACAAGTAGACGCAGACAGAGAACGTCACACACATTCATGGATGACTGAATAGGTACAAAGGGAAGTGACTAAAAGCGTATGACTGTAAGGTAGTTGGTGTGAGCGTCAGCAGGTCATCATGCTCGCCAGCGTGTAGAAACACCCTATAACAGTTACAGACGGGCACACAGACTTGCGGAGTTTAGCTTAGAAGCTACGAAGCAGATAACCGGTCCAAACTTTATGGCGTCAGTAGTTTAATATGTAGACCGGTAGGTGTTGCACAGTCCTTTAGAGTCTGTTGCAGACGCTGATACACTCAAGACTGTAAAAACGCTGACGGTTAGTAACGTTTGGTCCGAGTACCAAAAGGGTAGAAAAAAAAAAAAAAAAAAAAAAAAATTGTTTTTTAATTTTACTTTATGAGTGGCTCCTCCCACCCCGTTGGTGAGCTCCGAACTCCGAACTTCAAGTTCCCGCCCTCCTCCGCCCTCCGAACCCGCAGTTTTACGTCTGATTCAGGCGTAAGGGTGCGAGCGAGGAACCGCCTTAGACTTAAGGGCCGTTTACGGCGCCACCCCGCTCCTTCCTACGAGATCTGGCCGGACAGGTAAAGCCCCCATAGACTCAGTTTACCTTCAGTACACCTGCGAGATCCGGGCGGACAGGTGTAAACCTCATAGGCTGAGTATACTAGCTTCAGACTCGTGGACGGCTTCAGTACACCTGCAAGATCCGGGCGAACAGGCGCAAACCTTATAGGCTGAGTATACTAGCTTCAGAGTGGACGGCTCCGGACCGGTACATTTGTCTATAGTTATGTATAGGAACAAAGTTGGGTAGCAGAGGGGCGGGTCGGCCCGGGTCGGGGCGAGTTGCAGACGGTGTTACGGGCTGCGCCCGGGAAAATAAGTTTAGTTAAAGCGTTACGGCGGCCGCGACGAATAGTCGGTAAGGCAGTAACAATAGCTATGTGACATAGCTATTGGTGAACCACTCAAAAAAAGATAGTAAAATAAAGAAGTCGTCCGCCAGGAAGCTGGTGGACGCCGCCGCGTTACGGAGACCCCGGGCGCGACGACACCCACTGCTTCATCTAAGGAAGTAGCTGTAGTTCAGGTTATGGGGGAGGGGAAGGAAGCAGTCGCAGAGCCAGTGCAGCAGTAGCCGCCTTCCGTCGAAGTCCTCGGGAAGACGACCACGCTGCACGTGACCTCATACGGACATGCTAGGTACAGGTAAGGTACTACTGCCAGCGCAGCAGCCGCCGCCCTCCAACGAAGTCCTCGGGAAGACGACCGCGCTGCACGCGACCTCAGACCACCACTACAGCTGTAGGGTACGCCAGCACAGCAGCAGTCGCCCGTCAACGGGATACCGGGGGGACGACCGCGCTGCACGCGACAGGAAACTGGAAGTAACGCCGAAAAACGGGAAGCGCGTGGCGTAACGGTAGTCGCCTGTCAACGGTATACTGGGGTGACGACCGCGCTGCACGCGACAGGAAACTGGAAGTAACGCCGAAAAACGGGAAGCATGACGTGGCTTGTAACGGTAGTTCGACTGATACAACGAGTACGTCAAATGGCGGTGAGCTCGGGTTGAAGGGGAAGCAGCTTGCACGGAGACGGCCGGTGTTTGTTGAACATGACGTTAAAAAACCAGCGTGTACATGCAGCGAAAGAGGTGGAAGGTACAATCACAGTGACTACCGGGTTCATTTTATTTCTTCAGCAGGCGGTCCTTCGACCACCTGCGGCGGCGCAATGCCTCTGGGGCCCGCGCTGCTGTGGGTGACGAAGTAGACCATTCCTTCATCGACATCAAGTCCAATACCCCCTCCCCTTCCTTCGTCAGCGTCTCGGTCACGTCGTCATCGGTGGAAGGCAGCTTCAGGAGCCCTTCTGCTGGTGCGACATGCACTGGAGTATGCCTGTACGATCCATGTCCATTCCATGATGATGGTCGCGTTGTCGGCGGCGGGAGGTTGCTTCAGGAGCCCTTCTGCTGGCGTGACATGCGCTGGAGTCTGGTGGTGATGTTGACATCCCATGCAGTCGTGTCGTCGTCAGTGGGAGGTTGCCCTATGGCCCCCTGCTGGCGCGACGTGCGCTGGATCATGCCCGTACTATCTATGTCCATCCCATGGTGACGCTTGCGTCGTCGTCGGCGGGAGGTTGCCCTATGGGTCCCTCCTGTTGGCGCGGGCGCAACGTGCGCTGGACTATGCCTGTACTATCCATGTCTATCCCATGGTGATGGTCGCGTCGTTGTCGGCGGGAGGTTGCCCTATGGCCCCCTGCTGGCGCGACGTGCGCTGTCCTTTGACCTTCATTGTGGCTTTTTGCCCTTCGTACTGCACCGAACATTGCCATCAAGCTGACTATGTTGTTCATGCAGTCCACGCCTTACCGCTCCAGCCCACCTTCCTCGTCGAACGTGCCTCCGCTGGCCAGAAACAGCTTTCACTTCAGTTTTTCGTCGCACATGTACGTCACTTTCTCCATCTTCCGTCTTAGTGTCACTGATGGCCCACCATATTTTAGTCACTCTTTTGTTGCCCTACCTCAGATGTAAACGATTGCAAGCAGTGGCAATGGCCTCAGGTAGTTTTTTTTTTTCCTTCACAGACAGAAAGTGTCTTACCCATTCCGTTTCACAGGCATTTTTTCCACATCCGGCATGCAGCGTTCCCTCCTGGAGTCTACTTCCAGCGATGTCAAGGTTTGTATCGAGTCTTTACATTCATGGATCACTGGCGCTGACAGCTACAGTTCATCGGGGGCATGGCTATCTACCAATCTGACGGCAAGACGAGCATTTCTTTTATCAGGAACGATGTGGAACGACCGCGAGGATTGCAAGGCGCCGACTGTCAGCAAGTCCATGTGCTGATGGAAATGGACAAGGAGGACGTGGAACTGGGTGGGAGCAGCATCGACAAGAGCATCTCACAGCACTTTTGGGTGATTTCAACACCGAACTACCCCGTCATCTTCGAACCTTTACTCGGGGACCGAAGGGTTTGCGCTCGTCAGGACGGGCGCTTCGGTCCAGACGATCGTTCGCAGTGGCCACAGCTGCACATCGAAGGCCAGGAGTGGGTTGCGTGCATCCCACGTCCTGTGACCGACCCCAAACTCTCTACCCACTGGTTATCGTACACGTTAAAACAAAGAGACACCATAGTATGCGATCTGGGACGCGTGCAAACAACGGGCTCGGCATTCCGTCAGTTGAATCCCATAATCTTCCAAGGAATGAAAACTTGTCACGATCGCATTCTCGCGAGGATAGAAATGTTTGTCCAGAAAGGAGCTGGTAATCCGCTCCCGCTGTATTACCGTGCGACGCTCGCGAGCTTCATTCAGCCGGCCCGCTTCGCTATGGAGTACCTAGACAAGAAAGCACGTGTTTGGAAGGACTTGGTGTTGGGATGGGCCAACTGGCAGCGGCAGGTGCTCGATCTGCACGGCATGGCGTACTGGGCGACGGAGGTCATCCCCGAAATCAATTCGTTGACGCAGAAGTACGAGAAAGATGCGCGCCCGACCAACACCGGCTTGATGGGCTGCTTCACATTCAACGAGGAGATCGCCGACCGCATGAAGATGTACGGCATTCCCGTGTGGTACATTCGCCCGGACTTCACCATTACGCCGACAACCGCCATTCTCCAGGTTGGCGAGGCATCATTCATCGAGTATCATACTGCTGTAGAGCAGAGGGCGTTTGTCAACGATCGGATTGAGGAAGACCCTTACCATGTTGTCTACGAAGGCGCTGCGGGTACCTTCAACTTCCTGAGGTCCATGAAGGTCTCTGGGTCCCAATTGTGGCCGGCGGGTAGCAGACCAATGCTGTCGGGACCACACATTAAGCGTACGTCTCATTTGTACTGTTCAGTACATTCTCCCCCTCATATTTTGTCCATAGACCCGCGAGGGCAGGAGCCAGTGCCAGCGGGCAACACTGTGCCTCGTCACCAGGACATCGTCATGGGAAGTTTGCCGCGGGGCGATTTCTCTTTCCTGGAGAAGCCCGTTCTCATAGCCAATCCCCACGCTGAGCCTTTGGACAGCGCACCTCCCTTCAGGAGGTTGACCCCGCCCCTTCTGGACACTGATATGGCGTCGACATCTACGAGCGGTCCATCTGCAGCGTCGAACACCGGTCCAACGACGACCACGTCTTCCTCGCCGAGTGCGCCCCAGCCTGCAGTCAGTTACACTCTGTCAAGAGTTTTCTCCAATGTGGAACTCGACAACGAAGAGCGAACCATTCGGGCCATGGAGAGAGTTTTGGATCCCATGGACAACGTGGGGCTCATCGCGTTGAAGCGCCGCCGCGAACAGCTGATTGCAGACAAGATGCGTGCGCATCCTGAGCGCTACAACATCAAGCGTCGCAGTGATGCACTTGTCAAGAAAGTGCAGCGGTCGCGGGAGGAATCTCTGGCTATCAGGAAGGCTGAGTTGGCGGAGTTGCGTGAGCATGACCGCCGGTTCAGGCGTTACAAAGACGAATTGCTTGCACGCATCGAGGGGATGCGCAAATATCGAAATCGACACTATCTACCGGTGAAGGAGCCACAGATTTGGGATCCTCGGTTCGATAATTCGAAGAGCCGAGGTCTGAAGGAGCCCTTTGTCAAAAGATGTATAACTTGGGTAGATGAGGAAACAGGCGTATAATAGGTTTACGGTATCGGGGTATTATTCCCATTTTAGTACGATCTTACCTAAGCCCCTCCTGGGGCGTTATGTAGTGCTCCGCTCTCTTCCGAGGTGCGTGGAGCTATTATCACCAGTCGTTCGAGGGTATCTCTCCCTCCGTTTTTGTCAGGTTATGGGCCCCGGGATAAGCGCCTAGGAGAAGACCACAGGATCGTCGTCCTTTCACTCCTCCGAATCCTGCCGACACTCGCAAGTGCCTCGCCTCCATGGCTGAGAGCACTCAGCCATCTGCTTGCCCCGTCTTAACGGGAGAAAATAATTTTACCATTTGGAAGATTCGCATCAAGGCGAAACTCGCATCTGCCAAGGTCGCAGGCATTGCATATGGCATCGACACTCGCGAGTCCATCACCGCTGCGGTGGCTGCCGCGACGGCTGCCTCCATATCCACTGTTGGATTATCCACGATTCAACCTACCGACAGTTGGGACATACGCGACCAAAAGGCTCACGGAATAATCGTCGAACATCTCTCAGACTCACTCGTCATGGCCCTCGTGATTGAAAACCAGTCAGCAAAAGACCTTATGGACGCCGTCGTCGCGAAATTCGAGTCGCAGAGCACCGGCTTGCGGTCTTACTATATCCTAACGGAAATGATGAGCATGAAATGGGACGGAATCGTAGGAGAATCCCTTACAGACCACATCACGCGCATCCGCTCTCTCGGTAGTCAGCTCAGAAGCATGACCAAGTCCGTTGACGACGAGTTCGCGGCATTCCTCCTCTTACATTCTCTACCAAGCGAGGAACCGTGGAGTACACTACGTACCTCCATCCTCAATTCTATTCCAGCAAATTCGAAGCTCACATTCACCGACGCGGAGACTCGCATCATGCTCCAAGCGTCGTCCACGTCATCTTCCTCACCGGCACCTGCGTTGATTGCCAAGCCTACCACCAACACTGGTCGCAGTTCGAAAGCACGCAAGCTTAGAGTTACGAAACACTGCGAGGTTCATGGAGACTGCGGGCACTCCACCGAAGATTGTAATGCACTAAAGGCCGCCAAGAGCGCGCGGTCCGCTGGCAAAGCAGCCAAGGCGAAGGTGAAGGTGGGCTCCTCAGATTCGGACTCTGATTCAGATATTACGCACACTGTACATATTGCTCGTGATTTATCCGACCGTATTCTCTCGTATACAGCGACTGACAAAAAGGGTTCGCGCAAACGTATCATCAGTGATTCCGGTGCGTCGTCACACATGTGTCCTCACATAAATTGGTTCGACCCCGCAACATATCGGCCTCTTCATCCGCCTCGTCGAGTTTCATTCGGCGACGATTCTTACGTGCTAGCCACTGGCATCGGTGACGTTACGTGCATCAGTCGAATCCGTAATCGCACACACTTAATCACATATCGCAGAGTCTTACATGTTCCCAAGTTCATGCTCACGCTACTATCGGTTCCACGCATGACGGAAGCTGGCTTCGAGGTCCTATACAGTGGTAAGTATGGACTCATTTCACGTGGCAAGACTACCTTCGCTCGCTGCGATCTTGAGGATGGGCTCTACACCATGAAATTGAAGCCCATCGTCCATCCCGGTCACGCTGCACTACTTACCGTCGATATCAATATACTCCACCGTCGCATGGGACACACGAACACTCAGAGGATTCAGGAAATGGTGCGTCGCAAGCAGCTTCTCGGCATTGATGGTGTGTCAGGCACACCACAGTTCTGTGAACCGTGTATACTCGGTAAAATGAAAAAACTTCCCTTTCAGAAGAACAACCATTTTCGTACTACACATGCTTTCCAGATTGTACATACTGACGTGTTTGGACCGATTTCTCCTGCATCTCCCGAAGGATTCCGTTATGGCATTACATTCACTGACGACTACACGCGTTTCCCTTGGGTATACTCTCTTCGTCGCAAGGCAGACGCGCAGGCCGCTTACAATCAATTCAAAACGGACGTCAAGGAATACTTCCACGCGGAAGTGGGGGAATTCAAGCTTTCTCCCGAATTCGTGGACTTCCTACGATCTGATAATGGTGGCGAATACGTCAGCACTTCATTTCGCGAACAGCTCGCCCGCGAGGGAACATGGCAGGAAACTACAGCCCCACACACGCCAGAACAAAATGGATTGGCAGAACGTATGGGACAAACCATCGCCACCATGGCAACTACAATGTTGATTGATTCTGGTATCGCCAAGACCTACTGGCCACATGCCGTGCAGCACGCCGCATTCATTATTGGCCGTACACCCGCTTCCGGCATTAAATCCAAGGTACCGTATGAAAGACTTTTCAAGCGTCGCGTTGATGCCTCCTTCTTCCGCCCATTCGGCTGTACTGCGTACGCATTACTACCCAAGGACCAACGCAGTGGCAAATTTGGCTCGCACGCGCGCAAATGTGTCATGCTCGGCTATCGTCCTGGCTCTAAGGCTTACACACTACTCGATATCGCAACTCGGAAAACCATTGTTTCACGTCACGTCAGGTTTGACGAGTCACAACGAACACAAGTAGCTCCTGTCACGCTCACAGACAGCGGTCAGACGCCCATTGAGAACTTTCGTGACCTCTTACGCCATCCTGGAAGTGCCACAACACCCGACGATGACGATTCAGATGACGAGGAGCCGCACGTCGTACAGCCCTCGGACACGCCAACCTCTGGGCCTCAGGTGACGCCTAACGTGACATCCATATCAGCTCCGTCCACGCCAAACGTCCGTCGGCCGTCGCGTATTCCAGTCCGTTCACCGGCTATCGTACAGCCTCATGTGAAACCCACTCGCGAACCAAGCCCCGCTCGTGTCGTTGGTGGCGTTCGTCGATCCACGCGCGTCCGCAAGGTCGCATTCGGACGAAATTTCACCGTGGAGCAGGGTTGGATAAAGGAGCAGGAGGAAAGAGAGCGGCGTTCGGCCAAACGACGTGCGAGTGTACCATCAGAAGACAATGAGCCACCGGATGCTCCGCTTGAAGCTCCTGAACCCAAGCCATCGGTCAGTGGGGGGCAGGCGGACAATCCCATTATACAGGAAGAGCCGAATGATGCTGAAGACGAAGCAAAATTTTCATACCCTTTCGCTGGCACGGCAAAGGTGGAACTACCAGGTCACACGCCCCCGCGCGACATTCCCGATGCATTGAGTGGCCCCGAACAGGATTTTTGGCGACCGTCGATCGACCGGGAACTCCAAGGGTTCATTGATAATGAAGTATATGACGAGGTTCCTATCCCTGATGGAGTGACACCTATCACCAGTCGACCCGTTTTTCGCTACAAGGTCGATCAGAACGGCATGATCATTGACTACAAGACACGTATTGTGGTTCATGGATATAAGCAAGGTGATGTCCCAGACGTTTTTGCCCCAGTTGCGAATATTGACTCAATCCGTATTATTGCGGCACTTGCCGCCAAACATGACCTCGAGCTCGAAATGTGCGATATTACGCAAGCGTATCTGAACGGCGAGCTCAACGAGGACGTCTACATTGTACCGCCGAGGGGTGTCGATATCAAGCCAGGCCACTGTTGGAAGTTGAAACGCTCGGTTTACGGCCTCAAGCAGGCTGGACGTGCCTGGAATCGGACGCTCGATGGCAAACTGCGTTCCATGGGGTTCACGCGCCTTGATGCAGAGACTTGTCTGTACGTCATCAAGGACAACACAGGACGTATTTGCTTCCTGGTCGTGTATGTCGACGACATCCTCCTGGCAACAAACTCGAAGATCTACGCACAAGAGATCAAGTCATTGTTAGCCAGAGCGTTCAAAATGAAAGATCTCGGACAGGTCAATTGGATGCTCGGTGTGGAGATCACGCGCGATCGTAAAGAACGGCTCGTCAGGTTGTCGCAACGGCAGTACCTCGTTGATGTCCTAGAGCGTTGTGGAATGACCGACTGCAAACCGGTCAAAACTCCCTTGCCTCACAATGAGCGCATCACAATTGACGATCCTGTCGACAATACGATCGTGTATGATATGAATATTAATGGTAAGACTATCTCATACTCTACCGTTGTCGGGTCGCTCATGTGGGCTATGTTATGTACTCGCCCTGACCTCGCCTACGCCGTGGGAGTCCTCGGACGGTACTCGTCTGCGCCCAGGACGTGTCATTGGACGCTTGCGAAGCGCGTCTTGCGTTATATTGCTGGAACGCTCGACTTGGAATTAGTTTACGATGGGTCAGACGGCATCTCATTGGATCGCGACTTTCATGGTTTCTCGGATGCCGACTGGAGCGGGGATATTGATACGTCCAAATCCACGTCTGGATACACATTCATTAGCTCTGGTGCTGCTGTGGCCTGGTCCAGCAAGCGACAAACGATGGTCGCTCTATCGAGTACCGAGTCCGAATATATTGGACTTAGTAATGCCGCTCAGCACTTGTGTTGGCTGCGGACATTCTTTGAGGAGCTTGGTTTCCGACAGGAAGGCCCTACGGTCCTCAACTGCGACAATCAAGCTGCGATCATCCTGTGCAAGGACCCACGGTTCCGCGCTCGCACTAAACACATTCAACGTAAATATCATTACGTCCGCGATGACGTCGTGGCCACCGGCAAGGCCGTGGTTCAGTACGTCTCCACCAACGATATGGTCGCGGATATCTTCACGAAGGCTCTGGTTTGCGAGAAGCATTGGAAATTTGTACGAATGTTGGGACTTAGATTTCGCTCGAGTGGGGGTGTCAAAATATGATAACTTGGGTAGTTGAGTAATTAGGTATAATAGGTTTACGGTATCGGGGTATTATTCCCATTTTAGTACGATCTTACCTAAGCCCCTCCTGGGGCGTTATGTAGTGCTCCGCTCTCTTCCGAGGTGCGTGGAGCTATTATCACCAGTCGTTCGAGGGTATCTCTCCCTCCGTTTTTGTCACCCTTGTCGCAGCTGTATGACTGGGAGATGAGGAAACGGGTGCCTGAGCATTATACAAGGCCTGGTGAAGCAGTGCCGCCCCCGGTTCCGAAGAAACGCCACACCCAGCAGGAGTACGACGAGACCATCTCAAGTGCGTTTTCAAAAAGTACACACCAAGACAACGCATGCCGCAGCAGCACGAACAATGCGAGGCCACGAGGGCACGGCCCCCAACCTCCGTGGCGGTTAGTCCTTGCACGATTCAGACTGCCTGACGTCAGCCCACCTCCGGAGACGAAGACGACGACTCATTAGACCTCCATTACTCCGGAAGACGAGCCACGACCAGATCCGCCAGAAGGCGATCCTTCTCGCCGCTGACTCCATTACCATCCACGACAGCGAGCTCGCCCACCCCATCAATACGTTCGTCGTCTCCATTTGAGGGTATTCCTCATCATACGCCTCCACCGAGCATCCCCTCGCGATCAACGACTCCTTCGACGCGCACCCTATCGCGAGCACCGACTCCGATGATCATGTCCAGTCTGTCACGAGCGCCCACCCCTGTACCCTTGTCGCGATCAGTGACACCTATTCCATCGATGAGTTTTCTTTCACGAGCGCCTACACCCAGGTGTGTGTCACGTAGTCCATCGCCTGCACGGACACGTCCATTGTCGAGCACACCGGGTCCATCTCCGGGACTCCGAGCGCCTTCACCCACACCTTCAGAGGTGTCATTGCGGGATCCGTCCCCATTTCCAACGGTCTTCGTCACACGCATCGATGCACGTCAGGAAGAGGGATCCAGTCCTGCTCCCGATGCAGGAAAGCGGACGAAGGGACAGCGCAAGCGGGACAGGGAGAAGCGCAAGAAGGCTCAGGCGTTACATGTGCAGGTGGTCACACAGGAGGCCATGAAGCGCAAGCGAGGTACGTTCATCGTTTTCACTCTATTTACAGCATGTCTTGTTTACGTGTCTTAAAAATTTGTAGAGGAGGGTCAATCACAGGGGCAGGCCAAGGCTGCTCGCCTTTTGACGCCGGACCTTCTGGTCCTAGATCCAGAGGTTGCGCGGCGTCAGGTTTGGAAGTGGGAAGAGCGACATTTCATTGAGTACCCACCTGCCACGACGTTCCCGCCGATTGACGACGCCTGGGCTGCGGCATTGACCAGCGTAGAGCGGGAGGCCTCGTTGGTCAACAGGCAAGCAGCCTTTGTTCTGGATTGGTTTTTCCCGGCGCCTTGGCACTTGGCTACCGCTGGCCGCAACAGCAAGACTCCGACCAAGTACGCCGAGGTCTGGCTCAACTGGCTGTCGATGGCCGATGCCTGGTGCGCAGCCGTGACCAGCATGATGGCTTTGGATTCCGAGGACGACGTTGGAGTGACGCCAGTGGCTGCTGCCTCAGCATCGACAAGTTCGGTTCCTAGCGATACCAGGCCGCGGGCAGGTGTCAGAATGTTTGCATGGCGTGCTTTGTTGGACGGCGTCCTCGAGAAGACTTCGGGCAAGCAAGTCGCAGCTGACGCGCCGAAGAAACATACCAAGGTCGTCGAGCTCCGCAACCAGGCCCGCAAATGGTTCGGCAAGTCCTCGTCCATCGAAGGTGTACCAGAGACATGGACAAGACGTGGACACCGTTATGCGACATCCGATCTGCTGGGCGACCAAATTCCTGACGAGTTGATCGTTGAGGAGCTCTTTCTCCTGGCGGAAATGAACTGGCGCCATGAGCTCATGGCTCTGGATCGAGCACGCGCTGCGTACGCTTGGTTCAAGGAGGATGCGCCTGACCACGTCAACGACATTCGCGCGGCAAATCATGAGGCACAGTTGTACGAGGTTCACGATCCCATTGGCAATCTGTCTAGCGGCATGCGGATGGTACTCACCGAGTTACCTACTCTGCATCCCGCAGTGACAGACAACATCGACCTTAACCGGGCGACGTTGGCCCTTCGAGCGCTCGCAGAAATCGAATGCGACTGGATGAACTGCCCTGAGGACGTCCTGGACGCAGCGGATCAGCTTCGTCAACCGATTTCCTCGTGGAACAAGCTCAACAAAATTAAGCGGGCCGTGGCAGGATTCTACTGCCAGTCGTTTTTCGAGGAGTTTCACCGAGCACCGACGCTGCCCTGCCGCCTTCCGAACCATTTGCCGATGTCTTTACCTTCGTCGTTGAGCTCTGCAGCCGCATCGTCGAGCTCTGGACCTGCGGCATCAAACTCTCCTGTAGTGTCGTCGTCCGCACCTCCATCGTTGACCTCTGCGTCCACGTCGTCGTCCGCCGTGCAAATTGATGAGTGCAAGCAAGACAGCGAGGATACGTCCACGGACGTAGGCGAAGCAGCACAAGCGTCGGCCTCGTCAGCATCTCCCGCTGTTCAGCCGCCACCATCGTCGACACCACCGTCAACAGGTACTGAGCGTCGTTTGACGGAGGCCATGGATGTCGATGAAACCGCGTCGACAGGTACGTCTTTCGAATCGTTATGGCCGCCTCATTATTAACGTTCATCAGGGCCGAGTTCTAACGTGGATGCAAACAAGATGGACGTTGAAGAGAATGTCGGCAGTTGTAGTGCCCAGGACAGTCCAGAGGATGGTAGGAAACATTGAATGTTGTATATTACATGTAATTGATTGCAGCCGTGACCTCGTTTTCTTGTGTAGATATATGTAGCTACGGATCTGGAAATACCAATGTATCTCAGGATGGTGAGACTGTTTCTGCTTCAATGAATAACAAATAGTGATGCAAACCTCTCTAGTCTCAGCAGCACCAGCTTCAATTTCCGCCACTCGTCTTCCGGATGGCCGAGCATATCCTCCTGTGCAACTGTTCCCCCCTGTAGACCCAGCATGGGTGCAGGGTTTACATGCTTTGGAGGACCACCCGATGCCATCGGCTGATGAGAAGCGCCCGATGGTGTCTCTCCTCTTTCCACATCCGTGGTGGATGGCCAGCCACTCCGACAACGAGAACAAGCAGCTCGTCACTCGTCTGTGGATGCATTGGCTCGTCATCGCCGATGATTGGTTGGCCACCATTATTCGCTGCATTGACCATGCACAGGCGCGTGGCACTTCTGAAGTTCCCACTGACAAGCACTTCCCAGATAGCAACTTTTCTCATCGAGCGGTCCTCGTTTCTACCCTTCTGCCAGAGCATTGGCAGCAGTTGGACATCGACCTGACGCAAGAAGAGGGACAGTTGCTGTCCTCCATGTCCCGCACTATGCATAGCTTGCAGTTTGTTGAAGACCTGCGCGACCTTGCAGATGCGGAGCTATTCCTGTCGCTTGCTCACATGGACGCTTTGCAGTTGATGGGCAAGCCGGCTGATAAATCTTTGCCTGACTCTTGGTCCCGACGTGGACAGCTTTTTCAGACCTCGGAAGTTCTGCGTGATGGATTCTCGGAGACATTCCTGCAGGAGGAGCTGTGGCTTCTGAACGAAAACACATTCAGAGTTCAACTTATGCTCTTCGACTTTGTCTTGGCAAACGAGGAGTGGTACAACGAAGACAAGCCTCCAGCAGACAACCAGCACATGGTTAAGCACCGAGAAAATTATATAAGGTTCACATTCATTCAGGATCCTTTCCATGAATGGGAGCCGTTCTTCCCAGTCTTAGCGGTGCCACTGTCGAACCCGGCCTTGGTGAATTACGATGAGGATTTGGTTCGTGCCCGACTGAGCATGTCAGCGCTCGCCAGACTCCTGGCTAAATGGGACGAGGACGTTGTGGATGGTGATCTCCCCATGAAGGAACTTGAATTTCGTGGCAAGGACACTCTGTCGCTTGGTGATCTGTTGGTCAAGAAGTGTCTGCTGACCTCTGTCTACTGCCGCACATTCTTCAAGTACTTCAAGGAGTTGCCTGTCGTGCCATGTCTCTCTGTCACTGCACCAGCCATCAACATGGATGTTGGTCGAATTGGTCCAGCCCCTTATGATGTCTGCCCAGACATTGCGTTCTGAGTTGTTGCATCAAAGTGCCATTAGGACAAGGAGAGTGCAGAGTCATTGTCATGTACGCAGTTCGGTTGCCAAATCTTTTCGTGTTCTCTTGTCTTTGTCATGAGCTGCTCGCATGCTATGGAC
>KN881691.1:0-11482 GCA_000934395.1 Fistulina hepatica ATCC 64428
GCCAACATCGATACAGTTGATCTTGACTCAGATGCTGCACTGGCGGCACTCGTTAATGAAGCATTTGACATGGATGACAGCTTCACACCCGGTGACGCTGTTGGGAAGGTCCTGGCATTGGTCAAACAGGTATATTACATTGTTTCGACATTATTTCGACATTGATTTCATTTTATAGATCCGAAAATCGCCTCAGGCGAAGTCTTTCTTTACAAAGTGTTGTGTCGAAACCAAAATCAAGCCTCGCGAACTTCTTACATGGGTTAGAACACGTTGGGCATCCTTGTTCGCATGCTTGGACCGTGCCCTTGTTCTCAGAGTGGTACGTTCTCTATTTTTGTCTCTTTTTCTCTTCAGCAGTTTTTTCTAAATTAGCTTTAGGCCATCAACCGTTTTGTCTTGTTGGCTGATGACAGTACCGAGGTCCCAAGACTTGAGAATGGCCGACTTTATTCTGACTTTAAACTCTCGTCCGCTGATTGGACGCATTTGGAGCTCGTGCACGAGGTCCTACAGGTAAGTTATGTTTATCTACATCAGCTTCTATATTCCCTGGCTTACGAAACCTTGTAAGGAACTGGCAAATGCTTGTCAAACGTTTTCTTCTGAACGCGTACACACGGTCTCACAGGCTATTCCTGTTCTCGAGTTCTTGCATCAGTCTTGGACAAACATGGCTAAACTCCCCAAGTTTTCAACTATTTCAGTAGCTATTCAGGCGGGCATCAACAATATTGAGAAGTGGTATGAGAAGACTGGAGATAGTGATGCCTATTTCATTTGTCTCGGTAAGTTTCTCCTCATTTTCATGTCATATTTCCGAGTCAAACATTCATGGTGTATTTCAGCTTTAAACCCGAACTTCAAGACGGCTTACACCGAGGCAGCATGGATGCCCAGAGAGCACAAGGCTGATATGCGTGCATTCAGAGAAATGGTGAGTGGTGTTGTTTTCCATTTTCATTACTGTCTGAGCTCACTGTATTGCTGTTAGTTCGACAAGTATCATCAGTCTCTGACTACGCTAGGAAGTGCCACTTTGGCATCCGACTCATTGCCTACCTGTGACTCAGAGTCAGCTCCATCCAAGAGCTCAACATCAACATATGGCACAGCATGGATGGAGAACATCATCAAAAACTGTTGTCTCGAAGATCGCACGGATCTTGATCCACGCGCGGAACTTGAGGCATACCTCGCTGCTCCACTGACAAACGGGATCGCTGATATTGTTGCGTGGTGGGGGGTACGTACCATATTCCGTGCCGTGTGTTTATTTATTGAAATGTTGTTCAACAGTTGAACTCGGGCCCTGCTCAGTACCCCACTCTTGCTCACATGGCACGCAATTATCTTGCTATTCAAGGGTCTGCAGTCGCTGCAGAATGTGCATTCTCTAGTGGCGCACTGACCGATACCCGTCGTCGCAATCACATCTCACCCGATCTCTTTTCAGCGTTGCAATTGCTGAAGGGTGGATATCGCAATGGCTACCTCTCTGCTCAGGTGCAATGTGAAATGCGCGAGGCAGAAGAAGCCCATTTAGGTAGTTTTCTTGATGATCTCTTAGGTAATGCCGACGAGAACAAGTAATTAGCCTGTAGTTGTAAAGCCAAAAACATTCATAAACATATATTACTAAGCGTTTGTGTTACGCATTCATTTTCCCGGAATGCCTTATCATGCAATTCAGGAGGGCCATTAAAAGAGCCCCGTCCATTTATGTTATCAGTTTAGACGTCAATACTGTCCACGAGCACCCACCTAACTGATGGCGGGAGTGCTAACCATGTGGTTTTGAAGAAAGGTGAATTCCTTATCTTCGATTGGCAAGTCTAATAAATTTGTGAAGCGCAAAACTCGTGCTTCCAGATGCTACTCGTTTGTTATCTCTATTTGCACCTACGCTCACCTAACCCATCACTCGCTCAGCACATTCGCTGAAATGGATTACACTGCTGGTCATTGCACTATGACAGCACTTCTGATCTTGCGTTGGAGTTCCGCTACTCACTTCGCACAGCCATTGCACTATGGCTACCGCAACTCTAACTTGGAACTGCTCTGTTCCTTCTGTGCTCAGCGAGCTTTCGATTATTCTTCTCTCTGACCAAGACTAAGACACCGATCTAGAGCTCATATCTTATGTTCTCCATTTCACGTCTTATGTACGCATACATGTGATGAAATTTATGACAGTTCTCACCCGTGTCTGGTTCATTATACTCACTTTGGCTAACAAGAATTCACGATACAGGATACTAGTTGGGAGACATGCGTCGTTAGGAACATATATTATTACTAGTGCACTGAACAAGAAATATTTAGAATATATATTAGCGCCAGTACTCAAGCTTAGGACCATTCATGTTAAGAACATTTATTTCTTCCGGACAACTGCGCTCGTATAACATACGGGCCACTGTTATGTGGTCGGCACTTTCCAACGCAAACGAGCCCCAGCACTGTGCTTCGTGTATCTGTAGGCGAAGGTAAAGTAAGCACTACAGCATAGAAGCCTAAAACGAAGTGAGTGAACCACGGGGTGGTTAAGGTACTATCGACTATATAAATGGTTCAGGGAAGGAGCGAAGTTTAAGCTTTTTAAAGCAGCAGATAATCCACAAGAAATCCGGTAAAGCAGAGCTCCCCCTCACAACTTGATATGCACTGAGTACAAGTGAAAGGTAAGCACCATTGCTCTGCTAGCGGAATGGGTGTGTTAAAAGAGTAGAGCTTCGGAGTCACAAACAGGTGGTGACTCCGCATGCATGAAACGAAATAAATGTACAAGAAATACATGACTAACATGGATCACTATGGCGAGGGGCGCAAGTAGGTATCCATGTGTTTATATCACAAACAGGTGGTGACTCCGACTATGGCGAGGGGCGCAAGTAGGTATCGAGATGGAAGCTGAAAAAAAAAAAAAAAAAAAAAAAAAAAAAAGTTACAGAATAAACGAGTCCATATGAGGATGGATAGGCTCATGTCCTAAAAGAGTGGCGCACTACCTTCTGCTGTACGTGTTGCCCTACGTGTAGGGATTCTCTTCGTAGCACTACGGGTTACAGTACAAGCAGCAGTGAGAGTAGAAAAGAACTTCCGACATAAGATTAAGGCAAAGAAGGGCTAGTGAGAAGTCCTTTTATAGATACCTGTGTTTGGAGATGTTCCTGGGACCCTGTAAGCTTGGTGAAGGAAAACAGGGACCTTCGCCCAAGTCACTTACGCAAGGCCGCATCCTAGGTACGCTTATATATATAAGCCTGTACCAGCGGCCAATCATCGCAAGAATACCCACAATATACGATAAGACCAAACTTTACCACCGTAAGCGCGCCCAGTCACATACGCGTCCCGTTCGTGAACGGCTGCACAGGTACAAATACCTTTACTGGCAACAGGAACGAAGGAAGGTGTAAAGGAAAATGGAACTGCTTCTACCGTTCTGCGTGGACGGCTTGCGACAACCAGCAAACGGACCTTGGTAGTCCAACCAGCAACTAGTTGGGGCAGAACATATGCGACGTGAATAGCAAATAAAGATTTCACGGGGGCGAGGGAAGTTCACGTCGTAATAGATTTGGAGCGTTACCGGCTTCGAGAAGACGTTCACGAACTGTACAGTAAAGTACCAAGGCAGGAGACAGCAAAGCCGTAAGCCGCGTCAGTCACTCTCACAAATGCGTACAGAACTTATTGAAACTTTGTCCGGGCGAAGTAAATAGAGTGCACTTTTACGCCTACAGTGTACTGAAACGAGTGGAGCGCTTTCGGAGCGTTGCTGAGGATATTCACAGGCCGTACAGCGCTGCCAGCAAACAGCACACACACTAGGAGCACAAAAGCACACCGCTCCGACAAGCCTTTCAGAAGCGCTGAAGAGCACACCAGTACACTACGTAGCGCTCGGGAGCGCTTCACGGCCCCGGGAGCATATTCCAGCGTCACGTCGGTTTATGCCAGCCTTAGAACACGCTCGGGTTTTACCCGACATTGACGCGTCCTTCGCTAGCCTTTGCGTAGCGCACTAGTGCACTAGTATGCGCTAGTACGGGTCGTGTACGTACCGTCCACGTCCCTACACACGCCCTTACACACCCTGCTGCTCGTGCGTTCCTCGCGTTTAGTGCACAAGACGCGGCGCGTTATTTCAGTGCACTGAAGCCAACCTGTTCGTGCGTCGCTGCTCTATACTCGCGCCCCCACGTGCTCCCACGTATTACTCCATCCCGTCACCTTCACTCGATATATGTCGGAAAGGACCAACACGGCTAACGCGAGAGTAGTCGCAGGGCCTCGCCCTAGGTGCGCTTATACATAAACCTGTACCAGCGGCCAATCATCGCAAGAATACCCACAATATACGATAAGACCAGACTTTACTACCGAAGCACGCCAAACCTATGGGCACGACGCAATGCCAGCGAGACGTCAGCTTGCTACTTTGGACGGAACGGTCACCGGTCTAGTACTAAAGTACGACCTGTGACTGCATCCGGATTTGGTTTCTCGCGTCCGGTCGTGCCTTCCGATACTCTTCATTGCAGTCTTGCCAGTGATGCAGTGCAAGCGTATTGCGCTCGAGCCCGGGCACGACGATGCACAAGCACCACTGGAACGCTGCCTACTGCACCACCAGCCTCCGCTCCAACAGCCTCGACGCCCGCCGTGTTCGTCACAACGCCGTCGCACATTCTCTCGCTTTGCTGAGTTGATTGCATACATGCAGGCAGTGTTCGAAGAGAGCTTGGTCATCCGGGGACAGAATGTCCTATATGAGTATCTTGAAGATTGTTCTTAGATATTCAAGGCATGTTCACGAACGGCATTGTTTAAATTCGGCGGCACGTCGTGCATTCCCGCGATGATAAATTGTGTCGGCAGCGGCCATTCGCTGTCCACCAAATGTGTCACGACACGGATAGCGAGAAGCTGTGGAAATGTTTCCTGAATAGTCATTCGCGTTCCCTTAGCAAGACAGTAATTAAATTATGCGTAATAATTGGATGAGCGTGAGATACTAAGTACACAAAGCAAACAAAAAGTTTTTCAAAAAGGGATGGCATCCGGTTGTGTCCAGCCATCACAAACGGCGATCATCTAGGTCAGTTGTGATCCGAGCTAGTCTCCCGTAGGCAGACCTTAATCACGAGACCTCTACCCAAAAAGGGTCTCACCCAAAAGGGTTCACCCTAAACGGTCTCAGTAGATCCGAGCGTTTGTGGGACACATTCTACGAATGGCCGTTTCTGTGAAAGACTCCGTCATATTGCAGGATTTTTTTTTTTGGAATCTACTGTTGCAGACCTATCCAGGTAAACAGACACTGTTGCGAAATCCTTGGCAGAACATGGTCCTCAGCCATGTGGAATGGTAAATTCTGCAAGTGACTATGCGGGACGGCGAAATCTTTCATGGAATAAAATGAGCTCAATCTTCTCGTCTTCTACCACAATAATATGGCATACCTTCATGTCCTTAACTTGGTCTGTCTCTGAAGAATGATTGTCTCAATACAGTCTTCACGTATCATGTCGTGTTTGCCCAAGGTTGGTGCGGTTGCATTGAGCTTCTTTGTCTGTATCCCCTGTTCCTGAACCGAAATACTAGTAGGACCTCAACGTGGCAAGAGCGTTCAGACGGTGGCCTTACTGCAGCAGAGGTCGCTAGCATAAGAAGCAATTGAAAAAACATCGATAGCCATCAAGCTGAAGTAGGTTCATTGCGATACAATTCAGCACTGACAATAGCATTGACACTCCCTGACATCGGTTGTACAGATGTCAACTTCCACTTCACTTTCTGGATGCCGTAAACACTGTCTAATTGACGTGTCTACTGAGTTCCGTGTATGGACGACGTGGCTATTGTAGCTCGCAGTCTGCGGGCTTGGTTCTGTGGTGCAGCTGGAGTTATGACAGCCGCGGCCAAAATCTATTAAACAGGTTGGTTCACAGTGCTTCGATAGCTGCTCTTGAAGTTTCAGCGTAGCGCAAAGATTTATTTTAGTTATCTGCGTGAAAGCTGCGCATAAGGCGTTTATAGAAACATACGGGTGCTTAGCGACTTCCTGGTTTACGCCCTAAGACTAGCCTCTAGACAACACTCTCCTATGTTAAAGCATGTCTGTTTGAGCTGCGTGCTCTTGCGCAGAGACCAAAAACACGAGCAGAGGAAGACAGTGCCCCTCTGGATGCCGTTCATACTCCTTCGTTATTATTACACGCTGCGTCTCGAGGTTTGGAGCAGGTTTCTGAACGTTATCATTTATAGCACGCCTAAGGCCGAAACATATATACACTAGTGATAAGTTCTACACTGCCTATCGAAACCCTAGTCGCCATTTTTCGACAACGACGATTTTAAATCTACAATTGTGGCTACTTTTACAAGTCTATTACTCCATCAGCGTGGGGTTTGTGTCTCACTATGAATTTCCAACCGGGTATAACGACGTAGGTGGCTCTACTTCAAAGGCAGGTGCTTCCTAGGAACTCGTCTAGTTACTGCACCCGAAACTGTCTCGAAACTCCAACACGAATGTCACGCTTTGTAAAACTCGTCTACGGGCTCCTCGGTCAACGACAACAAGCCGGGTACGTCTAGAACCTCCGGACTCCTCTCTAGCGCTATGTCCATGTTCCGTCGTATTTCCTTGTGCTAACGACGACCATGCCAATGCTCTATTTCCATTCCGTACCATCGTTTCCTCTCCAACTCCCTTCTCTCGTTACACATTTACGGACACGTTTGGTCGTATGTCCGTCAGAGAAAACAACACGCCCGACCACCGACTAAAACGTCAACCTTCTATAGTTCGCTATTTGAAGAGCGCAGCAACGCTGTGTCTTTACAATATTTTTGTGTTGACCTGTTAGTACGTAAAAAAAAAAAAAAAAAAAAAAAAAACCTACTGTGGCTGTTTGCCGTTCCCGCGCTCGTCCCCTCGAGTTTGCCACTCCACAAGCTTTCCCTAGAACAGATAGAAGGGTGAAACATACCAACAAGAAAGAAAAAATTAGGCAGGCGAACTTCCACAACACGCCCAGGTATCTGCATCTCAGCGGGGAAAAGCACCAAGAGAAGACCGGCATAGTCGTCTTCCGACAGACCTCCTCGACATGGCTGTGTGGCGTGTCCAACACAGCACCGCGAAAGCCATGCGTGCAAAACAAAGGGAAAGATGCAGACGCGAACTCACCGACCCGATAGAAGTCATACTCTACGACGTGTCTTATCTGTCCATAATCTCAGACGTTCCCACATTCAACATGGCAGCTCATGAGGAACAACAAGGTCTGAACCCCGTCCGACCAGGATCGACAGATAGGCTGCAGTTGTTCCTCAACAGCATTGGACATCACCTGAAGCGCTCGGTCCAGAGCAGACTCCAACCATGACCGAAGCGCAGGGAAAGCGGTCCAGACGGAGCGGGTCCGAACCTCGGTTCTGAACCGGACGGCGGCAACACTAAACTGAATGCATTGCCTTATCTCGACCGGGTCATCCGGGAATCTCTGCGCGTGTACTCACCCGTGTGCAACACAGCTCGCATCGCTGATGCAGACGATGTAATTCCACTAAGCCGCCCTATCGTTGACAAACGTGGCGTTCAGCGTCATGAGATCAGGTACGACGTGATGCCTTCCTCCCGGCCGTTGTGTGACGGAAAAACGTCAGAATCAAGCGTGGCCTGAATATTCAGATACCCATTCAGATCATGAATAAGGACCCCGATATGTGGGGAGATGATGCAAAGGAATTTAGGTTCGCCGTATTACTTGTATGGTTTTATTACATGACTCCTCATATACCGCCGCTACTCTAAACAGGCCGGATCGCTGGCTAGTGCCGCCGGAGGGAGCCAAAACGATGCCGGGAGTATGGGGCAACCAGATGACGTTCTTGGGCGGGCCACATTCGTGCATCGGCTATCGATTCGCGCTCACGGAGTAAGCGACATGTGATGGCTTCTACTGGCTATCGCGTTGATGAGATTCTAGGATCAAAATCGCGCTGTTTGTGCTGTTGCGCGCCTTCAAGTTTGAGACAACCTTGCGGGAAGAAGACTTGATGAGGAAACACACGATGACTCAACAACCTGTTCTGAGAAGTGCGCCGCAGAGCGGCAGTCAGCTACCCCTGACTATACGGCCCATCGCTCATTGATAACATGGCTAAGATATCGATTGTACAAATGGCTATCCAATATCGTAGGTCCAGTGCACCCCCCTTTATCAGCCGCTCACTAGTATGTACATAAAATCGAAAGATGTAGTACTTATTATGATGTATTTACATAGTAAATCGGTTCCTCTCAATTTACAGGAATGTAAAGGACAGTATTCCAATGGAAGTTACCACATAAAATTGGCGCAGAAAAAGTATACGCTCTGATTAACGGCCTGCTAAGGATGATGCACTGTGAGTCACCGTGTGAAGCGAAATTTCGAACTTTCATTTTCTGACTTCTGAGCCATGTCTCTTTCTCATGTGGTCAGGACAAATGTTGACCTGACCTCTCGTTTACTCTCCTGGTGTCGGTCAATTTCGACGCTGATACCCCGAAATCTGAGCAGCTCTGATCACTTGGATCTGTCTCGTAAGAAGAATGCAACCATTACGCTTCCTGACGGCCACCCTATGCAGCTCACGTATCTCAAGTATCTACGAGATACAACGCCATTTCCAGACAACACCACAGGATTTCTGTACCTGCATCAGCCGCGTACAGTGCCTGGCATCTACGCCAGTCAGCTGCGCTTTCGGTTAACATCGAATTGTGATCCTAGTTCCTTCCACAACGGGCGCGATCTCGAGCTCCCGGACGAAATCTTTCCATGGTCCTTGTCATGGTACAAGATCGCGGACCCGCGTCCTCTTTGTGTCCGTACCCTCCGCAAGTATCTCATCAAGGAAGGCATCACGAGTATAGACGAAATGGCTGCCTGTTGGGACTACATACGGCAACGCCAGGACCACAGTCTAACTTTTATGGTGCATACTCTGGATGACCCATTTTGCATTAAAGTTGGCAGACAAGTCAATTTCATACCCATTGCCACACCAGACGGGCCACGCACGGTTCGGATTAACGACGCGTACGGCGACTTTAGGAAGTACCGCGCGGGGAATGATGTGCGCGAGTTTCCCTACCGGTGTGCGTCAGCTTGAGCTTTACCTTTCTTTTTCACTGCGACATACTCAGTATTGAAGCGGTATAGGCTATCTCTTTGGAAAGTTCGCGCTGTCCAAGGAACACGCGCACATCAACACCCGTACGATCGTCGCGCGTATTCTCGATGTCAGGTTGACACCTATGGGTGTTCCTCGTCAAGGTGGCTACACCCAGCGGCCTCTCAATTACGATGGTCATACACCTCCTCCGCTGGCGGGAGAACTTGTGAGGGCAGGTTTACTTAATGGTATATGGCATCGAAACGTCGATGGCCCTTCCTCGGGGGCCGGCCAACTCAAGTGTTTGGCGGACAACTTGTATGTCTAGAGGACTGCATGCTCGGATATAGGCACTGCCACCTCACAAAGACGACTATACCGCCAGCAGAAGCGATCCGAGACTCCGAAGGAATGCAACAATGACATTTCGACCAACAATGGGTGAATTTGATCTTTAAGTATCAGCGCGTTTTCTTATAGCTGATTGCCGTGTGTAGGCTGCCCAAAGCGCAGAGGACTCGCGGTATTGAGGCTGGCATTCGCAATAGACCATTCGGCGCAGATGTCGTAACCATATTTTGCAATTTCAACAAACGGCACCATGCGTCGTGTCGAGTCACCGATCAATGTTCTAAATGGGGTATCTGTTTCCTCAAACGTGTAGTGTGACTGTCACGTTCCACCGCTTTGTGTCAGATCTCGATTTGTCCTTGCTCTAAGCACCGTTGCAGTGGCTTTGATAAAGTGGCAAGCATTCAAGCTTCAAGATTCAATATTCAATATTCACGCGCACGCGTCACGCGTCATCATAAATATCGCCTCGACTACTCTTTACTGCCATCTTTCGTGGATCGATAGTATGGAGGGAAAGCACAAGTGAGTCTCTTCTCGGGTTTCACGACGATTCAAACGATTGACCCCCGATGGTCTCAAAACTCCTAAACAGAAAGCCTGAATGCGACGATAAGACCAGATGGATATTCAATGAATGGCCATATCACCCGGAACGCGGCTTGACCAACGAACCTCTAGTCGATCACGGCGGTGGCAAGAGAGCACCAGGCAAAGGACACAAGCTTTGGGGCGCCACCCTGTATGATTTCTATCGTCATTTCCCAATAAATCGTTACGTTCATTTTTCTACTGGGAGCTGGCTGGCAGCGTGGGCACGCCACACAAGCAAGAACGGTCTGGCGTGGGCTGAGGATTTCATTGCTTGGGCTGGTCGCGAGCCCGATCCGGTCGTGGTGCCACCCCTCAATATTTTAAAGGCTGTGATGCGTCGTGAGGCTGGAATTCGCGCGGGTAGCATAGGCCGCTCCATGAGCAGGGCAGTTCTTGGCAATGTGCAGCGCGCCTCTAATGGCATTTTGAAGGTTTGTTAATATGTTTTGTTGTTTTTTTTTTTGCGACTCATCAACAATTGTTTCCTTCAGGATTTTACTGGTCTGTGCAAGCTCGAGGATTTTCTTTCACCGTGGCCTCTATTGCCGTTCTCGTACGATGCTCCTAACATACCCGCTCAGCTGTCAGACGTCCCCACGACTCTTGTGGTTCACGATCCTTGGGACGTGCTAACTATAACCGAAGAGGACGGAGACTACTATGGAGACTGGACAAGGAAAGATGATTCCGTCCATTTATACAAGTTGCAGAACTTTCATAGCGTCGTGCCTTTGAAGAATGAGCTCCCGCCACGCGCCCCGGATCGTGACGCCTATCTCATTATTCGCGAACCTGACTCACGCGGCTATGCACCCCCCGCACTTCGCATTGTCCACACGACGCCACCGACGACGTCTGACACCGTCGGTCATCTATACATTTCGCCTACAGAGAGGCTGGGAAGCGGCCATCATTCCTTCGTGTACAAGGCCGAGCTTGAATTACCACGTGAGAAATTGACGAAGCCGGAGATTTGCCTGAAGTGTGCGCGGAAACTGGTTGACGAAGAATTTGCTCGTCAGAAGGCCGCAGGGGAGCTCACGCCTATTGCTCGCAGTTGGCTATCGTTCGACGAGGATATGGCACCGTCGACTTCGTTCGAGGAGGCTTTTCGTGGAGAATTGAACGGCCGCAAAAAGACCCGGGCTCGAAAGAGTCCGGAGTCTTTACAGCCGGTCGCGCGCCTTGCGGGGGGGAAGATGGTGCATACGCATGTCAAGAGTGTCATGAGCGAATTTAGGGATACCCGCGGAGAGTACCTTAAATATTCATATCATGGTGATTCTACTTGGGTGGAGCGTCCCGCTTACAGCACCGACAAGTGGGTGGGTCCTGTGTATGATGCGCCCATCCT
>KN881692.1:2952-15768 GCA_000934395.1 Fistulina hepatica ATCC 64428
GGCGGACTCCACGCACGGCTAATTCAGCTCCTGGCGAACACGCTGGTGGCTACTTGCGGCGGTCACTATGTCCGAGCCCCG
The DNA here is from genome assembly GCA_000934395.1 of Fistulina hepatica ATCC 64428. NCBI lineage: Eukaryota > Fungi > Basidiomycota > Agaricomycetes > Agaricales > Fistulinaceae > Fistulina > Fistulina hepatica. The sequence continues at coordinate 3,034 of KN881692.1, forward strand.
CGGACCTCTATAGCCTACGTGGCTGTGTCTAGAGTCTCGCAGGTAGCACCCATAGCAGCGCTTCTCTGTCCGGTCTATTTCTGCTCGAGCGGCGATCTGCTGCAGACCAGCTAGTCGCGCAGGGCTGTGACAACATCAGGTCGTGAGTGCGCTTAGTTCCTGCGATGGACTCTCCTGCCTGCTGCAAGGAGACACAGCGGCTTCTTCAGTGGTCAGTGCCATGTTCGTTGAGAAGTCAGACTTATTTATACAACGGTTAGATCGCAGGTAGTACTAGCTGACTTACTTAGCGGCGATAGCGGCTAGTTAGGGCGACTACGAGTTTTAAAGGCCAGTAGACTGAGTAGAGGCTGCGCGCACAGGCACAGCTAGTAGAGGCTCGGCGACGGCGAGAGGAAGGAGATGCTGGTGGTTGACGAGCAGGTCGAATTGTGAGCCGACGGGTAAACGAATAAAGGATGAACATAGCATATGAGATTAGAGTATGGTACAGCAAGGAACCACCAGCGCGTGGACACGGGTTGCCACCGTAGTTGGTGCTGTTTCAGCTTCCACGCGAAGATCTCATTCAGTTGAGGACACCTGATGATGCGTGGATGTGCAGTTAGGAGTACCTAAGCCATATCAATACGAGGCCTATAACTGGGAGAAAGTTGTCTTACCTGTCGTAGTCTCTAAAGAAGTGGTTTTACTAGGACATTTGTCGGTAGGCAAAGGCTGAGGGGAGTTGTTCAAAAGCGACTGTACATCGGCAAGCGGAGCAACCAGGGTATCTAGAACAGTGTTGTTCACGTAGTCGGTTGCCATGTGTCTCCCGCTGGAGTTGTTCCCGCTCTCACAGACACAGCTGGCCACACAGTTTTTCATGTGCCTCCATGTTGCATAGCATGCCTACGATCCGACACAGTTCATCCAGCAGGGCATGCCCGATGCGCCACATCCCATTTTTGGTCGCGGGGGCATCGCCATGCCTGGTATATCGACAAGGTCGGTGACGGCGGCGACAGCGGAGGCGCGACACCGTAGTCATGGCTCTAGACCCAGCACTCCTCATCGCAAGTCGGAGGACAATGTGCCGTCGCGTCCACGCTCCCGTTCGCGTTCTCGGCGTCGCTCATACCCCAAGGACGACGATAGCTCCAGCTCGATACCTGCCACCACTGGTCGTTTCGGGTCGGACACTTCATTCTCTGGTTACGAGCGCCACACCAAGTCGCCGGGTTCATTGTGTCCCAGTCCTCGGATCTCCACAGAAGAACGACGCGTTGCATCTCCTCCTGTGTCTGCTCGTGCTCCATCCTTGTCCCCGCCTCTCGCTCAAACGCCTGTGTCTCGACGCTCGCTGGGTACCAGTCCCCCATCCAATGCTCCCATACACAAGCTCAAATCGCCCATCTCTACTCCCGCTCTAGCACGGCGCATCGACCCTGAGCTCCATTCACATACACAGGGCCTCGTGATGCTCCCATCAAATCCGTCTCCTGCGTTCTTGCGCCAACCAGCCCAAAAGGCGCCTACACCAAGTCTCAATCACCTCAGGGGGCGTGGCTTCGTGCAAAACATGATCAAGGCCCACTCTCAAATCGACGAGGTCACTCATGCGCAGATGGATGAAGGTATAGCTGAGACACCAGAACCAGAGATGCCCCGGACGCGCAAACCGTCGGTACTCGATCGCTGGCAGCCGCACGCTCAGGCGACGTCTGCGCCATCATCATCATCTTACTCTGGGTCTACTGCTGTTTCAGCCACTCGTATGCAGAAGCATGTGTCGTTGCCTACGTCGCTTCCGCGCTTGGAGTCGCCCGACAAACAGCTCGTGGCGAAAATGCCACCGGAGGGCTCTCCGGGATTGGGTTCGGCGATGACGGTCGTTGTCATTCGTCCTCCGCCACCACACATGGTACCCGCTGGAGACGCGCCGCGTGTACAGTCTCCCTCACAGATGCAGCTGATCGAGGAAGAGACTGTCGATGACTTTGGTATCCTCGGAAGGACGATGCGTACAGTGAATCCTCCACCTGCATCCGTGCCCAAGCCAGCCGCCAAATCGATGCTCGTTTCTGAGCCCTTGCTCAAGTCGACCACCCATAACCCGGCCTACATCAACACCCCCGTCTGCGCCGAAACCTACACCTACCCTTCCTCTAGTGAAACCCGCACTAACTCCCCCGCTCGCCCCCAAGTCCGTTGCCCGGGAACACTGGGATCACCTGAGGGTGAATGCAGAAGCAAAACATTTGTTTTGTCGTTCTCACATGCGCGCACCACCTACTATCTCTGGTCTTGGTGGAGTTCCTCAGCCTATGCACCCACCACTCCCATTTCTCTTTATTTTTTCTTGTCTTTTACGTGTATTTGTATGTCTTTTCTCCATTCCGGCTCCCATGGATCTGTACTCACCTCGTCAGAGCATGTAACCGTAATTACCATGTACCTGTTTCGGTGCATGTGCATCAATATATTTCGGATGGGCGTCTGCCACATGACAATTTGCACAGGGCGAATTGTCCTGCCTCCTTGGGTCTGATTAGACTTGTAAACATATTTAGATGAATGTATAATATTATTTGCTATTACTCAAATAAACTGGCTGGCTACTGAGTACTGAGTACTGAGCACCGAACGGTTATTAGTGGAATATGATCGAAACTCAGATGTCGGAGGTTCAAACGAATCATGTTCGATGTTGTTGTTCAGTACTGTTCAGAGATCCCAAACTCAATTCACCCGTAATGACCTCTGAGGAAGGTAGGATTTTGACATGATACATCCCATGTGCTATAACAAAGATTTTCATTACAGAAAGCTCTGATTTCGTCTTCTCAGTGACAATTGTTGTACAGACGAGAAATTTCCAAGATGGACAGATTACGATGCAGTCACATGCATTCCAGCATTTAAAAACCAACAAGACCAATGTTGTACAACGAAATGGAGGTGAGTACAGCTTTTGCCCACTCTTCATAATGTCCAGTTTCACATTTCATAAACATAGTGTGGTGTATTCATTGTGCCACTCTCCTCTGTGCAATTCGTTCGCAGGTCTCTGAACCTGAGCTCCTATCACGTGCAGCTGGTCTCGCTATGAATATGGGAATTCACCTCCATCCAGACATTCACAATGTCATCTTTCGTGCTGGTCTCGACAACTGGTTCTCTGCTCGGCTCTCGAATACCAGAACTCCGACTTTTGGTGCCGACAAGACCCTCCCTATCTATGGCTATCGCCATCTCGGCCAGCTCTCTGACATATCCAGCAGCTTAGAGCTTCCAGCACGCGTATGTAGCATACTTCGGCCACTCGATATGCTTGCTATGGATCCTGACAGTGGTCATCAAGATACCATCACTTTCTGCCGTATCAATGCACCTTTTTTCGACGATCCAGATTTCACACACCACTTTCTTCTTCTTGTCGAACAAGATGACATATCGCATTTGTTGGTACCTGCCGCTCGCACTGGCTCACACAGTACCAGTCCAGCCATGACCGATGATGGCCACTTGGGCGAAAGAGCTGCAGCAAGCAATTCATCTTCGATGCTTTCGCTTTCACTGTCTGAAGTCGGGCTCCAAAGTGAGATATAACTGTATTGTATACTACTTATTGTTCATTCAAATCTAAGCAAATATGTGTCAAGATCTCGTTCAGACGCGACCATTGGTATCCAATACATTTGCCAATACATCAACACGGTCGAATTCAACAGCTATGTGTGAGTCATTTTCTCTAACAGTGCTGCTCTAGTGCAAATGCTCATAGGTTTATGAAATGGTCAGTAGAATTTCTGTCACTGCAGCCTGAATTTTCATTAGAGTCTTCTACATCCATGCATATGCCAGATACTTACACTGGCAGTGCCTTTGGTTCCACATCATCGTCTTCGGACAGTTTTCAAATGAACGACTACGAATCGGATAATGTGGATCATAGTTTCGATGAATTATTCAACAGTGAGTTATTTACTTTTCACACCATATTAGACTCTCAGAACTAATCCTATTACTATATCAGATCTGCCAGTGGCGACACCATCGTCTGAGGATGCCTTTCGTCCATCCACCAGTACATCTGTGTATCGTCCTATTTCTCATCGTGATGGGGCATTTATATCGGCGGAAACATCGGTGCACTTGGTTTCCACCGTGTCTTTTGATAACATTGCTATGGCTGCTGGTGTAACTTCTGCGATGGCAAGTGATGCACGTGGCCATAGTATTGGCCACCATCGGAGCCTTTGGGATAGTGTGTTGCAATATTATGGTCTACGTCGTGTTTTGGACCGTATCGGTATTTCACTTCCAGCGGGCACACGTAAGCTTGATTCAGCGTGTGTTACCTATGCTGGAGGCCGTACGGTTCATTTGCAAGAGGTGTGCATTTATTATGGACATACATATTCTACATTCCGTAACACACACTATCGGATAAGTTTGGCAGAGACAATTGCCTCTCACAGCTTGAAGTCTGGAGGTATGTGATACATTTGAAAATCTCAGAGATACGAAACTCATCTTCATGTAATGTTTTATAGTTGATGTAGAAAGCGACATATACGAGTGCTTCCAGTATATTCGTCTCTGGTTCAAGCAAGGTGGTTACATTGACCGTCACCAGAGACCAAATCCGAAGGCACTTGATGTATATGAGCGTGGGGCTGCTCGTCTTACAATGCATAAGATTGAACAAAACACGACTGATATACGTACACAGCAAATCTAGATAGTAGATAATAAATACAGAATAAACATGTAGAAGTTACAAGACCTCGTCTGTCCAGTCATCATCCGTACCGATACCATGTGCCGCCACGGAAGTCAGCTTCACCAAGTTGCCGCTAAACATTGTCGAGGGGTCGCGGTGGGGCCTATAAGCGTAATGGCCGATCGATCACGAATGACCTAGGAGATTACCATTGGTGTTATTGACCCCACAATGCCAAAGGGGATAAATTGGACGCACAAATCCTTCAACACGCGATAACAACGTGTTGAGGCTGGACGCCACATTCTTCGCAACGACACGAACCAAGAGGGGACCAAATCGCGCAGTGTCCAGCTCGTTTGTGATCGTTCGCGCGACGTTCACTCCTTCACTCACACCCGGCGGTGTACGTGCCCCACCACCGAGCACCTGTCCAATTGTTTCATTCAAGTGACTCGAAATTGGTCAGCGCTCGTTGCACAATGCCTGTCTCTGGACTGCCAAGGGGGGTGTCACATAGAGATAAGAACAGCAGGCAGCGAAAGGACAGCATCAGTTAGTTCATGCCATTCTGCGATGGAGAATGAAGACACACCTTTGTAATTCTGGGTGTACACTGTGTCCGTGTAAACGACGATTTTGGCAAAAGGTTTGGTGGAACAAGTGGAATATGATTTTTATAATATTCCTCCATGGTGCTGACGACTGACGGACGACGAAAACCGACTCCAACAAAGACTGGATCCCCTGTGCGAATATATGAGTGAAACGATGCAAGAGGCAGACGTTTTATGACATACATTAATAGCACAGCGTTCGGCCCTCATGCACAGCATTATCATAGCCCGAGTACTATACTGGTCGTCCATCCCATTCATGCTGTTCGTAGGGATACTGCTCAAAACCATGAGATTACTAGACCTGCTAATAATAAAGACATACCTGCAACGAATGGTATACCACAGTATAAAAAGTAGAGAGGTCGTTATCGCTCGCAGCTCCCTCAATAGTGATGCGGTCGAGCTTTTCTGCCCATTGTGTCCGCGTTGGCCGTGCGGTCTCCTCCAGTGACGTGCCGTCGGGGATCTCTCCATCCAGGTTCCTGCAAGCTTGGGCCATGGAGATAAACGAGACGCGCACGCGCACGTCGACTTGCAGTGAACACTGACCCTCCGGGACATCGAAGCGCGCGAACGCGGACACAAGGCTGCCCTCCGCCTCCTCGATGTCTGCCGGAAGGAGCGTATAGTTCTTGCATACGCCGACCACCACAAATGGCTTGTCAAAGCGGGCACAGAAGTACCCGTGGAACCCACTCGCTGCAGCTGCGATGGACGTCGAGTGAATGATCCAGTCCATCTGCTCACTGTTATAGCCGGTAATCTGGCGGCGCACGGCATCAACGGCGACGTAGCCGCAAGGGTACATGACGTTCGTCGGCGTCGACGTGATGACGGATGGGCGGGATGCCTAGATGAGCATGTAGGGGTTCGTTACATCGTTGAGCATGAACCAAAGGTGCCTGACGCTCGACACTGTAAAGCAAGGGGCACACCAGTGAGCTTTATCTCGAACGACGCATTACAAACTCGCACGAGATTTGCTCACTGGCGCTCTGTTCGGTGTAGAGCACACCGCCCTCGCCGAGGCCGAGGTCCACGGAATAGTAGCTTGGGCTGATGATCTCGCACTCAGCGCGGTTCACGAAGGGCATGCCACACTTTAGAGCGTGAAGCACCCCAGGACTACCAACCAGGCTGTGGGCAATAGGTCAAAAAACAAACAATATAGATAAAGTGAGAAATTTCACGACATACCGCGCAAGCCACCATCGGGGTAGGTCCACTCTTCTTCATCTAGGGGTACCAACTTTTCCCCCTTCCCTACCACTTGCGATGGCTGGGGATCCGGCGTCGCAAACGCAGCCTCCGCGACGCCTATGCTATTGATGGTGCTGACCTTCGTCAAGCCTTGACCATTGTAAACGGCACTGTTGGTAGTCATCTCATCGTGAACAACACCAATCGTTGAGAGTAGGTTCTTCAAGGTAAGCGGGCTGGGGAGCGTCCCACTATGAAATGTCGTGGAGATCCCATCCAGCCAAACGAAGGCATGGGCATGATTGAGTCACAGTACGTCGAGCTTGTAGATTTTGCTTGAAAATTCGCGTGCATATGACTTTTCCAAAATTTGTGTTTGTCTAGCAAATTATAGTTTGATGATTTGCTCCACGAATTCCGTGCACGCGACTTGCTAAAAAGCGGCAAGGCCGTCCTCGTTCTTGAATACGGGCAATGACAAACAGTGAGCTATAGCCTGAAGACACAGGCCGTATGTTCGACTACGCGGAGTAAGACCTTGATCGCGTAATGCAGCGTATATGCGCTGGGCGCCAACATAATGGCCCACGGCAGCGAAGTGGCGCAGAATGAAGGGGTAATCGTCCAACGTAGGTGGCGCGTCGGATGTTGCACGTGTGTTGCGAAGAATGGTGTTAAAGTGCGACTCGAATGGATGCAGCGCATTCGACTTGACATCCACCAGATGTAAGTCTAGCTCCACACGCAGTTTGTCCGGCGATGGGGCGACTTTGTGCAGGATCTCTTGATGCAGGGCAAGCGGCAGTCGTGCAAGACCAACGCTACTGACGGTGTTGAGATATGACACCCAGATCTCCACGGCATCATTGTTGCGGCAATCTTCGTGAAGCTGCTGCAACCTGAAGTCAAGCAATGTCTGCGACACCGTTGCCTGTGAAGTCTGTGAACGCTGCAGGGAGTCAGGGACTGCAAAACTGGTGCGTACTTTTGTGCCAGTACAGGTTTCCACTGCGCAATAGAGCTCTCCACTTCGGCACTGAGGACAGCTGCATTCTCCTCAGAAGTTGACGAACACAGAATCGGTCACGCAACAGGAAAACCCGCATATAGCACGATTCCACAGCCGCACAACGTCATGAACAGTCGCGCACCCCCGAGATCTCGTCTCGTCGCCGCGAGCACAACATGGCCGACACGATGAGACAACCACAGCTCGCAGCCGGTGTAGCATACAGCCGCATGTGCGCTTTTACCTGCCATCAGCAAGCAGGAGAAGTGAAAGAAAAGACAGGAAGCTAATGAGTGCAGAATGCAAATTCAAGGCATGGACATCGACCAGTGAGGGGACTTGATGCCAAGGGGTAAAGATGCTCGCGCGTCCAAAAAAGGCGATGTTCGCGAATTGGGCCCCAATTCGCGAGCATCGCCTTTTTTGTGGCTTTTTCAACATTGTCTGCATTGCCATTTTCTATGGCTTTTGTCAAACAATAAAATTCGTCGTGAGAGTTCGACGATGTAGTTTCCTTTTCCCCGCGTGAGTCCGCGCTCATGTACATGTGCTGTCCGCTCTTTGTTTTTCTCCTTGTTTTTGTGTTTTGGGTGTGTCTGGGAGTAGCCTATGCAAGCATCCTACTACCGTGATCTATGGAGCGCTCCGATCGCTGGAGACTGTTCCATCGCGGCCGCGCGTTAGTGAATACATCGCTAGCGTGTAGATATCCCCTCGATATGGCAATCGTGGCGCCAGCACAGACCTTCTCGACGATCTGGAAGCCGAGCGCTCCGGTTACTATCATTCAAGCTCTCGATGACAAACATTGAGCGAGGCATTTTCCACCATGCGCGAGCGTATGCTACAATGTGCGTCGCATCTCAGCGACTTCGAGTTCCATGTTGAAATGCTCCCGGCGACGAATCTGCGTCAAACGAACACAATCTCTCAGTACAAGGAGGAGCTCCGCAAGGCCAGGCATGATCTAACCGTGACGACGTGCCTGCTTACCGAGAAGGAAATCCAAGTGACGCGCGCTTACGACCTCGTCGACTTGATGAAGCGTGAGCTTGCTGAAAACAAGGAGCAGGTGGCACGGTATCGAGATCAAATCCGGCAGCTATCTACAGAGGCGCTCATGGCGAAGGGGCATAGCACCGGCTTCTCAGAAGGCTACGATGTCGGAAAGCTTGCTGCTGCTGACTGCTACACCTTCGTTAAGACACTGACATACCAAGCACAGCAGAGGGTATGCAGACGGAGTGGGAGTGTCAATGCAACCGCGCGTAGGTCTGTATAATTTATCGTTTCTTGCTTCTATCTCGTCTTACTTTTGTTCAGATATGAGAAACCCTTCTTTGTGTCAAACCCAGACAACCACCTCTCTGGCACGCATACGACTGCGGTAATCCCATGGTAGACCGCGTAATGGAAGCCACGACCAACTCACGCGATGCCGCAGGCCGACTGAAGCAAGAGCATCAGTGTGCAAAACGGCGAAGACGTGAAGCGACCCTTGCCTCGAGGCAACAAGCCCACAGCGAGACACAACCCATACCAGGTTTCCCTGTCGCAGTACTTCTCACCAGCCAGAGCGACTCAGCACCACCTCCCGCTGTACCGGATCCCCCTGCCCCAGTACTTGCCGCCGACAAAGACGGCGCAGCACCACCTACGGACTCGACACCGCCTTCCGCGGCAATCCCTGAGCTCCCCATCAACCCCGAGGACGATGAACCCACCCTGAAGAAAGCACGTACCTCGCCCCACTGGCCACGCTGGCAATTCGACGCCATTATGCCTCTCACTGGCGTCCGCTTCCTTCTCAGCCAAACACCTTTCCTCGCCTTTTTTGCTATCGCGCTGTACAACTGGGTGCGCACATCGCTCCAAAGTCCACACGTGCCTGCCCGGCAAACTTGATCTTCTGGCCAGTATTGCCAAAAACGCGAACGAAGGACACATTGGTCAGTGTAATCTGTTCTCCGATCGCGCCGTATTTTAATCTCAGTCGTGTCCAGGTGAACCGACAGGGGAACTCATAGCCAAGCATGGCCTCGAGCATCCCAATGGCGCCGAATGCGACCCCAACTGACCCCTGCACAATATTATCAATGCAATCGACTATGGCGACGGGTTTGCCATGCGGACTGGACAGTCTCGGATGGGATTCCAACAAACAGATGCCCCACGCGAGCAGGACTTGCGCACTACCATAAAGCGCCTACGGAGGCAGAGCCAGTCATGCTGACACCACAGTCCACTTCTGCGTCTGGCATGACGGCAGACAGCGTTATAAACGCTGGCTTCATCACCTGTGTCATGGACTCTGACGATCTAGAAAACGGGCTGGGCATCACAATTTTTTCGAAGTACACAAGCACCATGTGCAACGGCATGCTCATTAACATCGTCGACACATCTGGTCATGCTGATTTTGGCGGGCGGCTGTCTCGCAGGTGCGACGTTCACCCTCTTCTTCGGCAACAAGCTCGGTCGTCGGCGTATCATCCTCTTTGGCGCGTGCTGGGTCGTCACCGGCACCATCATCCAGATCACTCCCATCCCGGGGTGCGTCTTCCACTCTCTTTTGTACCGTAATTGTACTGATTCATGTCATTTCAGTCGCAAACCCGGCTACCAGTTTGTCATTGGCCCCGGCGGTCCCAATGGGTATTCCCAGTGTGGCAAGGGCCACTAGCACAACAGCCGTGCGTGAGTGGTGCTGACTATGTATACAATGGTCTTTTGCTAACTCGTTATAGCCTCTTCGTGGTGTCGATGTTTTTATTCGGTACTCCCGTCCCCCGCTGGGCGATGCGCTTAGCGTTTGGCGTCATGTGGCGGTAACAAGGACCAGGCTCAGCGTGAGTACGAGAACCGCATGCGCGAGCAGCAGGCGGCGCGAGACCAGTTGGAGGCCTTTAAACATTATAAGCCCGGCGTCAATATTGTGTACTACGATGAGCATGGACGCACGCTGACGTCTATGTAGCGAAGTAATTATTGGCTGTTGTCTGCGTTGCATTCTTGGCCTGCTCTCGCAGCAACATCGCGCGATATCGGCGCAGGTGCCGGATGAGACCAAGTGAGTTTGAATTGCCACCACGAAGACACTCACTCGAGCTTTTGGCAGAGTGCAATCACGTCGCGTGTAGGCATCGGAGGGTCCTCGTCCTCATCGTCCTCATCGTCAGACTCGGTTTCGATCACATCTTCTGGTTCCGCCATGTCCGCCTTCACCCGGCTAACGATTTTGACCTCGATCTCCTCGGTTCCTTCGAGCTTGCTGCCATCTGACTCGAGACATTCCTGCTCGTCAGCAAGGTCAATGAAGCTGGCTACGTCTGGCCTCTGCGAATCCCGAATGCACTTGCGCCTTTGCACTTCGTCCTTTGCATTTGCGACTTCCTCCTCCGCTGCAATGAGCTGGGGTGGACGTGTTGGCAGCTGGATCGTAAGTCGTGGTTGGCTTGCTTTGATCGCAAGCTTGTTGACCTCCGCTAGGGCCTTTTCTGTGTCGTTTTCAGCATCCATGATCACCTTAAACACTGGGGCCCAGTACACCTCGCGATATCGCTCTTTTGCTCGACAGCCGGCAATGTCAATGAGCTCGAAGTTGCGAAATCGCGTATTTCCCACGAAACTGCATCAATCCCCACCCGTCTAATATCCCCGTCGTCCCTTTTGCAAAGGTGAGCATGATTTGTACGAGCGGTCAATGAATACTCACGGCAGTGTACCCGTGTGGCGCCAGCAATTAGCAATCGTCTCTGGCGTAACGCCCTCCCATGCCTCGCGCGCAAGCATCATGCTTTCGAGTAAGTTTATTTCATAGATGTCTTCCTCCCCTGCTTCATCCAGCTCGATCGCACGTTGGCAGAATTTCGCTCGATATTTTGCCTTGAAAGTTCGGATGATGCCCGCATCACATGGTTGTACGTACGGTGTAAGATTCGGTCTGAAGAACACTGAAATTTTGGATAAATCTCTACCTCCCGACTCGGTTCCCAGCCCAACCCTAGGCATTATTGCATTTATGCTCGAATCAACAGAGGATCCAGCACCCGTCGCCATCTTCCTTCTCCCCACATTCGCTGTCCGTCGTCAGTCCTCACCATCTCCCGCGCCGAGATGTTCCTCTAGCAAAGCGTGCACGGCTTGCAAAATACCGCAACTATGTCCCCGAGGAAGAAACCATGCGTGATGATTACTCCCAGCGCTACGTAGACGGCGGCGAGTGGCACCAGAACTGGGTCCTTGGCACAGACCCCGATCGCCGCGCTAATGAGTCCATTGTTTCCTCTTTCAACCGTTCATTCTTTCCACCATCTGCTAACAAGATATTCCAAGCAACAACACCTGCTCGCCCTCAAGAAAGAGAGTGTCAGCGCACACGCCTTGCCCCCGCTCTACCCCGTTACTCTAAAGGTTTGCAGTTGTTTAACAAGTTGCGTCCTCGTGCTTATTTCTCTCATTCCAGCGTCGTTCTTCACGCCCGATCTTAATGTGCCCATGCCACCCCCGAGTCCTACCGACAATCCACTGCTGCTCACGGGCTCTCCACGTGTGCACAAACTTATCAGACTGGTCGCCGACATCATTTACGAGGGTCCTCTCAATGCTCAACGAAAAGCAAAGCACCAATATGGTGAAGTTCGTGGCGATGCACCCCCCATCGGTCAGGGTTCCAACGACCCCGTAAGCAGTATTCACTGGCTAACACATCTCTACTGTATCATTTTACTCACAAATTTCTTCAAGGTCGCACAACTCAATCAGTCATTAGCGATGCCTTTGGTGCAGATGCACGTCTCGCGTGAGCTCCCACTTTGCTATAAACGCATCAAGCAAGCCGTTCCCCACTGCATTCCAAGGTATTAATGACGGCGAGCACAAGGGGAAGAGCATAGGCAACTTTTTTCGTCCCACGAAATGGTTCTCGAATCGCAGCGCTTCGTCACCGAAGCTCTCAACATCATCTGAGCCGAGAGCGATTCACGCAAGCACAAAATTTCGCGTCCAACCGATCCTCGGCCAATTCTCGATGGATACACAGCAGGTATTGGTTCGAGGTGAGATCTAAATTCTTGCACAGCTGCTTTAACATTGCAATCCATTCGTTTTCGATATTTTATGGTTTGCTGTCCGTAAAAATATTCGTCGAATCAATTCATAACAGTCTTACCAGCCAACCATGTTTTTTTTTTCCATCC
>KN881694.1:0-282251 GCA_000934395.1 Fistulina hepatica ATCC 64428
TTTCAACATGGGGTTGTTAACTCTGATGTTCATTTACATAGTCATATTGCTCAAGTTGATATTTATTTCAGTATTGCTTGTCAATATACTTTTAACTGGGGTTTTCAACTTCAACTTTTAAACATGACTGTTTGTTGTCAGTATTTACATTTCAACTTGGGTTTTAACATATATTATTATTATTATTGATCAGCGTCTCTGTTCTATTACATTTGAACTCGACTTCAACTACCTCATCAGTGAATACAATATTCTTTAATCTCAGTATCTTTCAATCATTATTTGAGCTGTTACAAATTTTCTCCATGTTACTAATTAGCATCAAGTGGACTACTGAGCTAACTTGGGTTTTAACATGTGCATTTTTACTTTATCCGACAACATTTGTGTTGGGTTTTAAACACACATTAACATTAACATTTCTCTATGTCACTAGTTAGTATCAAGTGGGTTATTAAGCTACATTCAAATGTTCAGATGATCCACAGCTCATTGTTTACATCTATTTGGTTCATGAAAATTGTGCCATAGCATAGATACACATGTATTCTATCCATCTCAGTATTAAAAACACCTGAGTGCAGCTATTTTATGAGTGTCAATAGCTCAGTGCACTCAGTAGAGAATAAGAACATATCAGACAACTACTCATTGTTTGGTGCTATTTGGCCATTAAAAATATGACAGACAATTCAGTTTATATCTATTCTACTGTTTGGTAAGGTCAAATCACCTCAGTGCAAGCTTTAATTAGCTCAGCAAACCTTCAAGCTGTATTGACTATATATGGTAATTGTTCACTGTTTGTCCATGTTGACATCTCGGATTTGTGGTAGAATACTTCACATATATCTGTTGAACTCATCTATACACTCAGAACAGCCCAGTGCAGCCATTGACAGGTCAGTGCAGACTGTTAACACCTCAGTGCACTGAGCTAAGCTATATATGGCAATTCTCCACTATTTACCAGTGTTTGTTCATTGGTTTTTGTTCAGAGAGGTCCAGTTGGGTCCCAAATATATTCTCCCATCCTTCAAACACCTCAGTGCATGTATTTACAGCCTGGTGCAGGCCATTTACAGGCCAGTGCAGATCATCTACAGACCAGTGCAGACAGCTATAAAGATCGGCCTATTTATTGGTGTTTGGTTGTCCGAAAATTGTGAAATGGTATGGATGAACTCTCCTGAGTCAGGGCTATCTGCTGATATAAAAATTTTGTCTTTCTGAGCATTTTCACTCAGGGGCTATTTCCTAATTAGGGTGCACTTACGTGTCAGTGCACCCTCCTGCAGATAGGGTGCACTTACGTGTCAGTGCACCCTCCTGCAGATAGGCTCCATTCCTCCTCGATTCCAGACTGTTTTCTACTTCACCTTATTTTCCCCCAGCTCAGGAACCCTCAACCTACACTCCGTCATGCCCACCGACCTCATCTTCCTACCCCACCACAGTAAGCTATACCCTATCCTCTCCCCATCTGTGTTGAATATATGCACATACAGGCTCATTGAAGTACGTGTTCTACCACGTTCCACAACATCGTATTCTTTTGGCAATACACGGCTCTCCCCATCTCGTTCTAAGCCTCTTGAACGACGAGCAGAACACATCACAAAGCGTCTGTCATTTACATGCATTGACTATGGCGTTCTCTGTATGTCAATTCGTATTTCTTGTGTCTCTATTCAATTTCTTCAGCATCTTTGCAGGGACAACGTGCGCTTGACTCCCGTCGACGTTGCTGACAGAGCACCTTGCCATGACCGTGTCATCGTTTTACGTCCAGACTCTTCTCTGGACGCACACTTGCTTGCGGAAACTATCACCCTACCATTTGAAGAGTTCACCTTACTTTCTGTCTCTATCTATCTTTCGTCTTCATGATCATTCCTTCTACTGCATTTAACGGAAACAATCCAGAACATCATCGATCATGTACGACAAGTGTCTGCGACTGCACGCGTCTTGGATTTCGCTCTACTTATCCAATACAACACAACCGACAACGTACTCGCCCATTTCGTCATCACTTCACCTCACCTCAATGGCTTCCTCGAACGACAGACTACCCAGCACGGTTTTCACCGTCTACATTGTCTGCATCCTACAATATGGACACACGACACTCCGGGCCACGGTGAGAGATTTCCTTCTAATATATTGTATCGAGCACGGTCAGTCATCGCTTTCTCATTACCAAACGACCCTCACCCTCCTGTACGTAGACGTCTCCTCACAAGACGTGACACTTACCTTTCAGACGCCTTTCCCGGTCGACGAACCGTTCACCACCATTCTAACTAATGGACGACACACCAAATTTCAATCGCGTGGGAGCACACATGCTCACATATTTCCATCGGTATAAACCCCTCTTTCTTCGACCACAATCCCCTTCCCTCCTATCTCACAGATGGGTTTTGGAATTGCTTCGATCGTCTGTATTTTCCCTACTGACAGCTACTACTTATCTTGACTGATGTCATTATGTCGTTATCAAATGTGTTGATTTATCTACGGATACGTTTGCTGTACTTACGGTACCTGTTGACTTGTATCATTATCAGATGTGCTGATTTAATAATTTATCTACTGATCCGTTTACCGTACTTAGTGACCGTACTTAGCGACCGTACTTAGTGTACCTATTGCCTTCTATGTCATTATCAAATCCTCATTTATTGATCGATCTGTAAGTCCTCCAGCTAGGTCTCCGTCGACGAAGACGACACTTCCAAGTAAACCATTTTGTCTGACATGTGGATGACGGATTTGAGCCTATTTTCAGGGGTCCTTTTGACACTAGTGTTGCCGCGGTCCGGTTCAGTCCGGTTCTTTCAAAAATTTTCAGAACCGCGAACTGGACTTCAGGTTCAGTTCAGGCAAGGTGCCAAACCCCGGACTGAACCTCACAGAACCAGAACCCAGGTCCGGTTCGGGTTCTGAACCGGGTTCGGGCCAAGAAACGTACACATTTTTATAGTAGACGAGAATACACGTACATGGTAAATATGGACGGTAAACTTGTCACTGTCAGCAACCTCAAGCTGGAGACTGAAGAGACACAAACATAGTGGCGAGCGCATTACGCATCAGGAGGAGATCATTTGTCGAAATGAACTGTGTGGGCACTGCGATGCCCATATTGCCTGGCCAAACAGCTCTACCGCAAGTTTCACTCAATGACAGGGGTAACCATACAAAGACTTGCACTCACTGTCGTGTTCGGCGCCATCCACTATAATGGGACCGGTGATGCCCAATGTGGTGCAATCTACAGAATGTCAATACGTGACCCAGCCGCGTCGCGGCGAGATTAGCATGCGTCCAGCCGACCCGAATGGTACCATCCTGCCCGTATTGACAGGCACAGTGCCGGTCTGCACTGCGTATGCTCCAGCATACCACACTGCGAAGGTGGCCTCATGAAAAAAAAAAAAGCAGCAGCAGCTCAGACACACACTCACCTTTTTCATGTTTGCAGTTGCGCCGGACATGTCGTCCGCATAGAAGTATCCACTATAATTGCGCATGTTGTCGACGTGGAGCATGAAGCTGATTGCGCATGTCACGTTCGATATGGCGGGTGATCCACCATCATAGGTGTAAACGGTCAGAAAGCAGAAGCCACCGCACAGCCAGGAACTCGGTTGCACCTATGTAGTATCCTTCGGAGAGCGGCGCAGGTGCCTTGAGTACAATATTGCAATGTACTTATTATAAACTGAAGGCAATTGACATGAACGTTGCAGCTGAAGCTGAAGCGCTGCAGAGGCGCTTGTTTCGACATCAGATGTCACATCAATCCGTCCCCGTTCCAGGCGATCGAAGAGGAAAAAAGAATGTGACTTGCCGGACGACGGCAATCACATTCCAACCCGGAATGCTGCAGGCCAGGATGGCCCTACTCGGTAGAAACAGACGGCTACGATGAGTCTCTCTGTACCCGGCTGTCTTTGGGAGACTCACCTCGAAGACCGCGCGGCACTCAGGTTCGCCGGTTCGAACCGGGTCCGGAAAATTTTTGCTAGGCCGAACTCCGAACCGGACTTCGGGTCCGGTTCAGGAAATATGCCGGACCTCGGACCGAACTTCGGGTTCGGTCCTCTAGGTTCAGGTCCGAACCTGGGTTCGGAACCGGACCGCGGCAACACTATTTGACACCTACCACTTGCGACGATCAATACCCGAAGACCTCAGAGTTGTCACGCACACGCTTGAATTTTGAATCCCATCGGACCACTGCATAAAAAGGTGTCAACGATTAGTATATTTACAGGGTATTGAGGCTCTATACGAGAACTAACGTATCTGTAAAGAGAAATAGGCTATGACTAGACACTGGCGGACCGCATTATTACAGTACGGTGAAAAAAAAAAAAGAAACCACCATCTTGCGGCGGAATGACGACGTAGAAGGAGCGAGGGAAAGAAACAGACACTTTGGCCAAACCGGTACACCAGGGGCAGGAGAAAGAACGTACGTGACGATGACGAAGCAGACATGTCACGAGGGATGTCCGGTGCTCAAACTGAATGGCTGTGCGGAAATGCAGCAGAGGTGTACGGGAAGGCATAGACGTGCGAAAAAAAAGGAATAGAAGTAGATAGATAGATATTGAGAAGCGGACACACACATATGCCACGAATGCATATACTTCCGTAAGATAATATAGTGAACAAGATATACAAATTAAGAGGAATAGGAAAAGGATATTATCACAGACACGGGACAGCGCAAGAGTATGGATGTGCAGGAAGAGGCAGGGCGGGCGCGAACGCGCATTATGCACAAAGGACACGTAAGGAATGAAAGGTGTGGTGCACAAAGATCACAGATAGCGCGCCGAGGATTTGCATTGTGGGCGGATTACGGTGGGTGGTTGGTGCGCGGTTACTGGTAACCGGCCGAGCAACCGAGACGCTTGTGTCTGCGAAGTACGGGAAATTTCACCGTATAGCCACCACAACGGATACATGGGGTTAAGAGTATGTAGAAGATGCGTGTGAAGGAAATAAGGAAATAGGACATCTATAGGAGCCAAGGAAAGGACGAACAAATGAGGCGAAGCACAAGACGGGAGGAAGTGAGTGACAGTTAAACGGGATGAGACGACGACGAAAGCAGCCGGTGCGAAGAACCAATGGACGAGGAAGGAATAGGAAGGGAGAGAGAAAAAGCGAGAAAACAAAAGACAAAAAAGGCAGGGCCAGACGAAAGACCCGGGCCGGTCAAGACATTGCGATCGACGACATCTAAAACAAGTTTGTACTACGCGATACCGAGGTGGGATTGGAGGAAATGAAACTGCGAGATAGAAATTTTCATATGCAGAACAAATTGGCAGGGATTACTCGACCGTCACACCCACAGAGGTCAGGCTGCGCACGGACACCATCTCAGGTCTGAGTCTTCCGGATTGGCGTAAGCACCTTGCAGCAGGGGGACGTACAGATGATAAAACTCACAGGGCAACAGGCAAGCACAACACAGCCAATCAACCCACCCAGCACCCCGGCCCACCACGCCGACCGACATCGCCGTCTCCACGGGAGGCTGAGAACCGGTATCCCAGACCCAGCAGGTACCCCAAAACCCGCAAGGTAATCCCACACCCAGGTCTGCCATTAAGCATGTCGACGCGGAACCAAGGCCCCGTCCGGCGGCGGCGGCGACTCACGTTCATAATGATAAGTTAGTGTTGTCTAGGAATTGTAGAAAAAATGATGATGATAGTAGTGTTGCTGTCTGCGTTGTTCATAGCGATGCGATGCGAAGTACAGAGGTGGTGCAGATGGTGACGGGCGAGATGTAAGAGGTGGAGGCACACGATATGCCACCCATGACGCATCGGAAGGAAGAGGAGGATGCTGAGCGCGTTGGCGCCACGGGCGTTCCCGCAGCATGTGCGCAGGGCTTTGCACTACCGCGCACCGAGATAGTGCCAGTAGGTGCTGTTTGGCGGAGCGTTTGATCCGGACGATGTATCTAGAACGATACACGTCCATCCGTCAGGATCGCAGACAGCAGTTTGGGAGGTATTCCAACTCACGATCGCGCAAGCAGACGTAAACGTCAACACCCCGCCCATTCCAAACGGCACAGTTGCTGTTGGCAGTCCATTGTACGTTGGGCTCCCAGATCCTCGTCGCGTTACCAATAGTGGCCATGGCCAATACGCAGCTATGTGAACGGCGACGCGCGGTGGGGCAGATGATTCTAGATATGAATGTGCGAGGACGATCTCGGTCAGGCGTTTGTCAAGAGAGACGGGGAAGGACCGACTGCAAGAGCTTATGTAAAGGGGTACAAGATGTGTGCAAGAAAGCCCTCTGGGACGCTACGAAATGCCACTGAATGATTGGATATGTATGATGTGTGCGGACGTTCAGCAGAGAAAGGTGAAGCATATTTATTGCTGGGGAGACGCGGCCGGATCGTTAGGGCAAGGGGGATGTTATCAGATTTGCAAGATTCGGCACGGCCGGACGCGCGCTCGCAGAGCTGCGAGACAATAATAAATATACCAATCGATGTTATCGATATACCAATTTAGGCGTAGCACTGCTTTGACGTCGCTGGTTCAGCACAGCTCAGCACGAGATAAACGCGGGCGCAACACGCACCGGAAAGACGTTTAAATCAAAGTGATAAAGCACACACGCACAACACGCAACAGATCCAGCTGGGGTCAAGAAAAGGCCGACTAGGATGAGGTTTGGTGCGCTTTCATCGCGAGAGACATCCTCCAGTCATACCGATGACATACGGCACATACCACGCAGTTATCGGCCCACGGCCCGGGGTCGGACCCGTCCTCGCCGTGATGCGTGTTCAACGAGTCACGCCTCAACAGAGTTCATCGGCGCATCGACTTGTCGCTATCCTTGGCGGCGATACATGGGCAAAGCTCTGCTACATATGCACCTATTCCGGTATACACCTCAGCAACATTTCAAAAAAAAAAAAGAGGGGAGAAGGGCAGGCATAGATAATTTCAGACCACACGGAGTGAACATTTGAGAAAAAAAAGGATTACTCAGCGCGTTCATAAGTGTAACGGCGACAGTGTCACACACGCAGATGAGCGCCGAACCGCAGCGGTGATAGAACAAAGCATGAAGTTTCATTGAATGCACGTATTCGCCTCGACTGTTACACGACAGCAAACCTAAAATTGCGTTCATGTAACATACAAACCCCGAACCATGCAGCCACCAATGAAAAGGGATACGAAGGCAAGAAAGCGAGACAACGGCCACATAGCAACGTTCCCATGGGCAGACTGAACGCATGGACCCTTAAACAGGTGCCGAATTGCTGTTCTTTCCGTCGGACGGAGCCTGGAACACCCAATCGTACGGCGCCGTATCAACAAGTGCCAGCACGGGCGTGGCAGTGGCGGAAAGAGAGGATGCCGCGGCAGCAACAGAGGCAGTTCCAGACGTGACAGTGGACGAAGAGGTAAACGTGGGAGAAGAAGACGAAGACAAAGAGGACGACCATATGAGGCTAAACACAGCAGATGGCTTGACAACAGCGGAAACAGACGGAACACCGTCGGCTGCAAGAGAGGCGACACGGGTTCCGTCAGGCACCGACGACGCAGCAGATGAATGGGCAAAGGAAATCTTGGGAGCATTCGTTGGTCGAGGCTCGTAGGTTCCAAAAGTGTGATAGCTCGTCTGCGTTGAGTCAGTGGTCGCCGCAGGCTGAGCATATTCGCCTAAAGAAGTAGCGATATCAGACCGAGAGAGCTCAATATCCAAGGCGCCTGCTGGAGGGGAAGACATCGAATCATCGCGGATGGTACTCCAACGACCATCCCGCGCTTCATTCTCGCCGGTAGTGACGGTCATATCAGCCTCTTCTGCTACATCATGGGCCAGATTACCAGACTCTGAGTTGTCTTTTGAATCGTTAGTGCCGGCGGGACAGTTCATGTCGGCGCAAGCGGAGCCAGGGTCGTTATCAGAAGAATGGGCATCGGTGGGCACGGAGAGCCCATCACAAACGCCGCCAGACACGGGCCCAGGGGTACTGGTTGACAATGACATGGTGCCGGATTCATCTTGCGAGACTGCATCAGAATTGACGCCTGTAAAAAAAGTAGAATCGATATAGTTGCCGTCCGCGAAAGATACAATAGTGCCAGACTCTCCTGAATCCAAGTTCGCCTTGCCAGAATTGAAGTTGTGGCTCGCTAACCCCCAATCTTCACATTCAGAGCCACTCTGGTCGCCAGATGAACTAGCACCCTCGTTCGCAGACTGAGAAGCACCACCATCATCGTACCACATCGGTGTGACTACGCTCGTCGCGGGATCAAATGCGAAAAGTTGAATAGCCGGTTCCAGTTTACTAGCGTCGGTGGTGTTATGCCAGAAGCCAGAGTCCTTGCACTCGCACACGAATAGGGGATTATCCTGTCGCGGGTCGTATGTCAAGCACTGCATCACGGCCTGGCCAGTCGTCAAATCAAACATTGGCACCCTTACTCTCCTGCGCGTGCCATCGGCGGATGACGTATCGTCTGCCAGGCACACCTGCGTACCGTTGTAGGTCGACAAGTCAAGCACATTTTTCGCAGGGACGCTCGTGTCTAGGAACAAAGATGCTAAAGTTTTCTCTCCCGGACCCTGCCATCGACGAATGTTGGTTAATCGATTCTGGCAAACCGGGGGGAACAATTAATACAACGTACCACTACATTGACAACGCCCAGTATGCAGTTTGCCGTTTCGCTAGAATCCGCGACGAGATCATCGTCCAACGGGCGTCTGCGCTTCAGAGCGTTGTCGCGGCTCCGCGCAGACGTGATGCGCGTTTCACGCTCGTCCTCATAAACAGGCCTGTGTTTCCTGTGCATGCGACTGTTTGCGCCGGAGAGTGGATGCAACTGACGCGCCTGCTCGTTCAGCTTCTCAGCCATCGCGAAAAAGGCCTGTGTTTTATGTCTGCGTGCCGCGTCAATAACCGCATATGGCGTATCGCGGAAATGGGCATAGTCGACATCCACCTCGGCAAGTGAACGGCGGACCTGTTGATTACGCCGTCAAAATTCAGATCGTTAGTTAGAAAGAACCAACTCGCCTTGTACAAGGGCGAAGCCTGTCCCTCTAGGACGTTGGAAGCAAGGATAAAAATAGCAGCAAAAGTGCAAGCTTGATTCGACGAAACCATGATTAGAGGAGGATAGAATATGTACTTGTTGCTGAGCGACGTCGCCAAATGAAGGTAGGGTAGTAATAAAGGAAAGGAAAAAAGAATCACCAGGATTCCAGAATTACAAAAATGAAGATGATAGTTGAAGCTGAAGAAGAAAAATGGAATCGAGAATGACCGCTGCCGGAAACAGATAACATCGCCATTTCTGGTAACCGAGTGGCGTGCCACATCACCTGACCGCGTCTTCGGAGGGACATCACATACCGAAGCCGACAAAAATAAAGAATGTACATTCACGGTACTCAGCGATATACAAGTCTCGGGCGGTGCTAGTGCACTCAGAATTCTGCTCTCAAATGACGAGTCACATATTCTAAGTACCATCCGTAGCCGGCCCCACGATGTGACAAAGGTTTGATGGCACGAAGAAAATTCTGAGGCCAGCGCTTCGATTGGATTCAGCGCTCTTTTTTGGCTTCTTCCGACTTGGGTTTTTGTCCCCTCCACGTGTCCATCCAGCGGTCGCCGTTCGAGAATAGCACGCCTCCCGTGAACACCATTCCCGCACCAAAGACTAATTCGAGGCTCCACGGATTGCTAAACCACCATACGCTGAAACATAGACTCAACGCCTTTCGTACAGTGAGCACGAGGTTCGTCGCCACAGAGGAGACTTGCTGAGCAAGGTTCTCGTGAGTTGAATTGTATGTATGGAAGAGAGAGTAGGCATAAAGTGAAACGGAATGATTTTGTAAGCTTGCGCGTAAATCGATCATTCCGTCGCAGTGTATCGAAGGACAACAAATGGCACACGAAGGACTCACAGACGACAATTTGTTGACACCGCGTACGCATATGAGCTGCGACCCCAGATTCGCAGCAAGCACGAAGTATGGGGCGTACGGTATCCGAAAGTCGAGTGAAGGTGGCGCATAAAGACTGTGGAGGCCTTGCTTGATGTCCGTAATCAAGAAAATGAAAATGGGCAATGCAAAGAAGTGCTTTACAATCAGATGTAGATGGGCACGTATAAAAGCTCGCTAAAGATGGAACATACCGTATAGAAAATGCCCTCGCGCCAATGTGGCCCATATTTACGGTAGGTGCGCTCCTGCAGCAACCCAAGTATGCCAGTGAGAAATAAAGACAATACCAAGAGCGCAACACCAGTGACATAATGCGGCGCATCTTCAAGAGACGATTTCGATTTTGAGGATGACCGCGATAGTGTGGCTAGAATAACGCCAGTAGTAATCATAACTACCGATGCCTAAAAAGGACATTGCAACGGGCGCAAGTAGAAAACGACCAGACACGTACTACTTGTGTTATAGTGTAGCGCTTCTTCAGGACGAATAGCCCGAGAAGCATGGAAACGGGAAGCCCTGAAGGTGGCTTAGGTTTGAGATACTGGACAGAAAGCATTATGCGACGTGATGCTTGCCTGCACTGCGGAACACAATCATGATAGGCAGCGGTACGCGATACGCATACACCCAATTATTAATCAAAGACCCCGATGCAAATAGCGCGACTTGAAATATCCATTCGCGCAAAGGGACCTGTGTTGGCTTGAGACGAGGAATGACACGTCTGAAGTCGACGAAAGTCGGTAGCGACTGTAAGGTTATGAAGAGAATCTGAGAGAACGTGAGTGCGGAGCCTCGAAGACGATTCAGGCGAGTCAGCAAGCGAGCAGTGAGAAGACTGACCTATGCGGGGATTGATGATGAGCAACTCTTCGTATGCCCATACGTTCGCACAGCAGCCACCCAGTACCAGCGAGAACGCGGAATAATAGTCGAGAACGGCATGGACAGCCTGGGATGGTTCGACACCCGCATCTATGTCCGACATCTAAGTACAAAGTGAAGTGAATCGTGGCACTTCAAGCTGGGATACTCCTCGATGAGTCACTTCTGTGACTTGACTTTGACCCTCTTCTGTCGATGAGAAATGCTGCACCCTCCGACGCAGCGCGAGCTGCTCATGATATGTTTTATTGTTCTTGGTCTGCTTTACATGTACGGCTCGCTAAAAAATGTCGTCCCATCTGCCAGCGATCTTCTGCCGAAGCTCGACTTGTCGACCTTTGGCTCCTCGTATAACTATCCGAGTGATCAGTTAGGGAGATGGAATACACAGCTGACGTGGGGATCGAAGGTCGGCCATGTCCCAGAGACGCGCGTCGTGGCTCACGTTCCCGGTACGTGCCATTATATATTTACCCCTGAGGCATGCACTAACAAGCAATTACAGGTTGGACGGTTCTCGAGAGGCTATACGTCTTTAATGGCACAATTTATGTTGTTTCCAAGTTCTCGGAAACGCTTCCAGACCTCAAATTTGTGTACAGCAAGGGCATAAACATCGAGGACGGCGAGGATGCGGAACTGGCCCGCGTGCCTACCGCCGAGCATATCAACGTCATCACGCCCCTCGAGGCCCGTCATCTCTTCGGCACGAGGACGGCGAGAACGATAGACGATCTAACAGTCAGTCTGGCTCAAGGTCGTAGACCTTCCGGTGCTCATCATCCCGTAGTTCTTCGTCAATGATCCTCCGCAATTGTACGTGCCGATTGTGTCTCGTACCACCGTGCCAGCTAAAAATCGACAGCGTTACGCACTATTACCATTGGTCTGCGGAGCTCTGGTTCGGTCTAGTACGCACATTTTTTTCTCTTAGTAAAGGTGCGCTGTTTTGGACACGGTTCTATCCTGCGCGTTCTCCAATGACTCGACTCGCGTACAGAGAACTCGCGTATGCCCGCCCCGAAACGCATAATTTTCAACCACATCACAACCGACAAATGGCGCGATTACGCTGCCATGAACGAGTGGGTTTTCCGCTCCTCTGCACCAGGTATCGTCATGGAGTTCGCCGATGACTGGCAGGACCGCGCGGAAATGGGTGCGTCCTCGGATATGTACATACCAGTGCAGAGCCTCATCGCTAAATTTGTCTCTCAGGCCACCCATTTGTCTTCGAGCGCGTTATTCTTGCCGACCGCTCCGCCGCCATGATGTCGTACAACTACGCACGGTACGTGACATACCAACACGCGATCACTTCGACGCCCTCACGCCCGTCCCCACGTAGATATCAGCGCACGGCTAGCGCGGTATTTGCGCTTCCTGGCCCGAAAACATGGTTTCTGTCTATCAGGAACAACGTCGTCGGCTTTGCGGGAATTGACCCAAAAGCAGGCAGCAGCTCGACGTCAACCCCAGTCATCACCTATGTTTCGCGCCAAGAATGGGGTCGGCGTATGCTTATCAAGGAGGATCACGAGAAGGTCAAGACATCGACGGTCCTTCTTTACCTTGTCCTCATTTGACCCTTTTCTTTATCGCTGTAGCTCGTTCAGGAGCTGGAGAAGTTGTGTGACACCCATGGGTTTGTGTCTGGTCCGCGTTCGACTGACGGACGCCAAACTCATTTCATGTGTCAGTTACGAAGTGAATATCGTATCAATGGACAAATTATCGCGCCTTCAGCAACTGCAGCTTGCCGCGAGGACGACAGTCAGTACCTTTTTTCCCTATTTTGCCTCTTTCTCTCGCGATCTTACCTGTCCTCCAGATCATGATGGGTGTGCACGGTAACGGACTGACCTCTTTGTTATGGATGAACCCCACGCCGCGCAGCACGGTGATGGAGTTCTTCTACCCCGGCGGTACGTTTTGACCCTTATATGTACTCGTTTTATGTCTATTAATGACGCGTGTCGTTCCAGGTTTTGCTCACGACTACGAGTACACGACGCGCGCAGTCGGCATGACGCACTATGGTTTCTGGGGCGACAAGTATGTTCTCTCATTTTCAAGCCTTCGAGATACTCAACCAGTCTCTCTTACGCCTTGTCCCTTATCGCCGTACAATTTATTTTCTTCCTTTTGTTTGGCGATGTTACTATTGCAGATACTTTACGCACCCCGACGTGCCGCAGCCGGCATATCCGGAGGGTTTCCAGGGTGCGTATAGTAGTTCTTGGTACATTACGTTCGGATGTTGACACCCCAGGACCGTGATCAGGTAACTCTATTCCTATCGACGGCGAACTCGTAGCGCGCTTATGCGTCGAACGGCTGACCGTCGCTGACATGGTCGATGATTGATCGCTTTCTTTCGTTCATGGAGGAGCTCATTGCATGGTCCATAGATTGTATAATCTGTGGTCATCAGTCTTGCTTTACACCAACCAATCCGTCTCCATCTGGTTACGCGCCTGCCATTTTGACATGTCTTGGGCGCCCCGTTCTGTCGTTTATGGGACATTTGGGATTTCCTACTTGTAGATTCGTTTTCGTTTGCCGGGACATAATTGTATACATGTCGCATAGTTTATAACCGTATCTTATAGAAACTCGTATTTGTCATCCTGTCGATGTTTGCTTAAACGTGGACATGTTTTTCTCCTAGGAGAATAGATGGATAGCTAGACATTTGGATATTTACAGCTTACACGACAAAAAAGGATACATTACATAAGTATAGCTTGAAGACGGCTTGAGGACAATGCACAGTAATACACATTCTGTATTTGTGTGGCTTTCTGAAAACTTGAGCCATATGGCAAGGTCTACGGAGGGAGTTGCTGAGCTCGGATAATGGGGCCCGCATCTTTCTTGTCGATTGGTACAATCGTTACAGAATCTTTCCGTAAAGCGAAGGACATTGGTAGCTCTTGACCGGGTGTTTTCCCCTTTAATAGAGAAAACGACGACCACCGTGGCCACAGATTATTCTTCACGAGCTTGTCCAAGTCGAACACACCTTGGTCGACGAGATCGTGTGGTATGATCTTCAGACACCGAACGCGAACCGTCCATTAGAAAATCATAGAGAATGAGAAACATGTGTACACACCCCTTCCTCCACCAGTTTCATTCCGCGGTTCATGATTTGCAGGCCACGGGACGCAGCGACGTCAATATCTTCATCGGATTCGGGGGCAGCCTTGACAACTGCTCCGCTCAAGGATACGCCGTACTCCCGTTCGAGCTGACTGCGTAGTCCATTGAATCGAAGACTCGTCGCCAGAGGTTGGAGAAATGAGAACATGGCGAACACAGACCCTCGATCACCGGTGCGCATTGCTGTTGAAAGTAAGTGCAAGCTCGTTCAATGCCATGCTACAATGCCGAATGGAGGCCGTACCGCGTCTACGCAAGGCGAGAAATTGAACGAAATCTGGTCAAGAAGACTTCAGTAACATATTGTTATCTTAAGCAGATAAAAACTCAACTGAACGCAAGAGTCAAATACAAAATTCCAAATGGGCTGTCGGGAAGCTCCATCCGTGGCCAATGTAGATAGACCCTTTGGAAAACTTTACCTTTCGCGTCGATGAACTAAAGGCCGGTGCCACAAAATGTAGAATTGAGAGAGATCCTCAGGCTCAGCATTCACGAATTAACAAAAACATTTGCACTCACGAAATAGTCGCATATATCGAGGTCCGGTTCTTGTCCATTCAGCAGCGAAATTTGGAATAGAAGATGAGGCGACCGCTGGAAACCAGGATCAGGGGATGTAATGAGTGGGAACCACAAGTCAGCCGACAATGTGTTGACATTCTTGAATGCAGAAGGACTGGAATTTGTATCGGAAAGCGGGTAAACGCGCTCCTGCCTCAATGTCTCGGTGATCATGTCTGTATCTGGACGTCCACATATTTTCTTGTGTGCGACAGGGAAACCCGTCTTCCAATCACGTCTCTGACAGTCCCTGAAAACAGCATATATACTTACAAGTTGATAGTACACGTTTGCAATGAAGACGCACATACCTGCTACAATAATACACCGACCGTCCATGTTTATGACAGTTCGTACAGGCCAAGAGCTTACGTCCCTCGGCTACCAGCTCTTCCTCGAGCTTCTGGCAGGTCCAGCAAGCTCGGGAAAGCCCCTTCATGTTGTGTGTCTCCTTGTGAATGACAAAATCATCAGCCGTAAAAGATGATTTTGGTGCGTTTTCATCGTGCTTGCTGAAGAGGGAATGTTTTCCCTTAACTACGACGAGTGGAGGCTCTGCCCGACCATACTGCAACACGATCAGTGGTCATATTTTAAAGACCGAGCTAACAATAATCATACAAAAGAGTCCAAAGTACCAAGAATCGCATGCGAGAGCCAGTTGCATCGCCAGACGTGACTGGCTTCAGAGTTCGCGACATCTAACGGGGTCGACAGTGGTCCCGTGCTAAGAATTTGGTTGACCTTCGCATTAGGGATGGTCTGGATCGCAGGAAGCCCCTCATTAGCAAGCTCATTGACTCTAGAGTTCATGTTAGGGGGAAGCAGCTGCTTCAACAGATGGATGAAATCTGTGGGCGAGTTCCCTGCGAGATTAACGATAGTCAGCTCCGGACAATACATCCGATAGGAATCATATGCTGTCATTTCTTCTGGTATGGCACACGCTGCGCGATAGATACCCTCCAGGCAGTGTTTTTCGCGAACCTTCAGCGGCAGGGCGCGCCACGCGTTTTCGAAACCCTCGCCTACAAAGGCAGCAATACCGGACATGGCCAAATGTTCTTGTATGTGGCGAATTTCGCGAGTGCGCATGACGGTTTCGAACGTGAATTGGTTTTGCATCGCGCGAGCTGCCTCTTCACTCATGTGTGCTGTAGAAGATGGCGGGAATGGCTCCAGCGCAGGGACGGTGATTTGTGAGTGCAGAGCTTGCACGTCATCTTCCCAGCTCTTGTTCCACGCAGCCGTGTTCTTGTGTTTGTCTGGCCTTTTTCGTTCCACCATCACGTCGTGCCACAGATGGATATTGTCCCAGTAGGACTCGGCGAGACGTGCCATTGTCGTTTAGGGAGATAAGGCTTGGTTGGAATAGAGGCTAGAAGAAAGGCATCTGTGAGTGAAACAGAGACTAAAAGGACTTCGAAGGCGCACTCACCTGCACGGTGGAGGTTGTAGCCAAGTATATTGAACCATCTGTTGAACAATCGACAATGAGGCTATGGTACCCTTGTCAAAGAACACGATCGCGTGATTCAATTGAATTGCCCCGGGGATACGTACTCAGGCTAGCTCGTTCTGAAGACTGAGGCTTCTCATTTCCCCGCAGTGCCCCCTCAGCACATACACGGGCACGTTGTGACTACTGCTGTTGTAGGAAGGGCCGTGTGGAAGGGAAAGGATAAGGAGATGAACATACGTATATAAGAATAAGTATACGAGTAGGAAGAAAGAGGAGCTAAACCATGTGACCGTGAGGTCAATGATCCGACGGTACCACCTACACGTATAGCGGCTTCACGGCCCAGGAAAGGACCTTCAGTCTTTTTCGTTTCGCTACGCGTACCTGTTGTTTAGGTATCTTGCAGAATACAAGAGCTGGTTTCGTTCGTTTCTGTGTGAAGATGTCTCCGTTTACGCTCACGCGGACGTCGAGGCTTACAGCTGTGAATCTGTGTCTTACCTGCATGTCATTCTGCAGCGGCGGCAGTCTGTTGTAGCATGGAGTCCCGACACAATGGTATACAAAATTTTGGTCTATAGCGTTCGTGTGAGTATAACTAACTAGCATACCTATTCGCACCGCAAACCTGCAGCTCCCGCATCTACTTATTCAATAGCAGCAATGATCGCGGCCTCCTCCAGTTTCTCGACTTCGACGGGGGGTTGCTGACGGGCGTTGACAGCGCTGAGGTACGTGTCTGCAAAACGCGTCAGTTTTGTCTTTGTTCCAATTCGAGGAACATCCAGCTGTATTCAACGCCGGATACGTTGAACAACTCACTCCAGAACAAGCTCACCACGCCAATGAACACGAAACGGTACGATGGCGGCACAAACGAGAAGTTGACAATCTGCGACGGGATGAAGACAGCCCTGTACATGCATGAACGAAAGGGGGGGAGAATGATGGTGAGATAATGAGGGTATACATAGGAGGAGCATACCAATTCCGCATGACGGTGGGCACGTAATTCGTGCTGACTCGTTCCGATATTTCGGTGGGCTTGCCTTCGAGCACACTCATCCAGCCGAAGAACCAGCCAACGGCAACTGCATTGCCGATGTTCGCACAAAAAGACGCGCGGGGCGTGGCATGTTTGAGAGGAGAAACGCGATTACGTGAACGACAGACACGATGGCTAGGTGTCAACTGTCGGCGTTGATAGTCCCATTGAGTTGGACTTACGGGGAGCCATGAGCGTCTGGTCGAGGAACGTCTGACGAACGACTCCGCGTGAGCCAGAAGACAACGAGGGAAACCAGATTGCGATGGAGAAACGCACCTTGTAGACTATACCACGCGCGGGACTTCGAAAATGGAGACGATTGAGGAAATCGAACCACTTGGCGATCGGCGGACCGAAGAAGCAGCCTAGCAGGACGTAACGGTCGAAAAGGCACGAATACTAAGCGGGGACTCTACACACCGCCGTAAGTCGCGAGGCGTAACGTACGGATGGGCTGCGATGCGAGTCGATCATGGATCAGAACGACTATACGTCCTTGAAACGACCTACGTCGTAGTTTATGCCACGTGGTTCTATGGCTTGTTGCGCAATGACGTCCCCTGCACCAAACAGTAGGGCTGCAGTGGTGCATTGTGCGAGCATGGGTCGCCGTGTCAGGAAAGCGCTGCGGAAGTTGTGAGTGTCCGTGTGACACAGAGAGTGGACTTGTAGACGCACTTGTAAGCTTTGTACGCAGAAGCCATGGCGCGCTATGTGCACGTTAGACGCTGTGTAATTTTTCTTCAAGACCGAAACGATGGATATCGTTCGAGTATTAGCGTTAACGTGTAGATGTTGACCAGTGAAGGATTTCCCAACGCACAAGGGAATGTCGTTTGAGCCAGAGCGTGGGCTGTGTGGTTCTAAGAGAGATGCAGCAGGCAGACGACGGTTCTCCAAGATCAAGTCGAGCCGACCAGAAGGAACAATGGGGGAAGATCCAAGGGCTGGATCCGAGCCTTCAATTGTATGCACTTCCGCCACTACTGTCAGATGTCGGACCGAACTCGGGTGGTGGCTAGATAAGCCATACTCCGGGTCATCTTTCCATGTTCAGAAACTTGCGAATTGGATGCAAGAAAAACAAGACAAGAACAAGCATTGGTTTCGAAGATTCATATAACGCATTCATATTTGCGCGCGAGGTTCCACATCTGGTAATCGCCATCACGTGAGACGATACGCGAACAACCCTGAACAACCCCTGAGGCCTGGCTGAGTGAACTTGTAGTTCCTCCCCTCAAAAACCCTTCATCCCACCATTCCATACAGAAAAAGGCAACAAATATATATATATAGACCAGCATCTACCCACCATTCCAAGATACACAACTTTCACTAAGAACCCGCACCGTCTGTCTGGCTATCGTCAATACAGTGAACATGCCGTACAGCCGTAAGCCTGAACCTGTGCCACCAGCACTCATACACATATAGTGATTCAAAAACACCGTTGCACTATCGCTCTACAAGGTGATATCCTTCTAATCGAAGTTCAAGTTGATATCTTTGCCGTCCAGCCACTGCCCCATAGCCTCGTACATCTTCTCAAACTGCGAGTTCCGAAGTGTAGGGAGATTGGCGATACGATGTCCTATCGCGTTCTGTGCAACAGCGAGATAGCGGTATCCCTCCGGGTACTTCGCGAGCTCCGCCTCGTCAAACGATGCCGGAGGCTTCGCAGGGTCTACTGGCACGACGCGGTCCTTCTCGTAAAACACCTTGTAATACTTACACTTCCACTCTCCGCTATCGAGCTTCTGACAGAAGAAGATGAACCGGTTGTCGCACTCGACGTCGGCCTGGCACGTCTCGCCTGGCGTCGTCGCAGGGAGCGTGAACCTCTGCGTAATCGTGGTCTTCATTTTCCCAACGGCGCGGCGCGTCTTCGGGTTCAAGTCGACGAGCGTGCCGTTCTCGCGATGCATGATGAAATCTCCCTTCGCCTTGCCTGCCTTCGAGACAGCGATAAACTGGTCGATCGTGACCCCGCCGGACCACGCTGTGAAATACATTGACCAGTTGATCAATATACCAAATACTGGGGCAGAAGAAGCGGAATAACTCACTAGTCCAGACATATGCATCATCAGTGAAGAGATCGCGGAAGTTGTTCCATTCGGAGGCGTCGCGGTAGACAGGCCAGCCCTTGCAAAGTTCGGCGACTTGGAGACGATCGATAGTTTCCTCCAACGTGCCGTTGATGTGACAGTACACCTTCGGCTGCACTTCGTTGGGAGTTGTCATGATGAATAAAAGCAATAGGTGGCAGTCAGAGACGGGATGCTATGTCTTCGATTGCCACTCGGTCCGCCCTTTTATATTCCTGAGCTCTTAACCAAACCTAAGCTCTCGCCCGCGCCAGACGCTCATTCCGACGTTCGCTGTCGAAGCACCCGTGCAGTGCCATCGATTGGATTGGTCTAGATAGGGAAACCATTGATTCAACTTTCAGCCGCGGCCACAAAAACATACACAACCTTGAACATCTGACCTACCGCGATTATCTACGTATCGTTGTGGACCTCAGTGAGACAATGGGTGCCTTGCAACTTTAGATGAACAAACAATGTCAAAGTCGGTCGTTGTTTGCGCCAAGCACCGTTTTCAGAGCTTGATCCAGGGCTGGGTTCGTCGTGATCTTGTTTGTCCATATTTGATTATCAAATGGTAAAAGGGTTAGGGTTATATTCCGCCGCACGAAGGCACCGGACCCGAAATGCGAGTAACCCGAGCACTCGCAACGATACCAGTCATCTGATATCAGACGAGTTTCTTGACGAGTGACAGTTTGCGGATTGTGTATTTTTTGTCAGCTTTTCGTATTCACAGATTCCACACCAGAATGTTCGAAGTTCGGCGTAGTCGAAGTTGTGCTTTTATTTTTGGTCTGTCGGTCTTTTTTTCGTACTCCAGGATCTCTCTATACATCTATTTTAGGACTGTGGTTTGGCTCTTGCAGTTTGGCTCTTGACGGAGCAAAGGGGTGAGTGGCGTCCATCGGAGTCTGGTCAACCGTCTGTTTGTTTTTTTACACAACTTGGCCAAGTTTTGTGCCACTTTCATCTGCCGACCCGAACTATTTCGTATCTGGAACCAGGTGGGAGCTTGACGCTCTCTTAGATCGATTTAAAGAGATCGTCATTGTCGACATCGAGCTAACCCCGGTCTTCTAGTTTTTCTAGGTTGATTCTGAAGACGTTGACTTGGAAGCGTTGGTCCATAATAATTGTGAGTTTTTCAGCATCTTTGTCTGTGTTCGTCACAAGCCACTGAGTAGTGAGAAGAATAGTAATTTGTGCATTTTGCATCAGTAAATTCGGGAAACTGTCGTTTGATCTCAGATCCATCACGAGATCGAAGTAATGTTGCGAGGGATTACAATAGCGTACGATACTTCAGTATCTCATGCTGTATTGTCATAAGTTTGCAATGAGCAATATATGTTCATGATGAGAATATACACGAGTGTTCGCTCAATCACGAGAGCTTCACGACAATTGTTGAAAATTGTAATTGATCCTGAGTCTGGTTGAGGACACACAAGGCAGATGCGAGATGATCAAACGACCGTTAAAGCATCATATTGCATGAGAATAAACTGTATATTCCACGAGAAAGTGCTAATACTAAAGGTCCGCATAGGCACCATCGTCGACATCATCGCCATACATGCCCTCCATGAAGTCCGAGTCCACATCCTCCAGGTCGTCCGAATCATCGTCTTCCACGTCATTGCCATCAACGTCATGGTAAGCCTCGATGTCGAGGTCTTGACGAGGCTGTATTTGCAGTGCAGGTATGTCTAACTTGTCTGAAATTTCAACTTGCTCATCGGAATCGACTTCGATGCGTGAAGTGTTCCCCTCCGCAACCGGCGCCACCCCGTTAACGTGACCCACCCCGCCCCCAAAGTAGCGCATTAGCATGTCCCTGTCGACAAAACTGTATGAAAAATTTAGTTTCTGAAGCATCACATCAAGGATACTATACGTACTGTGATACATAATAATTACACCAGTCGTTTACTTGTCCTTGCAGCCGGCAGACAGTATCACCGACAAATGGGACCGACGGATCATCAACGGTAAAGAGAAGATTGTCCACTCGATCGTCGTTGAACGCGGGAATCAGATGAACGCCACGGACGACAACAGCAGGATCGAGGAAGCCGAAGGCAAAGGGATCATCCGAAGGGACAAATCCGACTTTATGGAGCCGTGGGCGCGAAGAGTGGCAATCTGCATTCCAATCTGGCTCATCTCCAAGCCATCGTACCCATAAGAAGTCCATTCGGCCGAACTTGCCGGTACAAGCATCGGGGTGAGATGAATGGACGTTGGTATGAAATATTCCGAGCACCTGAGCATACCAGAAAGGCGAGGTCTCACCCTCAGGAGACTTGACCATGACAAAGGGATGAGTCCTGCAATTCACGAGGTCATAATCACGTCGTAAGTCGTAAGTCGTGAAGTGAACGCGACACGTTTGCGCGTAGTGGACGGATTTCGCGATATGTACATGGCTGCAGTCGTCTGCCGTGAATGATCCATGCATATCGCTGTCGAAAGGACGGTCCAGCAGGCGGCCGAGTAGATGGATACGCAGTTTAGCTATGAAGTCCTGCAAAGATTGGTCAGTACGCGATTTGAATACCTCAAATTAGAACTTCGGGAAATTTTAATACCTTTGCCGCAGGATCCATCGCATGCTCTTTTACAAACTGAAATAGGTCGATCTTCTGGTTCTTGACCTCGGGGATGTGGTAAGGCTGGTAAATGGCCATATCATCCATAGCAAAGCCGCGTCGCGTTGCGGGCATTGAGGTAGGCAAGACCCGTTGTTCAGATTCTTCCTTCGAGCGTTCCATACGACGCACTCGTTTTGCGATTTGAAGTTCGGCGCCTTTCTTGTTCGTCAGTTTATACAGCCGTTTAGCTACACGATGTGCGAGCTCGCCCTGTTGATGCAAAAAAATTATGTCAGTGTGAGCAATGGCAGTGACAAAAGTTGTATCAAAGGTACTTGCCGTTTGTGTCGAATATCCATCCGATGTACCGACACGACGGACAGTCTCTGGATAGTAACCGAGTTGGTGCCACTTGAAAGTATTGAGATTCAAGGTTTTGGGACGTTTTTGCGATGATGAGGGAGCGCCTTGAGTGTCTGGCCGCGAGTCTTTTCGTGCAGCTAATCGCTGGCGGGCTTGCACTTCCCGCGGTGTTTCGAATGTTTTGAACTTCATTGCTGTGAAGTCGCGAAACTGACGCATGAGATGACCGAAGATTGGCGTCAGCATCTCAAAGTACTCGAGAGTGTGGTCAGAGTGCAGACGTAGTTTAGCAAAAGCATGCCATTCAGCCGTTCGGTAGAGCAGTGTCATGAGGCGGTCGTTGTCGGCAGGATCAGGCAAGAGTCCCTCAAACGCAGGGATCGCGCACTGAGAACCAGCATAACCATTGTTATTGTGAAAAAAAAAAACACAATGTGATTGTACATACCTGTAATATGTCTTCAAAGTCACGAGCAGCAAGCTTCTTCATTGCTGATACATTGTCTGAAAACCGGCGAATAGTATCAATTCCGAATGTCGGAATCTGGCGGAATCTAGTATTTTGTTCGAAGGACGTTAACCGGGTTTTCTAAAACACTACATCGGAAGAAAACATACCTGGAATCCAATTCATCCACGAGAGACCCACGACTATCTACAGCGTATAATACACGGATGAGATGCACAAATAAAGCCTTCCAGATGCCAAGTTCAAACTCGTGCATCAGGTCAACGACAAGTATGTCCCGCGGCTCGATGCCCAATCGTTCGGAAAATGCATTCTACGAATATTGAGATCAAAGAATGAGTACAAAAATAAATAAAAAAGAGGCTTACCAATGTAGGAACAAGCGAGGTTTCCTTCAATAGATGATCCTCCACTGCACTTGAACGAATACCAAACCCAGATTTGTAAATGTACTTCCGAGCTAAGTGGACTAGATCACGTGCATACTTTCGGATGCGAGTCGTTCGCCGATGCATATCGTGAGCTTGACCCATGAGATCCATCTTGTCCTTGGTCGTGAGGCAGCGAGGACACGGACAGACACCCATATCACGAATACAAGCAAGCATGACCCTTCTATCGAGTTAGAATAATTCAACAGAATTGAAAATGATATGTCATCCTCACTTCTCTGGATAGTCCGCAGAATAAGTGAAAATGCGGGGATAGACGCGCCGCATTTTGCCATCACGACATTTAATGACCATGCCAAATTTGTATGCGCGAACAAAGTCATCGTCGAGAAGATAAGTCCATACCGCATGAAGCAGGTCGCGGCGACAATGAGCCGTTATGCTTTGCTTCTGAGTGGACCATTTAGCATGAGCTGTTTTCGCGGCATCCTGGAATGAATCTGGAAGGGATGGTATGTATGCCAAGTGATGACAAGCACCGGAAGTTGGTTTCGCACGCTCGTACTTCGAAAGATTTCCGAAAAACATGTAAATAGGCCAAAGTTTTGCAGTACCGAAGTCAGCTAGATGAGTTGCATCCGACCAGAACATGAGCGCAGCGACAACCCGTTCGAGCTTGCAATCCTTGTCGTCTGGGTGTAAATCGAGGCGCTGGACACGGTCGTGCTCTGTGACAAAGGCCTCGGAGGTATACAGTTCGCCGTGGATTCTCTCGAAGCACGTCTCGTCCTCGACACTAGTGTTTGGGGGACTAGGAATGTCACGGTATTGCCGAAAGGGAGTAAAATGGAACTTATCAGCGAGAGGTTGGGCGAATGCGTCCTCAATCAGTGTTGTGAGCTTCCGGCAGTACAGCCCTGGAACATAGAACGGCTGAGGTTCGACCGATTTGTCGCCTGATGGAATGTCGATCTTAACTGATACCTCAGAGAAACCGCGAAATGGCTGAGCACCGACGGCTTCATCAGCCTTGTCCTGTTCGGCTGCCCAGCGGCTCAGGTTGAAATCGGGATCAAGATCCTCCATACGAGCATTGCTCTGTTTGAGCATTCGTGCAAGAAGATTGACTTCACCAGCCGATTTCTGAGTATTGCCATTGGTAGCCCAAATACCGAGGATGTCATTGGGATCGGAGTAAGGGACACCTGCAGTCGAAGAGTCACTGCCATTATGTGCAGGGGTTAAGGCAATATCTGCGTAAGTCGTGCCATGGTTGAGAGCCTCCGTTGGATGCGCAAGCAGGTCAGCGGGGTCGACAACAGAGTCTGGAACAAAGGACGGACGGTGGAGGTACTGCCGCCATAAACCGAAGGCTTTCGTGGCTACAGTCCGGAAGGTATCGCGAACGATGAGACGAACACGAGGCAGGGCAGTATTCGATGACGCGGAATCAGCTATTGCCATATCAGGAACACTGGCTTGAACAGGAGACTCCGAGGGCGCAGGATTACACAATGTTGGTGGCTCATGATGGAATCGTTTAGGTAAATGCCCACGATTGGCACGTATAGGACGGCCACTCGACGAAATACGAGGAGGTGAAGGTGGCACAGGTGGCAAAGGTGGTGGTGGAGGTGACGGCAGCCGGGTCTCAATTTCAGCCTGCACAAGAAGCTCTGAAGCCGGCTGCATAGTAGGAATTAGCTTTCTTTCATAGAGAACAATCAAGGCTCCGCACCTGAAGTGTCAATTCTTCGGTCAATTTGACCCTTTTCGCAAGTGGGTCCTGGGCAAACAACAGCTTACGCTTCTCATGGATACCCTCTTTAGATGCTTTCCAGGCAGGGCATGCTAACTGATGCTTCCTGAGCCCACCTTGAGTGTTGAAGACTCGTGAACAAGTAGGATATGCGATACATCGATGCATTAGTAATAGAATAAGAAGTAAGACAGTATGTTGACGATACATGCAAAGGCTGAAGCACAGGGAGAATGAGGTGTAGAATGAACTGCCCTGACATGGAACGCCGGGCTGAGCACGGACTTCATACCTGAAGTTTCAAAGTCAACCTACGAGAGTCATGGTGAGAGAAAAATAAAAACAATTTACCCATAAAAGGTCTCCAACACTGGTTTGATCTCAGGTAAGCCGCCCGAAGCCGCCCGTTCCTCTAGTAACTGGAGCGCTGATACGTGTCAGATGAAATTGTGATACTCCGAAGCCGCCTTAAAGGACACCAAACGACGAACAGGAGGCCCCGCCGTTGCTCTCTTCCCCACTTTATTGAAAGCCCTCCAAGCGGTTGTATGTAACATGTCAGCTGATAACTCGTCGAGCTCTGGAAACGACATACCAGCTGGTCGGACCCCTCTCGGCACACTCTCCCCTGAAGCTATTATAAACCTGCAGGAAGAGGTTGTGCGTCTCAGACGCACCGCTATTAGAGCCAGCGATGCTGAGACAAGGAAGAGAAAGAATAGGTACTCACTTGTATTTTGTTCCTGAAAGGACATTACTTATGGCATCCACTCATTGTTGTTGTTAGCACTAAGAAATCGTCGAAACACGGCCGTGGCTTCCATCAGCTGGTGTCACTCTTTGAAGCACCAGATACTGTTATCGACAAAACAGAGAAGTATCTTGCACGTAAACGTGCAGCGGAATACCAGAGGCTACACCCGGAGGCAGCCGAGCTTAACAACGATGATGATGACAATCTGACCACGCAGGAAAAAGAGGACCGTGATCGCGAGTAAGTCACTTGTCTACACAACCTACAAAAATACAGACTAACCGGGATCCGGACCTAGAGAATATCGTGCTTTCAAGGCATATCAAGCCTTCGAGCGTCTTGTTCCAGATCTGAAGGAGAAGTTGAGTGACGGCCAGCTTGATCACGATGCTGTGGACGAATACCTTGCTAGGGTCAGTGCTTGATGTCCAATATACAACAATGTCAGTCACTTACAATATGTTTAGATTGCGCGCGATGGCGATGCTGCTAAGAACACAGACACGAGCAATATTCGAGTTGCGCTGGCTGATTGGCTGAACCAAGAGATGCACGATGAAGAAGCAGCGAAATATTTGGCTGATCCAAGCTTGCCGCTACTTCCACAACAACGGCTCATTGGCACGACTCGCCAGTATCGAGGGCTGGATCATGATAAGCTGGGTGGATATCTTGTGGCGGTTGACTCGGGAGACTGGAATGATGCGCAGTACGTTCTCTGACAGAACTTGATCGCCGATTGCGCTGACCGTGATGTCATTCCCCATCTCCCGCCGTCTCTTGTCTCTTGTCTCCTACTGTGCCAATACTCAATGCTCGTTTTCAACGCCATTATTTGATCTTTCTCTTTGTGCTCTCAGATACCGCGAAGCTGTTCGCAATGGTGACCCGGGTGCAGGATATGGAGAGAGCTATTATGCTCGCGTTTTCTATGCTCACGGTACTGGGACCCAGGACGACGTTGAGACAGGATTTCTTCGTGGTCCACTCTTAGTCAAGGTGCGCATGTAATTCCCAAGTCAGCTTATTATTA
Organism: Fistulina hepatica ATCC 64428; assembly: GCA_000934395.1. Taxonomy (NCBI): domain Eukaryota; kingdom Fungi; phylum Basidiomycota; class Agaricomycetes; order Agaricales; family Fistulinaceae; genus Fistulina; species Fistulina hepatica. Next base: position 26,629 of record KN881694.1, read on the forward strand.
TATCTTCTAACTTGAAATCAAGGTTGCACGTTATATCTTCACCTCTCCGAGCTCCGTTCAAAGCATTGACGAAGACTTGCACGCACCTAAGAGGACGATGACTAGCACGAAGAAGCACGTCAAACTGGACATTGCTAATCTTCGAGGCCTGACGCATGCTACGCCCCGTGTCATTGCCTATTGTGCAGTCCAGGTGTGTGTGTTTGTCTTCCTTCACTCATCTGTATATCCGTGTACTGACAGACGTTTTTGTAGCTCCATTTCAATCTCACTGATGCCCAACTGTGGCCACAGGATGGAATCTATATGGGATATAATTACCACGGCTTGTACAACTTTATTGTTGATTATTTCGAGCAAGACTCTAGCCATCCCGAGGATCAGAGAGCAGTAGATGATCTTCTCAAGTGGTGGAATAGGTGCGTCATCTTCAGTTGTTTTGTAGGCATGTATACGTTGCTCTAACTAGTATTTCCGGTTTGCAGTCAGTTATTCCCTGCCTCAGGCTCTGCAAATAGCAACGTTGCGGCTGCTCAGTCCGTGAACAGGATGGCAGCACAACGTGCGGCTCGTCGTGCAAGCGCCTCCGCTGATATGGGCAGTACCGGTGCTGACTCAAATTCCGCATCTTCATCACACATAAGCTCACAGTAATATATATGTCCTTGTGGTAGTCATTTCCCATAATATATTTGTCTTCACATTATCCTTTCTCGTGTATCGGTGTCCATCCATTTTCACGTGTTGTAAGTATATCTCTCAATTGGTGCATATTGGAATGTGAAAGATAGTATTGCCCTGTTTTACAATGCTCAACATCTATACCAGCCTCTCGTACTTGCTTGTAATTGTTGCCTTGTCTTATGATGCACAACATCTATACCTTCCTCTCATGCTTGTCTGTAACCATCTCTTACTCTCGTGAGATATCTGGCATATGGTGAGTGTATTACAGCTTTCAAATAAGACTTTTCGAAATGACGTTTACTCATAATAGATTGCAGCAGGGTGGCAACTCTCGTATAGAAATTATAACAATTATGGTCGATTACGACTAATCGTATTATTTTCCCGAATTTACTGATGAGTTGCTTTCTTTCTTGAGGTACGCGTATTGCTTTGTTCTCCATTGCGTTGTGAAAGCTATGCCGGCACACTCTCTTGCATCCGTGGTAGAGATGCAGGCATGCGCGCCAGCCACGTGGGCAGTAACCGGTGGTGGTGGAGGAAGTAATCTGGTGACCTGTAACGCTGGGACTGTTGTTTGGGTTTATTTGGCAGAAAAAAAAACTTGAGAGCAATCATGTAAGATGCCATTGGATTTTGTTGTTGGATTGAAAAGTTCTTCGTCATTCTCATGGGCTTGAGCATTCAGTTATCATATCCTCAGACAAATCGAGGCTATCAGGTAGGACACGACTATCTACGCCTCCTTTCCTGCTACTCGACCATTTTTTCTCTTTGTTCTCTTCCTCCGACCTTCTATCTCCTTCACTGCTGGACTCGCACTTACAACTACCAGCAGCTAACCGCTGGCCATCTACCTTTTCAGTGCAGCTTGCATGTGTCAGCTGTCGAGATGTGAAGTGCTACCAATCTAATGTGGACGCGATTTGTCAACGTGAGCGAACAGCACACAAAAATATACTGTTCTTCCGAAAAATTGCGACTTACAACCGCACAATATGGTACCTCAGTAGATCTGGTTGATCATAACATCAGTCGTAAGTAGAACACTATTCTAGGTCATTGATTGCAAGCGCTTGCATGTCAGTATACCCATAAATCAATAAAAATAATTTTGCGATGTGTGGAAGCAAATTTCGTTCATTATTACGTATCCATAATTACCAACACACGCAATCGCATAGATTCTCAAAGTCTCCCCTCCGCCGCACCTCAGTTTGTAGCAGAACTGTCCTTAAAGCTGTCCGCACGGCTTTCACTCACCCTCCAACTTTTACCTAACGCCATGGTGATGAGGACAAGGCACATGCCGAACGCGATAAGGCCGGCTAGGAGACCGCATGCTGCGAGACGCAGTGAGCGAACACAATGCGAACCAATGGGAGAAAACAGCATACCATGGATATCGCCCATCGCATCGAACTGCTTCGTGAAATAGAAGGGACCAGCGAATGCGTAGGTTTGGCGGATGAGCGCCACGAGCGCGGCGGCGGCCAAAGGGTGTGCAGGCTGCGACTCTATTGCATACGTCACACACACAGCTGTAGTACAACGATAACGCACATCCACATCAACAATAAACCAAAACGACAAGCCGACCGGCGAAAAGAACACTCACTCGTCAAGAGCTGAACCCCAAACAGCGAAATTGCTGACCCAATATCGGGGGTCACATTCCACACACCTGCGGTCGTATTCTGCAGCTGCACACCAAAAATCATAAGGCCGACGATCGCGATGACGAAGCCCGGCAGCGCACACGGCAGGCGCCATTCCGGCTCGCGGCGTCCGCCGGCCTTGCGCACGCGGTACGCCATCCACTTGTCCGAACCGTACCCGGCAATTGGCTCACCGAGCATCGCGCCTATCAATGGCGCGAGGAACTGCAAGCCGATCTGCTGTTCATTCAGGTCGTACTTCTGCCCGAGCAGGGCCGGGACTTGTACAGTGAGCAAGACCTGGGTGTTTGTGTGCATTAGACAGTGATGTTTTGGTGGCGTAGGCAGAAAGTAGGCAACACACGTACGTTTGTGTAGGTGAATGGGATAGCGTATGCAAGCGACGGCAAAAAGACTGTCGGCCGGCAGATATACTTCAGCGGCGCGACGATCTCAAGAGGAAGGCGACTCCACGGTGCGGGACTGTGACGTTTGAATTGCACGTACGGCGTGTACCATTTTCCTGGGGCCGGTGTCATGTATTCAACATGTACTGCGGTGCGCTGGGGACGGTTGAAAGTGGTCTCTGGGCAAAAGAATATGTAAAGGACGAAGTGTGCGAGGTTCACAATGGCAAGAAAATAGAATGTCCACTGCCACCGTCCGGTGTGGTCTATGAACGTAGGTGAATATTACAACCTCCTGCGCATCAGAGGATATGAACTCACAGACGAGCGGGCCCATGATGAGAGGTCCACACATCGGGCCAACGGACACCAAAAGCGCCCAGATGCCCATTTTCTGGCCCTTCTCGTGCTGGAAAAACATATCGCCAATGGTGGATGCGCCAATACTCTGCGGCGGACAGATGAAAATGGCTTGCAAGGCACGTAATGCCTGAGTCAAACGATAATGAATATATAAAATAGAGACGATGAGATCATGCCGTACCATAAAGCTACCATAAGTTTTGCAGTACGCCAACGCCAAGTGGAGAGCCGCCGATATCAACACCGACATGAGATAAATAGGCCTCTTTCCTGGTACGATCGTCAACGACAGAGAAGATATCAAACAGAACTTTTGCACCTATCCGAGCGGCGACAGGGCCCCAGAGCAGAGGCGCCGCACCTTTACAAAAGGAGATATTGAGAAAAATCCGTTCAGAGTCGCGGGACAACGCTAACCTAGAAAGATGATCGGTACAGAAACAAAATACGATGCCTCTGTAATTGAACATCCAAAGTCTATGGCCAACAACTGCAAGCACGGCGAGTTCATCAGTGGTCTAAGAGAAGCACATACAGAAAACGACTAACCGCAAACGATGGGACTACGATAAATCAAGGTCAACGGGTGCCATGATAACGATGTGTGATACGACACTCACTGATTGAAGCGGCAGAGAACGGTCCGAAACACGCATGAAATGCCACGAGGGAAAGAAGGATGTGCTTGCGAGCTGACGACCAGTTGAGAGGATCGAGTGGATCGTCGGAGGGGAGTGGGATAAGGTCGATACGACCGTGACGTCTGTAGACATCCTCGAGCCCAAGATGAGATGCATGCTCGCGACGGGCCGACGTCTGCTTCTCCGCATCGCTGCTCGAAGCTGAGGCCCGGGATGTTTCTGCATGACCGGGCGAGAACGCCTGGGTGTGCAAAACCAGAGAAGATGCGCCGGTCGATGCCATGTTCACAGCAAAACTAAAAACAGCGTACCTGGGGGATCTTATACTATCGCACTGGCTTTATGAGGGCGTGCGTTGGCCTTATCTTAGTTGTTAAGTAAACACCTGAATCCATTGTGGTTACGGGATCCCCCCCTTGAAGGTTTCCCCGTGTCCGACAGGCGCATCAGCGGATCATTATTCATCGGCAATTTGATCGCCGTTTTCGATCCCGTCGATGAGGTGGTTCCGAGTCGAAAATTTGGGCGCTTGAGTAGCTCCACATCCACACCACTGGCGGAATGCATGCTGTTATTTTTACTTGACTATTTTTTTTTGCGCAGTGCATCGGTCCTTTCAATGGACCTTCACTCAGGCTCTATGCGGCCTTACAATTGACGGCCGCATACAACTTATAAATCGGCCGATGATGCGCCTGTCGGACGCGGAGAAACTGAATCATTCATACATACTACTTGAGAAGGCATCCCGTAAATCCCGTAACCGCAATGGATTCAAAACAATTCGAATCCTCTCAGGTGGTCACTTTTTTTGGCCCGATGAGAAGTGGACAACGTGCAAGAATGGGGACATCATTCCAATTTGAAAATCCCACCCGGGGCCCGGACAATGTTAACTGTGCGGTGGTCGCGAATCAGCGTTTAGGCGATCATTCCCTAATCCACATGCACAGAAGTTCTATCCAAGGATCTATGAAAATACACACTTCATACCCTGTGTCGCACAAAATTTTGACTTTTGGCACTGCACGGTCAATTTGCTGTAGGGAAAACAATCCTTTTTGGAAAAAATTGGCCCATTTTTTGTTGGACAAAAGGACCGTTTTGGGGATGAGGTATTTGGGCCTATTTTTATTGGTCCTGATACCCATCGTTCAAGCACGCCACAGAACGCCGCTTGACCATCGTGCCTCCAGTTGTTAGTCACCTGAATGGACGGACCACCGGCACACGCCGCAGATATGTACTTCATCCAGTACGGGCGGGGAAGCAGGCAACTGACCTTTACGTCTCCACTGCACTATCCTCAAGCACTCCGTTGGCGCTGGAGAACCGGTAGAAAGCAGACGCCAACCGAGTGATGAACATCGTCTGAGATGGCGTTGTTCGTGTCATCGGTGGCGTTGTACGTGGCAACTTCTGAAGATCTGAGCGCTAAGCGACCTCAGAAGCCAGTCAGCTAGGACGAAGAAAACCTAAACCGAAGCCGTCGCAATCGCGTGCATTAGTCTTGTAGAGGACCTGGAGTCACGCTGAATAATTCATTCACATCGATCCGCGGCGTACACGAAAGTTCAGCGGCCAGCCGCTACATCAACGTTACAAATATAATGTGTTTATCAACCACCAGTACATATCCCGCCGCGGCGGTCGTCCACATGCCGTGCTGCATTGGATAATTGCGTCTCGGATGGCAAACAACCCTAAAGCTGAGTGTACGAAATGTCAACCTGAATCCAAACGTGTTTACTTACTCAATCTAATCAAGGTCTTAGCCAGCACGAACGACATCTTCATGTTTCTTTCGTATTTGCTGCATACGATTGACCGCTTCCCATTTTCTGCGCACGTTCTTGCCTGCTTCACGTCCTCCATATTGGCTGCGTCGATTCGCACAACATTTATGTAGAATTAGCGACTCTCCGCATGTGTTGTAAGTACTGCCTGCACCCCAGTTATTTCCAACCGGAGGCGAGACCATGCCATGGATACCTATTTATGTATCTCTGCCGCGCTACGGCCACGGTCATCCAATACATGTCTCGCACCCGCTGCATTCCTTTTCATGTGCTCGAAGGCCTGGGATGAACTCTGCCTCTCTTTCTCCCGGTCCTTCGCATATGGCACATTCTCTCGAGTATCGCTGCTACCTTTAGTGGTTAGTTTCTCTCATCACTCGTCTGTGAATCTCCTCAAGCGAAGACCTGATTAACTTCAGTTGCGCTCTTTTTTTGAATCATACGTTCTCCTACGCATCAGGATCTGACCACAGCGTAATATTGAGCTTTAAAGCCTTTTTGGTTCATGACTTCACTCACCAAACTGCGCCGCAGGCTCTTGATACGATCTAGTCATAATTTTCAATGAAAAAGGTCTCCATAGTCATATTAAAGCGGGCCCTGCGGCGCAGGGTCGTCGGTGTCAAGACACGGCCAGTCGTCGTTCCGGGGGTGGGCGCATTGCGGTGGTTGTACTGATTTTCTCAGCAGATGATCCCGGCATCGTTATTCACATGGTCCCACAGGTTAGCACAAAAAGAAAATCTGAGAGAAGCAGGTCTGACAAGGAGCACGCGCAGGTTCTCGCTTCCCAGCCGCGGGGAGATACCAGTGGGGATATACCAGCACGATCCTGTGGGACTCGACGATCTCAATCAGGATGGTTCAGCGCTCATGGCCAGGTGGTCTGTATTCATCGTATTTTTGTCTACTACTACCGAGTATTCTCCAAGGCTATTCTCCAGTGGTGGACGAGGACAACCGGCCACATGGCCGAGGTTTCAATAAATATATGTGGTGGTGTCGTCACCAATATGAAGCTGGCTCTATGATGCAGTGATGCTTCGTCCCTGTCTTTTTTCTTCTATCTATGGCGTGTCGGGTTCATCTGCCTGCCGACACGCTGCCACACAGTTTTTTCTGCGACCGTAACGAACATTGTTCTAAGAGCAGCTACGTCGTAATCGGCTCCCTCGGCGATAGCGGCTCTGTCGCGAGCGTGGAGAATGTTTTGTGAGTTCTAGCGGTTTTTCCCGTATCTTTGTCATGCCTGGCTTGGACCTGGGAGGACCTGGGAGGACCTGGGACGCAAGATCGAAAACGTCAAAATGGTATCTTTGTACAACTTTGTACAACGTTACTCACATTCATGAACGCCGTTGATCGTCGGACTCCGCTACACGGGCGCCGTTGGCTTGGCTGATCTGCGCCTTCCCGGATCCCGAACTAATTCTTTCTGATCACCGTTGCTGCTTGTTATACTCCCCGGCGCCCGTAAATTAATACTTGCTCCTGACCGGCGTCTACATAGTACTTGCTTCTGGCTTCATAACGTGCACGTGTGGTAGTATTTGAGATTTGAATCTCGGAGTCTTGTGTATACGTTCAACGTTCAACAACCCATGAGTCCTTTCAATGTCTACGATTCTCTTCAACATTTCCGGTCTTTCCAACTTTGAATTTTGATGGTCTCCCTCTTGAACTGTGTAGTATGCCACCGCATTACAATGCCGTTGTTTCATTCTCAGGTTGGCAGTCTGTATGCTGAACGTTTCAAAAGCTGGGCGGGCGACAATGGTGCTGCGATAAACGTTACTTGGCGCAACACCAACTTCATCACCTCCGGGCTTCCCCCACACCCTTTCCCATTGGACACCACCTGATGATTGTGTAGAATACCTGCCATGCTAATGTTTTTTTTTTATACAGATCTACCATGTCGCTCGAAAATGAGTTTTGTTGCTAGTTCGAAGTAAGATCTGTCGACAATGCGCTAATTCCCTGTTACGCACTTGCCATGCAGTTATCGGGACCAAGAAGTAAGCAAGTTGGTTAATTGACTATCTATACATTTTGACGCCTTTCTTCCAGCCTAGATCTATGTCCACTGGCACAGACGAAAACAGCATCTACATCGAGAACTTCCTGTTCGATGACTTCTACGGGGCAATACGCAAGTGAGCGACTTGTGCATCGTATTGATCCTGGAAACTCAATTGTATCTCCCCGTTTTCTATACTTCCATTCGTCGTTCTGTTTTTTTCGATCGATTTTCTTTTTCTTGTGATCGCCTTCAACTGCGCACCTCAGCTCCTTAACTTACGTCGAAGCATCGTCGCGACGGACATTTACGCGACCGACCGGAGGGAAGCGTTGTTGATGTGATGTGCGATCCTGACACGGGGAGTTCGTGGTCTTGTCAGACGACATATCGTAGTCGTAGACGTACTTAATCCATACCAGTAGCCACCAAAACCGCCCGCCGACACGCTCTCCACACAATTTGTCAAGCACAACATTGAACGGCCACCACTACTGTACGTGATACCCTTCTCGCAGAAAATCGTCGCACCGGTCGTATAATTCTTCAACCCAGCCGTGTGTGCGCCAGGCCCAGCGTGTCAGCCTGTCCCGGGGTGTGGGGGACGCAGAGCACACACCACCCATCACAAAGCGCCAACCGTACGAGGCTGAGAACAATGGAAACGCGGGCGAGCGTCAGCATGACAATCCATTTTCAGCAATGAACACGCAGTACAGCTTGGACAGTCATTCGAAGCCCCGCTGTGCGCTGCGAGCAGACTGAACGCGAGATCACTGACACAAGGACAGGCTGGGCGGCCCTATCTCGACTCAACCACCTCGTTCCGACGTCATGTCAACGACTCGTCTCGAGGTTGTCAAGTTACGACGCACCTCGTCGTGGGTCGCGATTGATGATCATGCTTACTTTTGACTGGCAGAGGAATGGATCCGACACGGACCGTCAAAATGAGAAAAGAAGTCGAAATTGATATTCCTAGCATCATCAGCCGCGCTAGCAATCCATATTCTGCAAAGTGTATCTGGAAACCAGAGGCTTGGCAGTAACCTGGTTGTGAGTAGAGGCGAAATACGGACTAGTACATGAGAAGCAGTATTGGGACCTTTTACAAAGCGTGAACTTGAAGACCAAACGAAGATTCAATTTAGCCGTTACAACGACAACGGGTTCCCGTTGAATCTTGCGTGACTTAGTCATTGCGAGAATAATTTACGAAAAAATGGACGCGCTGGGAATTGAACCCAGGACCTCTTCCACAAAGTGAGGTGACTGTTAGTCAATGCTAAGGAAGCGTGCTACCACTGTACCACGCGCCCTACGCAACAAGTCTTTATTATCACTTATCATCTGTCAAAATTCTTTGCAACATTTTTCACCTTTAGTTATGTTAGTATAAATAACATTGTGCTTACTGTTCATTCCTCAGTCGGGATGTTTCCCTCACATCAAAGTGGTTTCCAGCACTAGAAAAACATCATTAGTATTACATGTGTCAGTCTCAGGTGCTACCACGTCCTTGTTGCTGCTTCGCTCGGACCTCCTCCCGCTCCTTGAATTTACGCTGGGCCTCCTGCTGCCGGAGCGCGGCCTTGACCTGGCGTTGACGGCGGCGGCGACCCGCTCCACGCTTGGGTCCATCAATGATGACGGGGGTGAGAATCTTCTTTTTGCGCCGCGCGGCTTCCTCTGCGCGTTGCTTGTCGCGCTTCTTGTCGCGCTTGCGCAAGGGCACACCCGGCCCTGACTCGGCCGTCATCGCGGTTTTGAGAAGCGCGCTATACGCGTCGTAGAAGCGGTCGAGCTCGGCGGGTGCGATCTGTGTGAGATCAGGAGGGAGAAAGACGAGGTCGGTGGGACGGATGAGTAGAAACAAAGACGCGCGGTCAGCGTGACAAAGGGAGATCTACGGCGATACAAAGAGACATACTCTGGTCGAGAATTTAATTTCTCCGCCCTCCGTCACGCGCAGAAGGCAGGGATATGAGCCTTCGTTGTCCGTGGCACTGCTACTCAGGTCCAGCTGCTCAACACCACTCTTGAGCGCCTTGACGTTGGCCTCATCGTCATCGTATGATACTGCGCCATGTGTATGAAAAGATGCGGATAGGAGCAATCTGACAGGCATACGCACGTCGTTTATGAGTGAGCCAGATCGATGATCTTGTCGTGGCGAAAAGCTCGGTCAATCGCCTCAAGAACTGATTTAACCGATTCGTCGGTATAGCAGACAGCAATCCGACATTGAAATACAGGCACCAGACAAGATAGGAGATCGCCGATACACGGGTAGAGAAGAGATATGAGCCAAGTGTATCATCGCAGGTGGTTCTACGGCATACCGTGTCGTTATCCACGAGCTGCATTCCATATAGTTTGAATTAGCACGGAACCGATGAGCGCTATTTTCACCGCGCGCCCCTCGTGTCGACACAAGACTGCACTGGAAAAAGTATCCAGCGAGCAAAATATTGGAGGACAGCTGCTATAAACGAGGGTGGTGATGGTAAGAGACAGATTCGCAAGCGCCATCAAATGGACACACTTGTCTCCTCCTACTTACTTACTGCCATGTTCTCCTGGATTTTAGCATCGCCGTTTCCTGGACTCAAGGCTGGCTTGCTCTCTGTTTCTTTTTCGATGATATTGCCCATAATGAGCTCAAAGCTGTAAATCTGTTGATTCATCATGCATGCAATTTATGATTGGCTATGCTCTGATGTGTTCGCTTGTACAACGGCAGCAAACGTTCCTTCACTATCTAGCCTCTCGTCCACCAAGTCGCATCGCGCAGTTGAGATATAATATTGTTAATTCTGATGCGTTTTGTATTGTATCCAACACCTCAGCGTTATGTATATAAATATAGCCCATTTTCGAGCTCTGTCGTCCCCTCGGCCTTGGTCGTCTCGAGGATTCACTCGCTGGACTATCATGATCAGACTTTTTGTTTTATTTATTTTAACTTGTTTGCTGCTCAGTGGCGCGTCCTGCCATCCGGCCCGTCACGTATGCTTTTTTCTGCTTGTGGACTCCCTGCGATGCGGCTCATGCATTCTCATCGTTCGACTTATGCAGCCAAATTCCCTAAGCGTCCAAAGGCGTTCTAGTGTGCTGTCTCCGCACGCGAGGGCCACTCAGGATCTTGTCAAACGCGGAAAGACGACAGAGCAAGTAGTCCAGTTTGTGTTAGGAACGGTAGTCGGAGTCGCCTCAGAGGTCAACCGACTACGCAAAAAAGAAAAAGAAGTGCGCCAACGTCGCCGTGATGAGTTATTCTCTAGCATGCTAGACCGGTGACCGATCTCTCCAAAGTAGCTAACTGACGTGCTTGACGTTTGGAGAGCACATCAGTTAGCTACCTTGGAGAGATCGGTCACCGGTCTATAGCATGCAATGTCTGACCCTCATTGTTCTCAGGCCCGCACAGACTTTCTCTACGACATGGGAAACAAATTCAAAGGTGCCGCGCCGGAAAAGAACATCGTTCTTGTAGGCGATGGGAACCACGTTACTAAGAAGAGCGGAACGTGGGATGTAGCGCAGCGCAAACTGTATGTTGGGGTACGTTACAAGTTTTCCGAGCCGGCTCTCGGTTCCCTCTTTATGAATGACCTTCGGGTACTAATGCTTCATTATTGTTTTGTCTAAGAACGTGACATTACATTTACTCTGTACGTGTCTGAAGGCAAAGCGATTATAGAATTTGCCAAAGGTATTACACCTGATCATGTACGTGTGTCCGTGTCAATAAATGGTTCTGTTAGCTGATTCCCCATAACAGGTCGCGCTCCGAGGTCCTCGTATGGAAGCCTCTAGAAGTAACAAGAGAAAGTATTATTTCGACTAATGAAGCTTCTGTCTTTATTTTATTCGTGCCTGTGAAACGACTCACCTGCTTTCGATCATATACATAATCCGACTTCCACCTCTTGGTATAATGTCCAATCATCGTGAATGGTTAGCCACTAATTCGTAGTCAATACATGCCTTTGTACTGAATGGCATTTTCGCGAATGAAAATGTCGGTCCAATACCAGCAACCTCATGCAAGTCATACACAGAGTCTGGGATTGATATTTAGCCTTAGCATTTTGTGGGATATAACAGCTAGTAAGGGTTTTTCAAGTTTTCCGTTCTCGATAAGCGGATCTGACCTAACGTAGACATTCGTATAGGTTGGTCGCGTCGTTCACTAGTACACACGCGCTTGCGGACTTTAAACCACGGGATGATGTCCTTCCTGCAGTAAGCCTTCGTTGGGTCATAGAACTGTATAACGTTGCTTGACTCGAGACTGCTATCGAAGCACTCGAGCATCAATACCCTCGATACCCAGCTATCTAACAGATTCAAACATAAGAGTACAGAGTAAAGAGATACATATATTCACGTCACCTACGAACTACCGGGCAAGTATCGACTACCTTAACGGGTCATGTATCATATATCATATACGCGCGACGTGCTATCAACCACCGAATCTGGAAACTGCTTACTTCCTCTGTGTCTCAATCCCTTACACAGCCGGTGGCAAGAAGCAATTCCATTAAATGACACACTTTCTCAATAATTGCCATCGCTAGCAAAACCACGGTCCAGCACTATTAGCATGGTCGTGGAAGATAGGCAGGTCGCGTCGCCGATACTGGTCGGCGGTCGCGCGCATAGCAAGCTCGTGCTCGAGCCTATCGACCTGATCGCACCGGACAAACATGCCAGCTCCGTGGAGCACGCGGACGGCCTCGCGAAACCACACCCTACTCGTGAACCGGGGCTCGCGTGAGCGATCGATGGGTGGGACGGACATTGGCATGTCTTTGACGTACTCCTCGATGAACCTCACGTCGAAATCGAGATCCAGCTGGCCGATTTTCGAGTACGATATGCCGCGCACGTCCGTGTCGAACCCGCTCCAGCGCACACACTCGTATCGCCAGTCACTCGCCCCGTTGTCGTTCGTTGCGTGCATCTTGTACGCCTCTGTCTTGCTCTGCGGGTAAACCGACGAAAGTCAACGTCAGCGCCATGCATTCTGCAAGCGAGATTGACGGCGATACGCATCGTGACTAGAACGAGCGTCCGTAATACATACGAGGACGAGGCACAACGCCCAGTGGAAGTCCCCGGCCTTCTCACCCTCCATCAAGCAGGCATAAATGTCGTTTGGTGCATGCATCACCTAGCACTAGTCAATCGACGACGATCAACAGAGGAACGAACACAGTATTGGTACGAACCAAGTCATAATAGTGGTATGCGGTCAATTCCAAAGAACCAAGATGACGAGACACGAGGCACTCATCTCACGATATATGTATGTCGTCGGCCCGACAAGCACGGGCGCCGGACGGCATCCGCCGTATATTGTCCATTCGTCGATTACATTGCGATCAGCGTGCCTACCACCCCTCCAACACACGGAAAAGCCGGATATTGGGGAGTTGCGAAAGAGTGGCCATTTTAGTATTATTAAAGTAAATACACACTGTCCTCGAGAAGCGCTGATCTATGGCATGTACTACCTGAGGAACGAGCGGCAAAAACTATGCACTCCGCCGCCGTATAAATTCAACCAGCGCTCTGCGAGATGGATCAATGGACTCGTTAACGCCACCAACACGGACGACTCACCTGACAGGACGACCGGTCATACCTTTCTCCAGATAAAGCGTCGGCCGCGTTGCCTTGAAGGGGATTCAGCGGAAAATCCAATTATTTAACGAGCGACAGACCTCCATTGTGCCAGCGATGTCTACGTGTGCCCATTGCATAGCGGGATCAATGTCACCACCCTCCGCAAACGCTTGCAGGAATAAGGCGGCCGTGCAACTGCCCGCCGGACGGCCACCAGACTGTACTTGAATGTCAGAGAAATGCATTGTTCGTCAACGTTCCGTCACCTACGTTCTGGAGATCTGCATTACAGGAATGAATTTGTGGGCCGTAGTCTTCGTCGAGCGGCATGCGCCAGAAGCGGTCGTACTCAGCCTCACCGGCGGCGTGTAGAGCGTTCCATAACGTTTCGGAATTCTGTAGCGTCTGTCAATAGACAGCGCCAGTAAAACGATTCACGAGATTATACCGTAAACACGCCCGAAAAAACCTCGCCGAGCGAGACGTCCATAGCTCTGCCGCAGTGTCAGCTGACATAAGACTATGATGCCAAAAAACAATGTACCCTGTGAGTGTAGCGACATCGACGAGCGTATGCGGCTTAAACGCGGTGGCGGCGTAATAAATGGCGTCCGCAAGCACGAGGCGACCCTCTGCATCAGTGTTGTCTACCTCTACCGACTTGCCATTCATGCCGTAGAACCTGCGAACGTCCAACATGACTTGAACAGGAACAAACACAGCTACTTTATCACACTCACACATCACCCGGCTTCGTCGCTGACGGCCCAGGCATGTTCTCCGTGAGCGGGACAACCGTGGTCAAGTTCACAGGGAGACGCAGTTGCGCGACGGCGAGTGCAGTCGCAACAACGGTCGCGGCGCCACCTGTCAGTGGCTCACAATCAGGTAATAGCCGCATTCGTGTAGGACGCACGTACCCATGTCTCCGCGCATGAGCTTCATGTCCTGTCGTCAAGGATGTCAGTGAGAGTCCATTAGCCAGTAAGTGAGAGTAGCTTACAGCACCAGGCTTGAGGCTGATTCCGCCCGAGTCGAACGTTATACCCTTGCCCACCAACGCCAATGGCGACGCGTCGGCAGTACTACCGCGGTAGTGGCTGCAAACGCATCAGTAAAGTTCCCCGCTCCGAGAGAAAGCATACTCACATCTCAACGATTTTTGCGGGCTCTGCGGTCCCATGCGTCACAGACAAGAATAGGTTCTGAATCAACATCAAAAAAAGGGCATGCTTTCATCAGGTGCGCGGATGCTCACCATGCCCTTGGACTTCGCCCATGCTATCCGAAATGTAATGAGCACCTTCGTCAGCGAGTATTAACGCAGGAACTCACCCTCATCGCGAACAACAACCTCCACGTTCGATAAACCGGAGAACTCTGACTTGACGCGTTCTGCAAACAACTGTAGCAAGGAAAGAGGAGTTTGGTATGGCCGTACGATAATGACATGCGGGGGAAGGGTGTACTACCGTCGGTGTCATCATGTTCGCGGGAAGCTCCATGAGCTGTCTGTGGTCAGGATACATGGTTGACACCCAATGTACATGCAGAGGCTCACCGTCCTCGCGAGGTTCTGTGCCCGTCCACCTATGACGCCCTCGTCCCACGCCTGCGACTGCACGTCCGGCTTGATCTCCGGAATGGCAGATGAGGGTGCAGTTTTAAGAGTGAATTTGTACTACATCGCCTTCGTCAACAAACGGCCCAATTTTCATACAAGTTAACAAACGCACCTGAGCAAGATGCGCCGCCGCAGCTGTTGCATATCATGAGCCGTAGATAAATATTCATTCAGTCAGTTAATTAAGTATATGGACGTACCAGCCGCACGAGCGTCGACAGCAGACGTGTCAACGACAATCTCTGACAAGTCGCCCGCGTCTTTCAACGCTTTGACAGCCGCGCCCACGGAGCGCCTCACGCTTTCCTTCTCTTCAAGGTCAACACACCGAATCCACGGGGCTTCAGTTTCAGCGACATAACATACCTTTTGCGCATCCGTAGACTGGCTTGAAAATTTCTCGCCGAGAGACGAGAGCGCATCGCGCGTGCCTTTGCCATATATAATGCGCGTCGTACCGACCTTCGGGGACTTATCACCCTCATGGACAGTCGCCCACAGCTCCGCAGACTGCACAGGGAGCGGCCTCGTCGCGTCAACGGGAATAATACGGGCTGTAGCCATTGCACGACAAGAAAGAGAGAATCGCGGGACGGAATGGACGGATGAAAGCCTGGAAAACATGTAGCGGTTGCCGGACGCCCTCACAGTATCAGACTAGAAAAAACTGGAGACAGTATTTCTAGATGAAGCAATCCCAGGGAAATTTTCCTGGCAAGGATATATGTCAAAAAAAAAAAGCTGGAAAGCCGTAAACGGAGCGCTCAGCGAATGGCCTCCCGGGCCGAGGTTCGGCTCCGAACGTTGACTCGGAATGAGCGATTTTGCATGACTCATCTTATTCATGGCCGCAAACTTCCCATTTAGGTAAAACATATCAAAAGGCACCCCTTTTTGAGCGAAAAAAATTCAAGAGGGTATGGAGAAGGTCTATTGTTACGAGCTGAAACCCACGATCCTCAGATCCCTGCATGAGCAGAGCTCTTGAGTCAGGTTATTGATACAATCGCACGTACGCACAAATACAATAAGTACTATGTACAATACTTCATTAAGGGGAACAAAGTCTGCAGAAAGGAGGTAGATAAATAAACATTTGAACAGAATAACTCGTTTGATTTGAAGGGAAAATGCAGCACCAATGAAGAGGGAAACAGGATGCCCACTACCACGATGTGAAGCGACGAGTATAGAAGACAGTAACGGAGCGTGTAGTGTTGAATAAGGCAAATCAAATTACTGCAATGGCACTAGCAAAGATTTTACCACCAAATACAATGCAGTCTATAGTATGGGTCCTTTCATACTCTTGCTACACATTTAAAAAAAAAAAATGTCGTCCGTGCTCCGTTCGGGCAATGCCAATCGTTTTAACAACTCGGCGCAGACCTCCGTAGCGACGTGCCAAAAAAGTACAGACGACGAGCACTGGCGGTCGGGAATCTATCACGGTAAGCTACCAATCATACGCAAAAAGCTCAAGGTACTCACGAAAGAACAAAACGCTCACCACCTAATCTTCGAATTCTCCGTACGCGATACCGTGACTGACGAGTAGCTGGCGAAGCGTATGTGCACGTGTACGCCATGTATCACGCTCGACTGTAAGACGGTCGACCTCACCCTCGAGATACTGCATGTGTTGAAGCTTGCGCTGGCGGCTGCGACGGGCCGCAAGTGTATTCTGACGGCGCTTGAACTCGACGCGCTGTTGCTCTGTTGCGTTCGGAGGAAGTACCGGCTCGTCTTCCTCGTGCTCTTCATCATCGTCCGACCGCAAGGTGCGCACGCGCTTGCGCGGAGGCGCGAAAAGGGGCGCGGCATTGCCCCCACGCGGTGGACGTGGTGCGTTGGACACGGGGAACTGTAGCATGAGCGGGCCGACCTGCTGCGGTGGCGGCGGAGGGGGAGGCAACGGTGCGGCAGCCATGGGGAGCGGAGAGGAAGAGGGGGAGCGCGTCTTCATGATGTACGGCGGTGAGGGACTCCTTGCGGGCGATCTTCCCTGCTCTCCCTGCATAGTAGAACGTAAGGAAGGGGGAAGTTGGAACCGCTGGATCGATGGCCCTTCAGCTGGTATGGGTGACATTCGGACAATGGTTGGCCCCATGTCAGGCATCGGCATTGGATGGGAAACATTATTCGGGCCAGGACCAGCAGGAGGCGCTGGCGCTGGCAGCCCCACATGTGGTGGCATGGGTGGGGGCGGATTGAAAGCCGGAGTAGAGGTAGGGACGGGAACGGGACCTAGGGCAGGGGCTGGAGGTGGCATTGAAACAGGAACTGTGGGCGGGACTGGCGCAGGTCCTGGCGCGGGGTCCGACGTCGGTGCCGACGCTGGCGCTGCCGTTGGACCTGGCGCGGCAACCTGGGATTGAACCTGGGGTGGGATAGGCTGGGCCATCATTGTAAACTATCGGGTAGGTAATCAGTTTTTATGAGAGCGGGAACAGATCAAAGATGCGCACCTCAGCCGGTTTGAAGCTGTCTGCTAGCCGCAGCCGTTCACTAAAGCTGTGAAGTATTCAGAAGACATGTAAATAAACAAAGACTCTAAGAACTCACGCAATTGCAATGGAAGTAAGGACTAAAGTGAGTCAAGGTGCGTCAAAAAAACGAAAACGAGAGTGGAGGCTTGAGCGCTAATTCAAACTCCGACTGCCACGTGGACCTGTATTGACAATTACATTAGTCATGCGTCGCCATCGTGACTCAGCATTCCACTGAAGGGCATCTGAGCGTTCCAAGTTAACTACGCATACGCATATGAAGCGTGCCTATAATGTACACAGTATTCTTCTTTCTTTCTTTTTTCATCGCTTTCCATGTACAGCAACTGTCAATAGAAGTAAATTAAGATTGCTGTGCATACGTGACATGACCCAGAGACAAATTGGGAGAGTACTCAAAATTGCACCTTCACAAAAGAAGATACAGTTTCTACATTGAAATGATACAAAATTATGAAGAGTCATAAAAGACGGCCAAAGGAACATAGCAAGCCAATCGGCTTTTAGAACCGATCGCTATGGCCACAAGGCCACGCTATGGATGGACATACGCACTTCAAATTTTATTCACGATCTTTCATCGACACAGAGTCATGATGAATATGCGTAGATCAGATAATCGTGATCTGCTACCCTGTTGTCTACGCCTACACAGCAAAAAAAAAATCAGAAGAGAACGATCTCATTTGAATGGGTGGCCCTCGCCTCTCTGTCCGAATCATCGCTTGCAAATAAGTCGGAGATACGGGGATTGCCGCTATCATCGCTACACAACAGCTGCAGAATCAGCCACACTTGCTTCACTTGTTGACAAGCGTAGAATCCTGAAATTACACATCACACTTAGCCAGAATGATGATACAATCACAACATGTAATACCTACAGCGTGTTTCTACAGCAATCTATCAGCCGTCGCGAACTTGAAACCAGCCCAGGTGAATGCAATCTATGAATCTCGACAATCCCTTGACAATCGATATGGATTGCATCGACCCTCTACCGCGGAAGACAGCAAATCCGGCAACCTACGTCTAGAAGACGGGAAGAATTGAGTGACCAGCTGCGAGTCCCAATATATCAGAAACGTACCGTGTGGAACGCCGGAGACACAAAACATTCAAAACTGGCGGCCGGCGCTTTCACGAACCAATAGCGAATCATACGCCCCCCAGAAAAAGCCTCCAAATCTCCGAAGTCATTAACTCGCGTGGTAAAGCGTGATGCATGCAACCTGACCAAGAGTCATGATAAGCAAAACACACGAGCGAGTTCGCGGAAGCGATTGAAAAATGACACATCGACTTCCTGAAAGGAGTTGCACGACGCAAAAAGAAAGGTTGGGAGAGAAAAGCATCTGGTGGTCCCCGCGGTCCACACAAATGGTCGACTAGGCGGACTCAGTTTATCCACAAACTTGCTTCATCCACCGTACAGGTGCTATTGTTCGCCAAAAAGGGACCTCAAACAATTAGGCCTTAGGTGTCAACGTTGGTGGGCGGTCTTCCGTTCGACCCGAACAGGCTCTAGCACAACAGTTGGCAATCCTACTGGTTCGCCATGTTCAACGTGTTTTCTTACGCACGAAAACCATATTCTCGAAATAGCAGGCGACCCGAAAGACTTAGAAGACTCACTTCACAGCTCCTTTCGCCGAGCCATTTTTCTTCAAAGTCACTCGGCTTAGCGAAATTCCTAGAACAGTGAGATGATCAGTGGCGTTTCAGGCTCCGTCTTCATCGAGGGTAGGCGTACATGTGCTTTGATCCTTGACGGTTTTCACACTTACAACTGCGTGTGAAGGGGGACAATGCCGGTGCCTCACTGGTAAAAGCTGTGTATCGGCGGCCAAAAATGCACCTTGGGACCATTCCATCAGACAGCGACGCGGAGATAAATTTCTGTACTTGCCGAAGTCGCAAACATTTTGTATTCACAGAGCTTAAGGGGGTGTCTGGACTAGTCATACGAAGCAGATCGCCAGGGACCAGAGAACCGGGGCTGTGTATACACGACATGCAAACGTCACGAGAGTATCATCAGGAAACCGCAAGGCGGGGTATTTGAGAGCCGGATAATAGAGTTCCATAGGCAAGACAGGTGAAAACGATTGAATTATAATTCTAGGGCCACAAATGCCTGAAATTCTCGTCAGAGATCTTCAAGTCTACGTTTAGATAGCGGAATATGGAAGAACGGGAACGAGGCTTACCTAACTGGACAACAACCAGTCTTCAGGCTATAGGGTTCTAAACATTTGGAGGACAAGGAACATCAAAGGGACGGTGATTTATCCTGCCTCCAGTGAACTCAGGCAGCGAACCGTTGGCAGGAAATTGAATGAACCCCTGCAAACGCCACGCCGTTTATTTTCGTTTATGAACCAGGAAGCGGGAAGGTTCGACTAGTTTCCTGTTTACGGTAATAGAAAAAAGTAGAAACACTGCATTAGCATTCAAAACATCGTGATAAAAGATGTTTGAAAAGGCGTACCGGACAAGTCAAAGAGTCATCCAGACTCATGAGTCATCAAAGGTCCGGGCCGGGCGGGACCGTCTCATGCATGTGATACCTCACGTCTCCCAGAAAGGAAGTCAGAGCTTCGCTCAAAAAGTCAAGGCGACAGGTGCAATAGAAAAGCGGAGGAAGCAGAGAGCATGTCCACGGCTATATGAAGAGGGAAAAGACTGCACTTCAGACAGTACTGGACCGACTGAGAAAACAAACTCGACAAGCATGAGAGCGCTCAGAAAGGCGTTATTATTTTGAGTGAAATTGTATCGTAAAATGTATCCATTCAAGGGACGTACGTTGACTATAAAATCAACAACATGAATCATGACCACGGTCTGTCTATGGGGAATGCTATGATGGAATCTCCAACAAATCAACCAATCCTGGTACACTTGTCAAGAAAGGAAGGAAAATACAGATGCTACAAGGGACGCACACGACTGCTATTCGATTGACTCGTAATCCTCCCTCTCCGATTTCGATGGTCGGTCTTTGGACGATAAACGATCAGTGATTTGCCTTAGGTGTAAGATGCGGCTGTCGTCGTTGTAGGTGTCCTTAATGAGGTCGAGTAGATCGGAGAGACCCTCTTGCACACGACCCATGATGACGGGCGCCGTCTCCGAAGGAGAATGGCCACGATGCTCCGCGAGCTCGCGGTGAACGTCCTCACACAGTGAACGCGTCAATGCTTGAGCCCGCTCGCCCGCCTGGTCAGGCAGTGTGCGGACGTCTTCCATGAAGAAATGGTTAAGCGCTTCTTTGAGCAACTCGACGGCCGGCGCATCTTCTTCTGGGTCCAGC
Organism: Fistulina hepatica ATCC 64428; assembly: GCA_000934395.1. Taxonomy (NCBI): domain Eukaryota; kingdom Fungi; phylum Basidiomycota; class Agaricomycetes; order Agaricales; family Fistulinaceae; genus Fistulina; species Fistulina hepatica. The sequence goes on from KN881694.1 coordinate 47,291, forward strand.
CCTTCGATGGCTGTCTGCAGCAGCACGCACATGTCGCAGATGTACACGAGTGTCGCATTGAAGTCCGACAGGTCAAGGTCCGGGTACGCGAAGGCATCCATGGCCTGAATGTGCACGAGCGAGGAGAGGTAGACGCTTTCGAGTTCGAGGTCCCAGACCTCCAACGCCAAGGCGTATATCAAGAACGCGGTCGTGCCAACCGTCGTCGCTGGACAAGCCACATAGTGAGTTGTGGGGAAGACGGGAACTCTGTTTGATCGGAGACTTGCTCATTATAAGACCCTTCATCTTGGACCGCGGCGTACCATCTTTGCGATAGAATAATCGTGCGCGTAACCCCATAGAGGAGTGATACGCTCGCCGTCGGGTGCAGAAGATGGGTTGTTGTCGACAGACTCGTAAATTTTCGTGAGTAGCATTCGGTGCAACGTAGCTTCGGCGCAAACTTGACGAAGTCGATAGTGCACTTCTTTTAAGCGCAGCCAACATGAATTGAAAGAAAAACAGTCAATGTGCGATGCGATTTTGACCTCGAAGTCCAGAACCAAAACTGTGACGTTGGTACAGAAGTCATGAACAATGAGTCACAGATGTTCAACCGTTCATATTTATGTGGACAACAGAGTCGAGAATTTTATATGGTTGCTAATAAAATAAGTTGTTTGAGAAGGGTGTCTTACAGGACAATCAACATAAATGTTTGCAAAGGAGTCTCGCATGCAGGGAAATCGCAAGGACAGCGTCCACCCCCATGAATGGAAACCGCACAAGACAGCCTAGTATGTGTGCCGCCCTGAAGAATGGCCACCACTATTTCTGCGGGAAAATGATCGTGAAGATTGACCATACGAACCATCTGAGTATGACGATCTACCCGAGGAAGTACTGTAGGACTTTGTAGTATACGCTCTGCTGTTGCTGCCGCGGATTGGTCGCTGCTGACCTCTGATGACACCTACAAAAAATGCGAGAGAACTCAGGAACCAAAACCAAAACCATCCCGTAACAACATACAACGTACGTGAACCGGAGAGAGTGTGCTCAGCGTCATTACGGCGTTTTGTCTGTGATGAAAATGGTGTACGACACTCCGGGGCCAAGTTGACACGTGGATTCAGCCAGAAAGTCCTCCAGACAACACAGACACAGAAACCCGAGAATCCAGCGCTTTTTGTTGCATGATCCCATAGCCCCTTGTCAAGAACATACACTTCGTGATCAACAATCACAATGTCGTAGTCCGGCGCCGTTTGGCTTTATCGGCTATGCAGTTCATGAATGAGCTCTTCTCTGGCCTGTGGATATATCAGCGTGGCGCAATTGGAAGAAACGCCTGAGATCATCCATACTCCCTGGCCAGATTTATGTTGCCGATATATAGCCGTTGCTATGTCGAGCACTCCGCCGACGGCTCGTCCGACAGTCTCCCCAGATAGCACGCGGGAAGCCAGGATTCTCGCAGAGACGAGATCATTTGCGACACGAGCTGCGAAGAGCGTGACGTCCTAAACATTTGCGTGTCAACTGAACGAAAGAATAAACGTCCATACCCGCTTCAACGCAAGACGCCGACGTCCAACTTAATGACAGGAAAAAGCATAAATATAATGAAAAAAGGGAATTGCATACTAGGGAAGATTCTACGCACAGTATCGACAGCGATGTTTCGACAAGCGCCCAGCGCGAATCAAGTTCGCTTGTTCGAACGAGTAGAAGGGCGCGTTTGCCGCTCATTTTGAATCTTAGTATTGTAAGAATGCGGTCGGTAGCACATGATGGTCGGAACCCGTGGTATGGCAACCTCAACGCTATATCAAAACGGAGGACGGGTCCATCAGCCTTCGCGCGCAGAAACCAACCTCTATCTGCACCTTTGGCGAAACGGTGGATGACGAATGATGGTGTTGTTGATGTGGCTGGCAGCACGCGCGGGGGACTGAGACTAAATTTCATATACACGCCACCTCTCACTAGACAACATCCGCACACAAGGATCGGAGGAGCAGAGGAAGAATGTGTATCCGGGTATCAAATCATCGGACGCATCGTTTATTCAGGACCCCAACGGTACTAGAATCGTAATTCCCACTTGAGCGTTCAGCAAAACGCAGACATTACCTATCTCCTCGTGGGCATCGAAGGCAATGACCAAGAGTGAAAGTGCTCACCGATACACCGACTACTGTATACTATTCACAGCCTCGTACCACTGTATCACGCTGCCAATAAGGAACGCCCAACCGCCCCAGAAGGTGGATAAACAGCTCTGATAGTTTGCACCGCTTTTCGTAGCAGCCGCATAGCCGAAGGCACCGCACAGCGTAAAGCCAACTGCACCGATAAAATTCCACACTGAAGAAAAAAAAGGCGAGTCAGAACAAAAGAAAGAAACAGCTTGCCGGCTGACGCACTACCGACATGCCAGCCAAGCGCCGCAGGCGCTGGTATATACCATCTCGCTTGCACTTCAATCATGATGAGCAGCCTGTTCACAGGCTTGTCAGTATACATGCATCTCAAGTATACCAGGGAGAGGTAGCTTACGAACTAATAATGAAGCCCGATCCTCCAACGACCTGCGGCGTCCAGAACACACCGTCCAGCAGCCCCGTGCGCGTCCCAATAGCATCGAGAATCCCCGGCAGTCCCGTGTAGCCACAAATCCAGAATATCGTCGCCGCCCAGAACTGCACAAAGGCAGCAAGAAAACCGAGCTCGTGGAAGTATTTGCCATCGGTCGAAAACCATATCCATTTGTGAGGAGGACGATGATCGGTTGTTTTTGCGGAATCCGCTTCCATCGACTTCCCCTCGAGTTCCTCCCACGCGTGTTCAACTGCCCAACCGAAATCGGCCACGTCGGTGCGGTTCCACGCTTCCAACACGCCAAGTATGGAGCCGAGTTCGAAGATGGCCGCGCCTACCCAGGCCGACCATCCCGCACCCGCGCTACTAGGTGCGATGTTCTTGTTGACAAGCGGCAGAAACACTATGAAACCGTTGATCACCCAGACAACGCTTCCCCAGGTGAACATCTGTGTGAAGCCCCGTGTGGGGACGTAATTAGCATGCAGCGTGAATAAACAGCCTCCAGATGACCGGTACATAAGATGTCTTTCCGTGCAAAGAAATGGCCATATTTTTGGCGTAAGAACCACCATGGCACTTGAACGAGATGATACCGTGGAGGGGGGAGACATACCGTGGCGACCCACCAGCTGATGTTCCAGTACTCAATGCGGGCCATGTGTAGAAGGCCTTGAAACCATTGACCTGCACGCCGCCGCTTCCCTGACTTTGGAGAGGTCGATTTAAGTCGGTTCTTCCTGTGACTCCTGGATGACCAGCGCAATTCCTTCCCGTCGGGCCCAGCATCTGGGTGATCCTTGAGATAGTAGAGCGTCGCGTGTGTGGGATGGATTCGATGCCGTAGAAAATCAGGCAGACCGTTTCTCTCAGACGATTTCGAAACGAGGGGATGCAACTGATGATGCCAGCGCGCTTTGGTGCTCATGGTATCGATAAGAGCAATCTCAGAAAAAACTTCCAATAATATAACAACAAGCTGCGAAGGAGACTGGGTATGTATATATATCATCGACGATCGTGGAGCAACCAACTGACAGCGGTGATATTATGATGTATGTGAGTCAGTGACTTATTTCGAAACCGCGACATATGATCATTTGTGGAGACTTTGGTAACTTAAATTTACAACAGTATTTACAACAGTGGACATGTCCTTTCTTTATAAAAAACACGGGCAATTTGGCTGATCACTGAACGTAGAACGCCCGGACAGTGCTTAAACAGACGCGACCACGTGATAGCATGGCCCCTGACCCGCGTCAACGGCCATAAAAAGTATATGCGGCGGTGGGTACTCCAGCGTAGGTTTCTCGGTTCTGTCGCCGACGGACTCCTCCGTGTGCAATTCCTCCTGATGTAGAGCTGGAACCGCTGACGACCGATCCAGTTGGGCTGAAAATGAATTGTAGCTGCAGGTCTCGGAAGTCTTGGAAGTCGGTAAGGAGGAGATTGCGTCGCTGACCGACCCTCGTTCGTACGGCAGAGTCGTAAGCAATGACTCCGCTGTGCTCAGCGATCGGTCGTGCTTGGAAAAAAGATTTGATATGCTGTGAGTAGGCTCGAATTTCGTCGACGCGATGCGGGAAGATGAAAGTGAAAGCTTCAGCGAAGCTGTCGAAGGCTGTGAGCCAATCTTCGAATGCGATAACACGTCTGGAAGGAGTGGTGATATCGGCGGAGGTGTACAGTCCGGACAGAACCTGGTCGAAATCGGCGGTGGCACCGCTGAGCAGTTTGGTCCACTGAGACTCTGGGAACTGGGGGACATCGAGCGAGAGAAGCAGGTTAGTCTTTGCTCGTTCGATGTCGACGCTGACTGTCTGAAGGATTTCGATTGTTCGCAGGATGGACAAGGTTCTTGCGTCATGTTGAGCGGCTCCAGAAGTGAGGGATGGCTTCGCGCTCGTTTCCTCGATGTTACACGTTGTTTTCCTGGAATTCCACGGGAGACGTGCCACATCGAGTGCGCGTCCGCTTCCGTTGGGCTCCTCATCTTCTTTGCAACTAGATGCTCGTTTTTGTCGCTTGGTCGCTCGAACATTGGCCTGTTCAAAGTTGTCAAGCTTGTTGACAAACGATTGTACGGTTTCTGTATAAGCGAGGAGCGCATTTTCGTCATCAAGGGTTTCGGGCAGTGGGACGCTCCGCTGAATCTCGACAGTAGCACGGATTCTGGAGACATCTCCTGCCCGGAAACGCTCGACAACGTTCTCGCAAGCTGTGATCGTGGCAGCCTGGATTTCAGGCATGGGTATTTTTCCTCGCGTGACACCTTCCTCGTGAGCAACTGACATCAGAGTGGCAGAAAGCGGTGTATTGTCTTTAGAAATGAGGTTACAGTCGATGCGTAACAGCTACGAGATGTGGGAGAGACCGTAAGTCATGGCGGCTGCGACGAGGTAACGCAACTCACACGAAGGGCTGACAGAGAGACCGCAAGGGCCTTTCTAGCTCTTCGCGTGTATAAGTGAAAGCTGGTGGGTCTGCGAGACAGTGTCTCAGACCTACCAGTATGGCTGCGCACGTATAGGTCGCCGCAAGCCACATACGTACGAGGTAAGCGGAGAATCACAGGTGCCTAGAACGCAGAAAATGTGAAAAAGGTCATGCGTCAACGAGAAAATGACGCAGCGTGAGGCTCATGACGGATGACATATGAGATGTATGACGCAGCAAATGAATATTCAACCGTTTGAGGTCTGGACACGCGCACTGGCCATCCTCAGCAACGAAAACACTGCGACGGTTGAGAAGGTAGAACCGTTCCTTGGGCGGCGGAACCTTCTCTACCCATTCAGGCAATTCCTCATACACCTTCGGTCGACCTTCATACTCACTGGCGGAGCGTCGCGAGGGAGGCCCAAGCCGATATGGCGTTCGTACACCTCACACGTGTACCACACAACCACAGAAAGAATGGCGTATCGCAGCAGGTCTGGGCGGGGTGTGTGAGCGGAGATCGAGAAACGCTGTCTTATAATGTCTTACGCGATCCCGAGTAGCGATGACCTCCCGAACTATGAGAGGACGTGGCTCGTCCAGGTCCTACAGCGTCGATGAACATAATAGGCATCCTGTGGTTGCAGCCTACCACAGTGACGTAACTTACTACTACAAGCAGCAGCCACTTGTCGCTTGATCAACGCAAACTAAACGACAGTGACCACTGGATTGTTTGACGATAAAAGAACGTACCAAAACTTTGAATGAGTCTCTCTGCCGATGCACGAATACTTAGAATTGAGGTGAGAAACCAGTTGTGGGTTGAGGTGCAAAACCATGGCCAATGTGTTGAAGTAGACGTAAGAAAGGTAACTCGTGGATGAGTCGCTTATCAGTGCAGCATGTGCTTGGTCCTGCCTTCGAAGGACTTGCTTGGCCGTCAACTGTAAGCGAGGTCGGAAGGGATATGCAAGCATACGGAGGCATTCAGGTCCCCTAGAAATCAGAAAATAGCAAACCTACAGAGAAGAGCTGATCATGAAGCGCGCAAATCGCCCACGTCAGATGTCAACCACGAACGCGGCCCCTCGCAGTTCGTCTCGCCATCCATGTACACACGCCGCGTTTACCAACGTAGTTTCCTGCACACTGACACGGTATCTTCCGAAAACCATAAGGCGAATAAGTTCGGAAACTACGCGGATAATATCCAGCCACTCTCCTATGCCCGCACACAAACGTTCCTGCGCTTGCTGTGCGGGCGACCACCGAACACGCTCGACACCCCGTCCAGCGTGGACGTGGCCGAACACATGCACAAGTGGACGAACAACCCAGAGAGCGCGGAGGAGCGCTTCGCACCCCAGACCCCCTGCGTCGAGGTGGTGTGCTGGAGGGCCATGCGTCACGAGCACATCGGTGTGCTCGGGCACGAACGATCAATCTCCATCGCTGCGGAGGTACTGAAACGCACCGTTTCCGTAACGCGGAGTACGCGGACTGCCGAAGATGCGCAGCGACCGTCCACAAGCTGTCACCATCGTCTCCGAGTCCTCGAGGTATGTGAGCTCTGGGTATGCAGCGAGCAGCCTGTCGAGTGTTTTCGCATCGCTCAGACCGACGTCGTGGTTCCCGCCGATGAATATTTCATGTGCGTGTGGCTGGACCGCGAGCCACGACAGAACATCGTCCAGCTCGGCCTCTGTCCCCGAGTTGGTGAGATCGCCTGCGTGCATGAGGATGTCGCCTCCTGGAAGCGGTGACGGTATGGATTGATGAGCGTTGTGGGTGTCAGAAATGCACACCAAGCGTATCATATCCGAGTCTATCTTTGCTTCGGAAATATCACTACACTTCACAGGCAGATCGTAATGCCATAGGAAAGTACTAGCCCATCTGAGGAGGGATTGTTTGGGAGAGCCTAAGAACCTTTCCTGGGCCGTTGGTCCACGTCGGTAAATGATATCGTCGAGACTCATGGCTGCAACACTTGGATATGGATTTCAGGAATAAAAAAAAAGACCGCATATATGTTCTTCAAATTCAAAAGTGGAGAAAGCCAGATAACAAAGCCAGAGTCCAAGTTTTGGATTGGAAACAACAGCGATGTGCATATACTGTGCGTTAGAGTGGAGGGAGAATGGGAGGACTCGGAAATGAGTGACTCCGGTTTCATTTCCCGATAAAATGTGAATCATGATCGTCGATTGCTCCATCGTTCACCACTTCCACTCTTCCAGGATTTCTATACTATCAGTTCGAACTCGTCTTGTGTGGAAATACTACTGTGCGACCTTCAACTGGAATACGGTTCTTAACAACGTCTTCCCTTGCGTGCCGCTTGATCTATTTACTGTACTTAAAGGTCTCTTCTGAGCTCCGGAGTCCGGACCACGTCTAGAGCGTACAGCGTGCTGTTGAAGGATTCTTTGCTTTTCCTCAGTTTTATTTTCAATCTAGATCATTACATTTTCGGTGCCGACTCGGACGTGGTTCATATCTGCATTGATTTGGTCGCTTCTGGAAGTATGCCTGTAGCTCTCCTGGCAACTATCAGAATTTAGCGACCCCAGACCAGAGCAGTGCAGGTGTTTTTTAATCAAGGTTCAACGCTTATATTTAGATTTTTGTGCTTATGCTTATGTATGTGACGCAGAGTTCTTCGGCCTGTCCACGCGCATTAAAAATTAGAATAACAACGAGAAAGGCGGCTAATTCTCTGTTGGTGCCTTGCTTCTGTCGATCTCCTGATTGGGGTACACTCCAATGGATGCGCTTTCGCAGTCACCTTTTTGCTGGATCTTGGTTGGAACAGTGGATTTCTCTGTTCGAAAATTACATCTTGCTGTCTGTGTGGGACTATACAACTCACGCCCAAATTGCACTAAGTAAACGTTCTTTCTCTCGCTCGAGTTTCATCTGAAAGGGGGACATGTTCCCCTCGACTTCCCACCACCACTGGCAAGCCTGCTACCTCAGTCACCGGGAGTCTGAAATTGGAATCTCGTTTCGAGCTTCACTGATGTCCGCTATGTACCCCCTGTCATATTGAGTACTTATCCCTATCGGCAGACAACGTCGTTATCTTCCGCTGAACATCCCGAGTCCCGACCCGGAAACGTCGTAATCCATCTCACTTATGTAATTGTTCACTATATGCGCCAATCATCATATACTGGGTGTCTGTGAGCTTGATGGTACGCGGGTTTACTTAGGTCTTCTGGAGCTTTTACGTGTTCGACTGATAAGCCGTACTGATCAGACTGCTCCTCAGCACGCCGTCGCAACAATGGAATCTTGACGGAATTTTGGAAAAACACTTTTATCATCCACGGCTATTCGAGAGACCAGCTCGTTACATTATGAACACCACAGGGCTTCGTCTACGCACGGTGAATTAGGGTTAATCACTAAACAAGGAATTTGCTGTAATTAGAGCGAAATAGCTGAAAATTTCCAAACATAGAGTGTTGTGATCTATCATGCCACGACGTCATCAGTCCCAATCCAGTACAACAGCAGCCTCAGGCACGTTCAGCCTGTAAATTGCGAACACGGACTATCGTACATTAAATCATTTCAAGTCCAATCCACGACAGGCAGATGACTCGGGTAACGGCTGAAAGTCTCTGTCGGGTAGATAAGAGAACGAGTCGGCACACGAAAAGAAATCACAGAATCACACAAAGCATACAGCCACAAACATACACTCTGTTATTTCATTGAACACTAAAACTAAAAGAAAGAGTCGTGAGACCCAGCTGCGTTTTCTTTGGGCGTGGGAAGGTCGAGTGGTAGGAAAAGCGTGTGAAGACCGGATCGAAGAAGCCCTCGTATATCTAAGCGAACAAATTGGGATAAGATCAGCGGTGAAGGATATATCAGGGAATCGAAGTAAATTCACCGTAATTCGTAATTTACACGTTATCACCATTGCTTAACAGCCAGTTTGCACGGTAAACTCCACCGTTTACCAGTCTACAGGCGAATTCAGATGGGATGACCGGTGGACCGGACAGAAATGATGATGAGAACTCACAAGGGGCACACAACGTCTGCTCGAGCTGGATAGCCTCCTCAAAATCGGCAAGGGTGCAATTAGCCGCGAGGCAGTTCGCGGCAGCGACCTGGAAGGCGGAGTCGGTGCAAGCACAGGAGAGATCGTAATATTCGCAGCCGGTCTCCTGAGAGGCCAAGGTGGAACAGTTGATAATGCACGCGTCTTGGGCGACAGCGCCACTGACAAGGACGGCCAAAGCTGCGGACACAAAAGTAAGGAACTGCATGATTTTCGATGCGGCGATTGAACGAAGAGACTATGCTGTAGAGCACGAGTGCGAGATTGAGAAACCGAAAAAGGTCCAACTTATATAGGCGAATGTCGTGCCATATGCCCTCAAATTAATTCGTATCTCGCCATGGTAAGTCTGCAGACACTGAAAGCCTCCACTGTTCTCGAATACGAGCCGTCCACTGTCAAATCCAGGCCTCTAGGTGGTGCAGAGACAAATCCTGGACAACGAAACAAGTACACATCCTGAAATATTCGCATGACTCACATGACTCATCTTTCCACGGGGATCAACGGGCATTCAACATCTGGCCAACCGTCGTCCTCGCCCCGATTACGTGCTGCGCGTTCGCAATTGCGAAAAGCGGAATCCGTGAACGGCGCTGCGCAATCTTTCCTGCGGACGTCAGGATGTACATTCTGTTGTCCAGGAATCTGTCTCTTTCCACACGCACACCGTGACGACTGGCTTTAGCCTGGATTTGACGGTGGACTTGTATTCGAGATCAGTGGAGGCTTTCAGTGTCTGCCGATTTAGCATGGTGCGACACGGGTTATTTCGAGGGCCACATGGCACTTCACAAGCACATCCATCTGATGATCTCCCGCTCCTCCAGACTCCTCCTCCTCGTGCTCTGTTTTGAAAACGTATGCTTTTCTGTCATCTGCGGCCTCATGAGATAAACACAGCTTGGGAAGAGAACGACGGCCCACCGATGCATATGACACGGGCCACCTATCCGGACCGGCTTCGAGCCAACATAATACAGAAAAATCTGCCCATTCATAGAATTCAAGAAACATATACATGGTGCACAAAAGAAATCTGATCTGTGCCTCTGTGCCTTACTCATCCAACAGGCACACGGCTTTAGATAATGACGTACGGCTCCGGCTACGCCGACGGTCTTCCCCCGTACCGTGACCGTGTCGAGCGAATTTCCAAAAGAACCAATAGCTGTGAACGCGACGTCGGTATCGATGAGGCGGGTCCTGGCGGGTCTCGTGAACGGGAGTCCGATCCGGAAAAATATTTTTTGTGTACGGAAGTCCTATTTAAGGATAGGGCGGCAGATCCAAACGAGGCCGTTTTTGTCGAAGAAATGGCCAAAATTGGTCATTTTGGATACAACACTACTAGTACATGGCCGCGCGTCGTCCGGCAAACTTCAAATATTTGTCAGCATGTCGTCGAAGTACTTTTCTTTGCTAAGCTCGAGTTGAAGATCATCCGAATATGAGCGTTATGAACCGTGACGGAATACTTCTTGCACGGTTCATATTTACAATCGAATCGATGTAGCAACTAGCGTCCATAGACTGTAGGACACGTGCATCTACTCGTAACATTGCAGCCGAACTCCGAACTCCGTATCAGCCGGAAGACGGCGTCGATAGAACTTTCATACAGTACCTCTTCATCTAATATTCAAAATACCACGTTCCATGCCTCCAGACACCACGAAAGAGCAGCCTCTCAAGGTTCGCAAGAAGCCAGGACGAGTGTACGATTGCACTTGGATCCGGCAGGTTTAGGTCGTTGCTCACCGTGCCTTGTTTAACAGACCGACTTCTTGTGCGGAATGCCGCCGACTGAAGCTTCGGTGCGATAGGAAGGTACGTCTCCCGCTGCGGCGTCCGTCAGACGGTGTCCACGAAGTGCACAGAGGCTGAATCCATACATACGTCGTACAGGTACCATGTGAGAAATGTGTGACCAGGTAGGCGACATGCCAACTATCCACCTCGGCCCTAACGATTTCCGTCTAGAGGATGCGCGACGATATGTCCAGATGGTGCGCCATAACATCCAAGTTACTTGAAGCGTGCTTAATTGTTGTGCCAGGCCAACTGGTCGGCGGGCGTCCAGGGAATCGGTGTGTATCAATGCCCTTTTTCTCCGCACTTGTGGCTCATTTCCCGCAGATTTATCCTCGCAAATACGGAGGAACTACATGACCAGATCGACAAGCTTAACCAGCGTGTGCGCGAGCTCGAGAACCACCTCAAGACTGCGCGCGCGCAATCGCAAGCATCCGCTTCGGTGTCCGTCACATCAACCAGCGCTGTTCAGAACCAGAGCTCGCCAAGCAGCTCTAGCGGCACACATACATCGCCTTATTCTAACACATCGTCGACGACAAGCCCAGAAGTACATCCGGAAGATGCGCCTCCCGCCAGTGAGCAGGACGATCTCGTCGACTCGTTCGGTGAGTTTCGTGTACTCCTTGTGGTTCATTATTGTGACAGTGATCGTACAGGAACATTAACCCTTGACCGCGACGGTTCCTCAAAGTTCTTAGGAAACACCGCTCGTTCAGAGGTCAGTCGTTTCGTTTCGGCGCTCTCAAAGACCTGATTCTAGATATATTGCAGTATCTTCTCCGCGTAAGTGCCTCATGTATGAATCGCCCCCCCATTATCTCCAATACTCTGCCACAGATATTGAAGCAACCAAATGGTGTTGACCACCAACCTTCACGGCTCTCACAACGATTCTTCAAGGCATCACCATGTGGAGACGCATCATGCGAGGCCGACCCCGCATTTGCGCAGGAAGTTATCAATCTTCTCCCACCCATGTCTGACGCCGTTCGCACCGTAAACGCTTACCTTGACCATGGTCAATTTTTGTTCGTTATCATACAATCGTTCCTCTGTATGATGCTCAACTTATGACATTCAGGTATCGTGCGCTCTCGCGCGAAGAAGTATACGATCAGCTATTAAACGTCGTTTACCAGAACGAGTAGGTGCCGTGATGACATCCTTTGCTTGTGCTCCTATGCTGACGATCCGGTTGCCACTCAGTGGTCCCAAAAGCATGTACTACTACCAGGCACTAGGCCTGTTCTACGCGATCCTCGCCCTCGGTTCACAGTTTGACCATGACTGCAAGCCGGAGTCGCCGCAGCCACACGAGTACTATCTCATCGCGCGGGCCGCACTATCGTTATATCCGCCCAACGTCAGTGCAACGCTCTGGTCGATTCAGGCAACCCTCCACCTTGCAGAGTTCCTGGAGCTCAACGAGAACGAGACGACAGGTTCAGCGCAAGCGTGGACGTTCGTAGGCCTCGCCGTACGGTTTTCGCATAGTGTACGCGATCTCTGTCGAACTGTTTTCCCCGCTTTAGACTGACTTCACGCTCCGTGACAGATCGGCTTACGTGCGTATACAACCTGCTTCACGTATACTTTGACAATCTAACTATGCGTTATCTAGACCTTAACAGTGCACGATGGAAACTTCCGGCTGAAGAGGTACAGAAACGTAATAGGCTGTTTTGGGACCTTTTCACGTTGGATACGTGGACGGTGCGCGCGGGATTCATTTTTTTAAATTTTGGGCCACGAATTCATTGACGGTTGGCTGGTCTAGAGCTTCAATTTCGGACGACCGACGGCGATTTCGCTGGACTACGTCGATTGCGACTTGCCCGCCGACGAAGAGATCATTAACGCGGACGGTCAACGGGAGATGAGCTGTAAGTATCCAAGTCGATAAGTGTTCGTTATAGTTTGTTGATATGCCTAGTCCGAATGTGGAAGTACAAGTTCGCGCGGGTGGTGCATAAGGGCATGGCAATTGCGTTCGGCGCGAAGCCACCGCCGTATTCCGCCATTCTTGACGTCGACCGGCAGATCCGCGACTTTGCGGTGCCGGAGCACCTGAAGATGACAAGCCCTGCATCTGTGCAGAACGCGCCTACACACGTGAAGCTGCAGCGGTGGATAGCACTTGCATCAAAAGAGACAGGTGCGTGTTCTTGTTTTAACGTGTTTCATCTCCCGGTTTTCCCATGCACACACACGCGCGGGGCTGATGTCGTCAATGTAATAGTTCTATTGAATCTTCACCGTGCGTACTTCGCAGTCGCACTGGATCAGAGTCCCGAGTCGTTGTCAACGCACCGATATGTGCCGTCGGTTTTGGCGGCCTACCGATCAGCATGGAGACTATCGCAAGCGTGTCAGCTGGTATGGGCGGAGCTACCTCAGTATTTATCACGGCTGAGCCTGCCGTGGTCGCAACTACTGTCCGCAGCGGTGCGATTGATCTGGTCTTGGGACAAGTTGAATGGTTTTCTAATATCTCGGCAGATCGTGATGTGTTTGTTCGTCACACGTGCGCCTACAGCAAAAATGTCGCAGTCTGCGCTATCCGAGCTCGACGCAGTGGCGGCGCTCTTCGTGCAGGCGGCACCTACCTCCACCTCTGCGTCAAATTTCGTTGTACGTTATTTTTAATCATCGTTTTCTCTTTTTTTTCTAGATATGGCCATCTTCATATAATCCTTTCTAGGAATCGGTAGAGTCGTTGAAGATGAAAGCACATGCAACTTTTGATAGCACGCAGGCTATGGATTCCAGCACATTCACGCCCGCCGAGCTTGACCGCCTGGGCGGAAAGACACGCTTGCTGGCAGCACCCGAGGCTCCGCCGCCTGCGCAGCTCCCGTCTTCCTCGTCGTACTACGAATTGACCATGGACGATCTTATGGAGCCCGTGCCGTTCGCGGCAGGGCCAGCGGGAATGAGCCCCGGAGATATGCAGACGTCGCCTTCATCATCAGTAGGCGTAGACATGCCCAATCCGCTCGCGGTGCTACACCCCACGATCGCGGCGGACATGCGCAATTTTGATTCCGGTGGGGGTGGGCTCGTGTATGGCGGTGGCGCCAGCGCCAGCGGTATGGCGTGGAACACGAACACGCTCGACGTGCACTATGCTGGTGGACAGATGTTCGAGCCGCAGCCTATGGGTGCCGCCGCCGCCACCCATGCGGCAAGTTATCAGTTGCAGCCGCCGCAGCACCTGAGTGGCTTCAGCACGATGACTACTGCTCCTGTCCTCGATGCGACGTGGAATAGTTTCATTGAGCAGCTCGGTTTTTAGTGCGCTCCTCTGTTCCTGGTGTTTTGTTTTTCTCTCTTTTTCTTTCTTTTTTTTTTCGTGGGTTTCGTCTTGTACGGACCATGTATGTTGTAACCATTTAGCTGTGTTACTTCCTTTGTCTGTGCCCATGCGATCTTCGATCGCGTTTTTTGCGAGCTTCTCTGATTCACGTGGTTGTTACTCGCTGGTCTACTTACTTGTACATATTATATACGTAGATAAGCAATGGTTCCGGGACGTTCTTGCTTCGGGCTTTTCTTACATACGTGTATATGATTTTGTATTATTCCTCCTTTTGTATGTACCCACTAACTTTCTACTTGATTTATCAAGCACCTGACCGCGATTTTGAGGGAAACACCCACCCCCACAAAGCAAAGTTGGGTCACCATCGAATTTGACTGCTAAAAGCTGCAGCTGGCGGGTTTGAAAAGTGCTCGCCATGTAGGTACGACGGCGCTGCACACCGGGTGTTCGCAATCCAGATAAAGCTTATGAAAGGCTGGATACCTTTGCTAGAAAAAAAAAAGATCTGATTAATTGGTGAAAAATATATCTAAAGGTCTACATACAAATGAATTACGTGCTAACCGAATGAAAGCTTTAATACGCCACCGGTATGTACCAATATATACGAAGCACACGTTATCATCGCCGCCCACGCTCATGCTATGAGCTTGCCAGAGGACCAGCTCTGGAAGCTCGCTGATCGCTTAATCCAGTCCACGAGCTCGTCCCGACGAACCTGGACACCCTTATCCGCAGACTCAACCTTCGCTTTTTTCCCATCGACAATCGCCCACCGCTGCTCCTTCACAGTGACAAGCCCCGCCTGCAGCTCGTCCGCACCAAGAATCACCGCAAACGGCACCTCGTCGCGCTCACCTGCCGCAAACTGCGCAGGAAGTTTTGGTTTGACTTTTGCCAAGAAATCCGTCTGCGTAGGGAAATGTATGATGAGCCTTCAGTTTCGCTCGGTCAGCACGGGAAGACTAAACCTTGATGCCTGCGGCACGAAGCTCCTGCACGAGCGCGATCCGCTCCTCGAGCAGGCCATCGCCGGCGGCCATGACGTACACCATCGTCTCTTTACTCCGCATGCCCTTCTCCGCCCACGTTGGCCATAACAGCGCAAATATGCGGTCGAGACCCATGCTAACACCTACGCACGGCACGCTCGCTGCCTTCTTTCCCTCGCCTGCAGCCGCGGCGTGGAACATGCCAACCAGTTTGTCATATCGACCACCAGCAGCAATGGAACCGACGCCGACCTGCGACTCGTCAATCTCCTCGTCGTCATCAGCAGATTCTGCCTTCTTTCTCTTGCTCTTTTTACCGACTTCTGGCGCGGGAGTGGCGTTGGCGTTGGCAGAGAAGCCGGGCGGTGCTGATGCGGCCACGACAGCTTCGAAAATGAGTCCTGTGTAATAATCGAGCCCACGTGCAAGTGAGAGATCAAATGAGACCTATATGTATACACATTAGAGCACCTACGTATTGAGCAGCGTGGCGCATACCTTGTCAATCACTTTATACGCGCGAAGATACTTGAACAGCATCCCCATCTCCACGATACCGTCCTTCGCGGACACGTTTGACATGAGCGTCGTGTCGGTAGTGAGACGGTCGAGGAGCTCAGGGCCGCCTTTTAGTTTCACATACTCGCCGATCTTGTCTGCCGTCGCCTCGTCAAGGCCCTTCTCCTCCGTCATCTCATGCTTGACCTCAGACCAAGGCGACTTGTCGAGCTTGTCGACCGCTGACGATATTGTGCGAATTTTCTCTGGGGACACACCGCACACTTCGAACATACCATCGAGGATTTTGCGATTGTTGAGCTAATATGGAGTTGTTATACGGGAAACGAGACGCAGACACGCATTGCATAATGTACCTTGACGGTGAAATCGCCAACCTCAAGCTTCGTGAGGATTGTGCACATGAGACTAACGATCTCCGCGTCCGGCACCATTGGGTCCCACACACCAGAAATATCGAAATCCTAAAATATGAAAATAAACAATATAACGCAGAGGGAAATGGTCTAACAACGTACCGCCTGGGAGAACTCGCGCATGCGACCTTTTGACATGACCGGGTTGTCGCGGCGGTAGACCTTCCCGACCTGCCATATTTTTGAATGGGTATTCGTGCCACCCAGCATCGCGAGATATCTCGCGAGGGGAACAGTATGATCATAGCGCAGTGCCAGCTGCTCGCCACCCTGATCCATGAGATCGAAGATGAGCTTCGAGTCTTCGCCGTACTTTCCCGTTAGGACGTCCTTCCGTTCGAACACCGGTGTGTCGAGGCAGCTACCACCGAAGGACGTAAAACAGTCCTTGACAACGCGTTCGACATACTCCCGACAGTACATCTCGCCGGGTCCGAAGTCGCGCGTGCCCTGTAAGTATAAGCGCGATGCGTATTTAACACTTTGCTAAACGGCCCACCTTGGCTGTTTTAAGCAGTAGACGCTCTTTCTTTTTGCCATCTTTAGCACCACTCCCCGATGCAGCTGTTGCGACACCTAGAGCGCGCTTGAGATCGCCTAGTTTCTTCTTGGCTTCATCTAGCGCGCCCGGGTTAGAGTCTTTGAGCCGGAGGTCGTTGAAGATGGCGGTCTGCGCCTGGATTTCTCGTTGGAGATCTTCTGTGGCCGCCATTTTGGAGAAGCGTCGGTATGAAGCAGGTATAGCTCGGCGTGGGATAGATGGGAGTAAGGGTCGAAAAGTGCGAAACATGAATCGATGGCCAGTTTGATTGACTCGACGATACAGCATAACATCATGAGTCATGAGCATAATAGAATCAATATTTGAGTATCTCATTACAACAGTGAGTGAGTTGCTTTACATAGCTATACGATGGCCGTATTCTAATTTCTGTCTCATAAAAGCATGTACAATTCTAGGCACTATGAGGGAAATATGTTTATGCTGAAGATGGGGCGTATTTTCAATCTCGGTCGTCGCCTTCTGCAGCGCTCGATCACGATGAACACGCCGAGCACGACGGGAGTACGTTGGTCCCGCCCACACGTTGCTGTTGCCGAGGTCGAGGTCGGGGGACCAAGGGAAGATAAAGACCATGAGCGTCACTGCGCCTGTAAAGCCCACGTGCCTACTTCAAGTGTGATCTTCATTTGCCCGGACTCCCGGATGAGGAGATGCGGCAGTGCCACGGGACTGCAAGTCCACTTACAGGTGAGTAAATACCTGGATGAGAAAAACCCGCGAATCGTCGTCCCTTGATCAGATTTCTCCTGCCATGCAAATAAGTTACGAGCAACGTCAATGCATGCCTTGATCTTTTCTTTCGGGCGACCGCATTCATGAATGTCAACAGTGTCCAGCGGCTTACGGTCCCTAAGCTCTTATGACCAGTGGTACGACTTCCGCCGTCGACCACCTGTAGTCCTAAGAAGAGGAATCATGATGAATGCTGGCTGCCCTTGCTCTCAATACTTGAAACACGAATCCAGGCGATATAGCGTTCGTGACCGTACGGCTATGCGAAAATCCGACCTTGCCAGTCTACTAAATAGGAACGGAAGCTGGTTAATAAACAAAACTTGGCAGTGAAAGAGGAGGGAGTCATTGATCATTTCGTGGTGGACACGAGAGATGATACATACTAATATTGTCCAAGCGAATCCGTGGCTAAGTACTGCAGTAATTATGCTGTATGGTGGATTAAACCTGGCAATGGGACGACATTTTTCTGGTTCTTCCATAGTGCCACGTCATCCAAGATTAGACCGGTATACATTGAGATGACGGACGAAGCGGGATGAAGCTGAAAAGAGGGAACACGAAACCAGATGTCAATGCCCGGTCAGTCTCGCTCTCCATCAAATGATTTTTCATAGGGCTTGATCCAGGGGTCCTGGAGCAGTTCCCCAGCAGTGGGTCTATCTTCTGGTCTCCATTTCAACATTCGATTCAAGAAGCGGAGGAACGCTGGCCTGTCCTCCTTGCCCATGAACTTATTCCGAAGGACAGGTCCGCCATCCGAGTCGTCGTCTTCTTCATCCATGTCATCTACCACGCTCATACGCTCCTCAAAGCTCGTCCGCGGCAATTCGGCAGCACCCTTCCAGTTCCCTGAGATGACGCGTCAGTTGGTTGTACGGGCGATGAGGAGCATATTATTTGTAATCAACAGCATGACCATCAGGAGGCTCAGAATACGTTCACACTCACCCTCCCCGTCAAAGTATTGCCACGGTGTATCCGTCGTGCATCGTCGAAGAAAGTCCACAGGTGGCAGGCCCAGAAGCGCGACCATATGTGCGAGATGATACACGTCCGCTTCCTCGCTTTTCGGACCGCCCCAAGCCTTGAACATATTGTCGCCCATGTACATGTCCCAGATCTGCGAATAGGTGTTTCAATGGCGGGAAGATGCGCATATCATCAAGAAAAGGAATAAGAGCACAGAAAGACGAGCACAAGAAGCCGTACGACGCACCATCACCCCCACATTCCATATATCGACCTTCTCGTCCCATTTCATGCCGAAGATGACCTCAGGCACGCGATATTGATACGGCTGGATCTCGCCGCTGTGTTGCACTCCGCCGCACCGCGCCTGCCCAAAATCACAGAGCACAGGAGGGCCGTACGCCGAATCCGTCAGTTTCATCTCTCTAGAAGTGTAGACGACGCGATCGCCAACGATTTTGCGTGGGCTAGGATTGTTGATCTCCTGCTCCACAAAATCGTCTAAAGGTGCATCCTCATCCAACTTCAGGATGATGTTGTTTTCCTGCAAGTCTGGACAAATTGCTGTTGAAAAAAAAAAAACACAGGCTCGTACATAACGCACACGCTCACCCGTATGTATCAGCTTGGCATGGTTGTGCAAGAAGTCAAGGGCAAGAAGAACAGCCAGAATGGACATCCTGGTCATATCAGCAGGAAGTCTTCCTTCCAGGACTACATCTCGTCTGAATTTGTAGAGGCTGATGGAGAGGGGTTCGTGCACGATACACTGATATTTGCCGTATTCGTTGCTCAGCTCGAACTCGTCAAGCATCTTGCGAACAAACTTGCGGCCATTGTGTCGTAGCAATGGGCTGACCGAGTTTATGCGTCGATAGGCCTCGACTTCGCGTTTGACATCGGGTGCGGTGCGTGTACAAACTTTCATCACTGTATAACGATGTTTTCTGCACGCGACGTCAGTCGTGTCGACTGCAATGTTGAACAACCTACGTTAAATCGCGACACAACCACACCGTAGAGTACCCGCCGTACCCCAATTTCCCAACGACCTGGTAAGAATTGTAAACGTCGCCTATGCGAACCGGATAATAGTTCGTCGGATTATACCACGAAAACGTTTCCTCTTCGATAGATTGAGCAGCATCGAGTATTTGAAACCCGGAAGTGGAAAACAGACGCGGAGGAGAAGGTGGACGCCCCAGAAGGCGACGACCCAGATTGAAAATACCCATTTCAACTAGTCTCTCTGTAAGGCAGACGGGAATGAGAAACCCCCACCCGCTGCACCCTTTCTCTATTTACCGAGACCCATGGTACAAGGTGCTTGTTGATCGCCGCTGTCTGGTAATCCCGTGTTCCTGATCGCACGGAGTTGGAAACAGATCGAGACAGTAGCAACTCGGCCATCGTACATACTATCCTATCTATCTATAATCTACCGAAGGATGGAGAGTATGTCAAATCTGGCTCATCATCTTTCGGAGCGCTCATCCCCTCCCCCACGTCAGTTTCCCACTTCTGGCTTTCAACTACTCGATACCACTCAGCCTATCGAAGAAGAAACGTATTCGTGGTACAATCCGACACACTATTACCCAGTCCACATAGGCGACGTCTACCAGTCCTACCAAGTCGTTGGGAAATTGGGGTACGGCGGATACTCGACCGTGTGGTTGTGTCGCGACCTAGTGTAGGCGCTCGGCATCGCAATCATTTGATGTGTGCAACTAGTACTGACGATACATGCAGCAATCATCGCTATACGGTGATGAAAGTTTGCACGCGCACCGCACCCGACGTCAAGCGCGAGGTCGAAGCCTATCGGCGCATAAACTCGGTCACCCCATCGCTACAACACGGCGGCCGCACGTGTGTGCGCAAGATGCTTGACAAGTTTGAACTGACCGACGAGTACGGCAAATATCAATGCATCGTGCACGACCCCCTCTCCATTAGCCTCTACAAGTTCCGGCAAGAATGTTTCCTAGAAGGAAGGCTCACTAAGGATTTAACCAGGAGGTGCATTCTAGTGATCCTTTACGCTTTTGACTTCCTGCACAACCACGCCAAACTGATACACACGGGTGAGTGTACGTTATGTACCGGCCTGTAGTGTCGTTTTAAAACTGTTTTTGTTCAGACTTGCAGGAGAACAATATCATCTTGCAATTGGATGATCCTGCTGCCCTGGGCGAATTTGAGGAGCAGGAGCTGAACGATCCTAGCCCGCGCAAAATTGTTGGCGATCGTGTCATCTACACCTCTAGAGAATTGCAAATGGCGATGACGGCGTACGGCCAACCCGTGCTATGTGATTTCGGGCAGGCGCGGTTCAGCGAAGTCCAACACAGTGGGTCGATCCAGCCGTATCAGTATCGCGCGCCTGAGGTCATCTTCGGCATGAAATGGGACGAGAAGGTGGACATATGGAATCTGGGGGTGATAGTGCGTCGTACAGCTTCTTATGCTTGTCTTTCTGTGCTCTTATCCCTTTTCCTGATGATATGCGCGTCTTGCCGTTATTGAAACACCCATTCACAGATCTGGGACATAAGCATGGGCAGAAACATGTTCAAGGTTAGCGGTGGCCCGGACAACGAAGAAGCGGACGTGTATCATCTCGCACACATGGTCGCGCTTCTCGGCCCGCCACCAGTAGATTTTCTTCGACGATGCACGACGGACACACCGTGGCAATATTTTGATGAGGAGGGTGAGTGCGAATGTATTCCGGGACCCATGATGGTCGTACTGTTGATTACAGGCAATATACTTCTCATCGCCCGTATAACCAACTGACGCCTTGTCTCAGGGAACTGGAAGGGTGCTGCCGACTTGCCGCGGACGAGCTTCGAGGAACGTATGGACGAGGTAGATGACGCGGATGAAGAGGGTGTGCGCAAAGAAGGTGTGGGCGAGGAAGACGGCGTGTGCGAAGGCGGCGTGAGCGAAGGCGGCGTGAGCGAAGAAGACGACACATCCAAAAGGCCTGGCCGTCGGCCCTTGTTCATGAGCAAGGAGGACAGGCCAGAATTTCTCCGCTTCTTGAATCGAATGTTGAAATGGAGACCAGAAGATAGGCCCACCGCTTTGGAGCTGCTCGGGGACCCCTGGATCCAGAGGAAGTAGCTATAGCTATTTTCGATGAACTTACATAGCACGGATTCGCCGGGACAATACAGTATCAAATGTGCTCTTTCACTGTATGCAAGTTTTGTTTGTCGACCAGCTTGCGCACGTAGACTGGCAAGGATCGCGAGCGCTATATCGCCAGGAACCGGCGAGACTGATTCTTCCGACATCACATACGCGACGCCCTTGGTCTGGCTCTTCCCGCGTATCAAGGCCGACGGGTTCCCGAACGCCCACCTCTACCGTTGCATAGATAAATCGTGCATCATCACTTCCTCATCAACTAAGTATAGAACAACTTGATTCACAAATATATAGCATGTAAACATTCAGTTATTTAAAACATTCGAATAGCCACCCATACAAGTGATACCCGCCATATATATCATTGTACCGCAGAACCTGGAGTTTTTTAAGACTGCGTCTTCGCAGCGCGCATGCGTCCACCCAGCTCAGAGTACAGCAAATCGTCACCACCTGCCTCGGTGCCGAGGCGCGCACGCTTCATATGGTCGGAGACCAAGAACGCAAGATCTGTCGACAGCACCAAGCACAGAATAAGCCTCGGTCGTACAAGAAGCATAGGGGGAGAGAGTCCACGCACCAAGACTTTGCTCGAAGTTCAGCCGCGGGTCGCAGAACGACTGGTATCGCAAGCCGAGCTCCTCCTCGGAGAGCTCCATGCTCCCGCCAAGGCACTCAGTCACGCTGAAACCTTCTTCGTTCAGCTCGCCCGTGAATTCGAGGCTGACGCCGTTCAACGCCGACCCGCACTCTGTGTGAATGCGCAAACACGAGGTGAGCTCGCTGATAATCGTCCCAAAATTGCGCGTCTTGAGACCAGTTGAGGATGTCAAGGTACTGTAGCCGTCGTAGGTGAGGAAAAACAAGGGATGAGAATGAGAATCCATCACGTACTTTCCGTGCATGGGATCGCATATCCACGCAACCGGATGACCCGACTTCTGGACGGCCGAGATGTGCCCGGCGAGGTACGTGTCAACCTGCATAGGAAACTCGTCACCGCTGCGTACCACATCGAGAAAAGACCTACCTTCGCAGCACCGTAGCGCGTTATAAGCGTCACACGCCCACGCTCCTTGTCGGGATTCACAACTATTATAAAAGCATCAAGGCCTCCCCACACATACGCAACACAGCACTCACTATCTAACAAACGCACGAGCTCCTCATTCTGCATGCTCGGGCCGACCTTGATACCGATAGGGTTGCGGATGCCGCGGAAATACTCAACATGAGCGCCGCCAAGCTGCCGCGTGCGATCACCGATCCATAGGAAATGCGCTGACGTGTTGTAGTGCGCGTGCGGGGGCGCAACGCTGCGCGGGCCACCGGGTATAGGGAATTCGCGCGTGAGCGCCTGCTCGTAGCCAAGCATCAAACCTTCATGGCTAGCCACATTATACAATGAGTACAGATAAAGCGGTAGAAGGCTACGGAGAAATAAACGAACCTGGTATAAAAATCGACATCCTCGATCGCGTTGCGCGCACCGCCCTCTTCATAACGGCTCCCACCGACACCGATGGCACGGCTGAAATCCAACGCATCCGAGAGGCCGTCGATGACGCGGTTGAATTCTTTTCTATACGAACGTCAGCAATGGCTTGATTCCATGCCACGTTGTGCGGCGAAAAACCGGTGATACGTACTTTAAGGCCGGGCTGCGGACGTGGTTGAGCGACCAGTCGCGAGGTCGATGATGTTGTAGAGACGCAAAACCAGAGCTCAGAAGGGCGCGGACGTGGTTGAGCGTAGTAGCCGAGTAGAAATAGGCGCTGTGTATTGGAATTTAGCAAGAAATGAAGACGTGCTGTGAACAAAATGGCGTGTACCTCAGCAGGCGTTCGGGATCTGGGGTGCGATCGTCTGGGTCCAGCCTGTATGAGGTCCCAAACCGTTGTCAATATAATGAGAAACAGAGTACTAGCATAAGGCTCTGGGCACTGACCCATTGACATTGTCGCCTCTAGCTCAAGTCAGATGGCTAAACAGCAGACAGTGAAGCTGCGTACCGAAAACTCAACACTTCACGATCTCCGATCTTTTCTGTGCTGCTACTGCGTGGCTTTGCATACTGTCCGGCAATACGTCCTACTCGTATCTAGCATTTTAAAAAAAACGTGTGTTTGGCCCCGTCGAGAAGACAGGAAGGTGGAACGTACGACAGGCTTGCGCGAACCCCACAAGAGCACCAGAGAGAAAGACAATATGAGTCCGATTTTGGCAGCGATGTTTTCCTAGGGTGAAAAGGTTAACGTCAATGAATGCATTTCCATGTAAAAATGACAGGATGCATACGTGCGTGCAAGCGTCGAAATTCTCTGCACAGTCACCGGCATGCAGCAGCAAGGCTTCGTTGCGCTGTACAAGGCCCAGTTGGTGTCGCAAGCGTTCTATCTGAAATCAATAGTGTCAGTTTTAACCGGAACTGGATCGAACAGTTGCGAATGACAGTCGCACCTCTGAAGGAGTGACGAGCGGCGGCAACGTAGAAACCTTGGATAGCACTCTGGATAAGCACATAGACATCAGTCAGAAGAAAAACAAGGGAAGAGGCGTGTCGGATTCCAGCAACACACTTCTGAAGGTGGTCTTCGTTCGGGTAGACAACATCCTGTGCGAAAATGCAATTGTAAACAAACACTCGGCATGAATGACCGACAAGAAAGCGAACCTGTGCGATGGGCTTTGATTTCCAAGAGGACGGCGTCCAGCGCGTTGAATCTGTAGACATTGTGTGCTGTCGACAGCAAACGAAGTTTGTGGTGAGTCGTTATAGTCAGAGCTTCGAGACTCGAGTCATTGCAACGGCGGCGACCGCCAACATGCACGGCGATCCATTGAGGTCTAGCCAAGTGACTCACGGGAATGATTGCCGTTACACCGGGCATCAATACTGGTATTGGCATTGGTGTTACGCGTTCAGCGAGCACTATTTCTTCGAGCGAAGTCAGACGTTACACGGCCGTGTTTGCACAAGTCCAACTTTTCTTCTGGACTGTTTGTAATTGCAGTGGAAATAAAATCCACGTCAAACCGGTGTGCGTTCATAGCTTTCACAGAGTCTTGAAATACTTGCTGACGTCGTTTAGAAACATGTCCGACGAAGTTCTTCTCCCCATTCCAAATCTCCAAGTCCCCCAGCAACTGTTTATCCTTTCCAATCCCTCATTGGGCCCATTACATGCCGCTGCAAGGGCCTCGTTGATCGCTGCCATCGAGGCGGACGAGATGGGGCCCTATTGCGCAACTCTGCAATCCGCAAATATATGCCCCATCGACGACGCTGCGCTGTCATCGATACGGACTAAGAACACGGCGAAGCTGGTGGAGCTCGACGCCGCACTTGTCGCCGCAGAAAAGACGGAGGGCGAGACGGAGATCTCGGATGCACTCAAAGCACGCGCGAACTACCTCACGCAGATCGGTGACAAGGACGGCGCGCTCGCGGCGCAGCGGCTTGCACTCGAGAAGTCTTCCGGCGTCGGCAGCAAGATCGACATCGTGCTCACGTTCATCCGTATTGGCTTTTTCTTTGGCGACTATGCGCTCGTGCAGGAGTACCTCGACCGCGCAGACGCACTTGTGCAGGAGGGCGGCGACTGGGACCGCCTCAACCGCCTCAAAGTGTATCGTGGTCTCTACCTGTTAGGCATCCGCCAATTTCGCCGCGCAGCCGACCTCTTTGTCGAGGCGCTCTCTACATTTACTGCCACTGAGCTCCTATCGTACACTGACTTTGTTGCACTCACCACTATTGCGGGTGCTGTCAGTCTCTCGCGCGTCGAGCTCAAAAAGAAGGTGTGTAGCGCTGTTCCTCATATGCTACAGCTGACTCAATTGAGTCAATGTCTGTAGATCATCAATGCGCCGGAGGTACTACAGGTGCTCCCAGAACTGCCTGTCCTATCAGACCTCATAAGCTCGCTGTACGCCTGCGATTACGCCAAGTTTTTCCAAGCGCTCGCGGCAACAAATGACCAGTTCCTCATGCCCTCGCGCGTGCTCTCGCCACACCGCAAGTACTACGTACGGGAGATGCGCATCGTCGCGTACTCACAGGTGCTAGAGAGCTACGCGAGCCTCACACTCAAGAACCTCAGCGAACGCTTTGGCGTGAGCGAGGAGTTTATTGAAAAGTGCGTCGCATTGCCGTAACATCATTCTACCTTTCTTTTCTCTTATTTTTTTTCTATGCGCGATACTCAATTTACATCTGGCAGTGACTTGTTGCAATTCATCGCCGGCTCACCTACACGCCTCCATTGTACCATCGACTCTGTAAACGGCATTGTCTCGACGACGCGCCCGCCGGTGCGGACGAAGCAGCTCAAGCAACTCCTGCGGTCGGGCGACAGTGTACTGGATGGAGTTCAAAGATTGGGGAGGGGATTGTACTAGCTCGCGTCTTCCATTGTATAGATTTTGTCTTCTACTCATGTGGGCAGTGGACGCTGTGCTCCGTCGAACCACTTGTTTTCGAGCAAATAGAGTGAGCTACTGGGAGAGTCCCGAATCGCTGTCAACGCGTCAATATATATGTGGTCTCGGTTCTGGAGGTCTTTTAGTGGTCACACAAAAATTTCCATCCAATAACTCTATTAAAAGCACGTAGCCAATTACCGCTCTAATGTATCATACTATGCAGTCACGGTGTATCTGTACATATTCGTAAGGTGGTGGTCCCTCCTATATCCTTGATCAATGGGTGTGCGAGTAATAAAAACAAAAGCACTTACGGTGATGTCTTGAGGGATGTATTTATTTGGAGGAGTCTCTTCCGAAGAACTGGGGCGTCGTCCCACACATAACTGGTAGGGGGATAAAAACCAGTCCACAAAAGCACCCAAGCTCCCCCATCCAGTAGCTAAGGCATTACTGCGAGGAAGCGACACTACGGAGACAAATATATAGAGTAAAAAATAGCAGATGAAAGATAAAATGGACAGGAACAAATCTAACAAGATCAAACTATGAAAAATATTTCCTGACACATCAAGAGATGCATACCTGTGGCCATGGACATGACAATTTCAGGCCCCTGGATGGGTGACGTGAATGTTAACACCCAGGCCACAACTGAAATAGGTGTTTAAAGGATAAGTCGACAGAATGGCACAATATCAACAAAGTCCACTTACATGACACAGCTCCAACAAGCGAAATTGACAAAAGGAAAGCCGGGTACCTTTGAAGTACATCGGAACCAAAAAGATTGATGCAGATGGGGACGCTGAACGGGTAAAGCCAAAGGAGCCAGAGTTTGCTACTACTGTCAGGCTGCTGCAAGCAGATTGTTGCTGCAGCTAAAATCGGGAGTAGTGCAAAATAGATGGTTGTTTTGGCCCAGATGATGGAAGCAACAGTGAGTGTAAATACGGCGATGACGGCCGTTGGGATAAGGCCGAGGGGCAACGAGCTATAGACGAGATGTCAATTTAGCTATTCAAGTAAAGAGAATTGCGACGTACGAAGCTTCCATCAAGATAGACTGGGCGGGCGTGACAAAATCTCAGCGAAAGATGGTTGAAGGCAAGGGGCTGTTGACTCTCATGCGAAATCATTGGTTCACTACGTCATGTTATGAAACTTCTGTTCTTGATCGCCGGAACGGGCATCAAACGCATTCTGACTTACACTCTCAATGTTCTTGTTCAGTCCTTGTGCAATATTTCTCGTTTACTAGGTTCATCTATGGACCAGTGTGATGGTTCCCATGATCTATCATGTCCACAATTCTTGACCAGCGTACTCAATCGATTTGCCGACTCGAATCTTGCCCCACCGCTGGTTTTACGACCAAGAGTCACTGTAACCTTTGCTCAATCTCTCGATGCAAAGATAGCGGGACAGAACGGAAAACAGATAACGTTGAGCTCCGATGAAAGCATGTTCATGACACATTGGTACGATCCACTTATTCACCTTTCTGTTCCCGCATGCTAGTTGACTTGCAGGATGCGAGCCATGCACGACGCTATTCTCGTAGGCGTCGGCACAGCGCTCAACGACGATCCACGTTTGTTAGGTGTGATCCTAGTATTCTATCGAGATGCTCGATATGCTAATATCCTCTTAAGCGACACGACTGCGTCTGGAAGACCAACGGCACCCCCGTCCGGTCATCCTGGACTCCAATCTGCGACTGCGCACCGACTGCCGTCTCCTCCACAACAAACGGGCAGGGATAGGCCGCACGCCATGGATATTCTGCACGGATGCCAACTGGGTCGACGGCAAGCTTAACCGGCGTTGGGCGCTCGAGCAGGCAGGCGCACGCATCGTCCCGGTCGCTCCGGATGCCGACGGTTGAGTGACAACATTCATGGCAAGCTGTAATGTCTTTCGTTAATGCATGTTAATTGTTCAAGGCCATCCGTCTATGGACACCATGCTTTCCACGCTGCACACAGAGGGCATTCACTCGCTAATGGTGGAGGGCGGCGCAGCCATCATTCGCTCTTTTTCCAGAGCGACGGTTATAGACACGGTTGTCATCACCGTCGCGCCGACAATAGTAGGCGAGGGCGCTGTTGGGTACGACGTGGATGTTACCGTGCGTGTAATATCCATGCATTGCACAAGCCTTGACAATTTGCGCACAGAACCAGCGACTCCGACTTCTGGATACACAGAGATTTGGCAGAGATACTGTCGTTGCATTAAGGTTGGTTGGATCGCTTTCCCGTGGCCTAGTTCCAATGCGATTCGCCAAGATCTGACCCCGGTTTTCAGCGTGGAACGAAACTAATAAATGTATTGACGTGATGCGCACGGTCTGCCACGGGTCGTGCAAATGGGGCGAATCACAGGACAAGCACGGAGATTTTCTGTGCTTTTGTCGGTGCCGTATAAGTCCAAGGATCACGCACATATGTTCGTTGACGAACATTGCACTCGGTGCGAGCCGCTTACTCGGCAGAGACACAATGAGAGTGCCGCCCCAAAATGTCTTTTTCACGACGGTGCCCAGGAAGCGGGCTCGTCGATGCACATCCTCACCCGGAAGTTCAACTCTTCTGCTGCTGTCCTTTATGCGAGGGTACAATACTATCGGAAAACCGTCGCTGGTATGCTACGATGGATCACCGTTGACCTGACAAATTGCGATCGGAGTACCATTTTCAAAGCTTGAAATGGGTCGACCACGGCCGATAGATATCCACGACAAAATGAAGGATTTGCAGAAGAAGCTGGATGCAAAACGGTGTGGTTGTGGTTTTGCCGCAAGTGGGCACGCCAACTTTATGTTCAGTGAGTAGATAGATACCTGGTGCGATATTCGAGTTGCTTCTATTCCACCTGTGAATACAAGGGCTGCTCCTTAACCTGTCTTCGTCAGTAATTGAATAGAAAAAGGCATATATTTTGAGGCGTGAGGCACAGAGAGTGCACAGAGACTTCGCAAAGTACAATGCAAAGGCGCGCTGTGGTTAGACATGACTCATACTGTGGCATACTACAGAAAGGTGCTTGACGCGGCATACAGCAACTCACATATCATTCACGAGATTGTAAAAATGTTTTCGAGTCCGCATAGACGGTGACCGGTGACAGCCCGCAATCCTGTTTCTAAGTGATGCTCCAGAGCCGGCCAGTTCCAGTGGTGGTTCCAGTCCACGCTCTCCCCAAAATGACATGTTCCGTTTTGTCCGTGTCCTCAAGCTATACAGTGTCTTCCAGTGTTTGCGCTCCTAATCGATGCGTGGATGCGTCTGCAAAGCGCGGCAAGGTGAAAGGAGATAGAAGTCGCAAAAGTCGAAGCTGAAATTCAGAAGTTCCATGGTGGCTGTGCTACCGAGGCACTTTTTCACTCGGTCCTTTTTCTGCCTCTGGAGGGCGCACATAGGGCGCAAAAAATCCACAAGAAATCCTAGTTACAGTTCTCGTTGAGCTGAAGTCACGGGTATAAATAAAAGAGGAGCGGAGCTCTGAAGCCGGCTGCAGAAAATGGAAAAGTGGGAGGCCGGCCAATCTTCCAAATCAAACGGGCCTGAATCGGAGACGAATTCTGAATCATCGTGCGATGACATGGCCCGAGCGCAGGCTCCGAGGCGTGGGAAAGTGGCAGGTGGCAGCAACGCGCAAAACATTCAAAAAGAAACGCCTCTTTCCTGCCCCCTCCCTTCTGAACTTCCATTTCGCAAGCCTCCACTTTTCGTCTTTCTTCGTTTTCAATCGTCTTTGAACATTCCAAATGGCTCGTACCAAGGTATTCATCTCGTTTTCGTCATTGCAGTCGACGATACTGACGATACGCTCGTAGCAAACTGCTCGCAAGTCCACTGGAGGTTCGTCGGAGTCGTCGTCAGACTCATGTTGCCCACTGTTGATACCTTTTTTTTTCGTGCAGGCAAAGCCCCGCGTAAGCAACTCGCCACCAAGGCCGCTCGCAAGACCGCTGCGGTGAGTATCGTGAAATACTATATCCTATCGTCGTCGGGTGGCTCGTCATCGTCGGCGTCGACGTCGGCGCTGGTGGTCTCGGGGGCTGTACCATGTACTCTCCAGCGCCCGCCAGCTCTGTCTCTTTTTTATTAAGAGGGTAGCTCAAGGGCGCTGTGAAGTAGCTTGGTCAGCACGCCGCTCGTCGTCCGTGGCGATGACAACGGTGTTTGAGTCTGTTTACGTCATGCCTCATTTGGCTATTATGACTCATACCAGCGCCCCTTTTCTCCCCTATCTCTCGCTCTGGGCTGTGATCCGTTGCTAATGCGTCTGCCTACAGACCGCCGCTGGTGGTGTGAAGAAGCCTCATCGCTTCCGCCCGGGTACCGTTGCCCTCCGTGAAATTCGTCGCTATCAGAAGTCGACTGAGCTCCTCATCCGGAAGCTCCCGTTCCAGCGTCTTGTCCGTGAGATTGCGCAGGACTTCAAGGCAAGTGTTGACATACGTACATATACGTAGACGTGTCGCTAACGTTCTTGTATCACAGACTGATCTGCGCTTCCAATCATCTGCCGTCATGGCACTCCAAGAGGCTGCTGAGGCATACCTCGTCTCCCTCTTCGAGGACACCAATCTGGCTGCTATCCACGCTAAGCGTGAGTATCTTATATTTCCTGCATCGTTGAGCGTTGGCCGATCTACACCCTCCTCGTCCCTACTTGTGAATGACGTGCTGACCGCTTCGCTCACAGGTGTCACCATCCAGCCCAAGGACCTTGCGCTTGCTCGTCGCCTCCGTGGCGAGCGCTCTTAAGCGCACACCGCACATTCTACGCGCCTTACTTCTCTCCACTACATTTCATATCCCTCTCTCCCGCCACACCGCACAGATGGCTCCAATTTGTTGTAGGCGCTGCTAACAAGCTTTCCTTAGTAACTACGTAGACGTTCGCGAGACATTAGATAAGATGTTTTTTTTTCTTTCTCGCGAATATCTTCTGTCGTATACTCTGGATGCACGTCATGACCGCGCAAGGGCATGCCGGCGTCCTGGTTTACATTCCCTAGGTTTTAACCGATTGTGTCGATTTATTATCTTGTATGGTTGAGTATAATACATGGCTAACTTATGTATTGAAGTTGTGGCAAGTTTACGTTTACCGCCGCACATGACGGACTGTCGAAGTATTTGTATTGTCGCACTGACGAGACTCGTCTACAAGTTGGTGGGCGGTTTTGTGAGTGCTTCAACGGAAAGTAAGGTGATCATTCGTCTGATAAGGGGTAAAGGAAATCTACAACATAGCATTCGGTAGAAGACAGGAAATAGTGCGGTCTCCCGCCCAATCTTTGCATCCCATCCGGTACACTGTCGTCAGTCAGCAGGAGTTGCCCGACCTGGGACGTCTGCGCGACGGGCGCGTTGTCGAGACGATGTTATTCACGGAGTCGATGGTGCCAATGTGGGCGTGAAAGTGAGCCGGCGATAAATAAATTGCAGCAAGTCACTGAAGGATATCCATATTGAACATGAGCCATCGAGAAAGATTAGACGGAAAACAAGAAAAAAAGGGAGGGGGGCGGCCGGGCAACGCACTTTTCAATAAACTCCTCCCTCACGCACAAGCGCTCGCTGAAGCTCTTGAACGCGAGGCTCGCATAGTTCTCCAGCACTTGCGAGTACGCGCATCTCCTGAACTTAGTATTTGCGCTGCAGCGAGAGCACGCGCGATTGCATAAGAGCTGGTCATTTGTCGCCGTGAGTGCCCTGGAAAAACTTGGCATAATAGGCGAGAGGAGCTCGGTAGCAGTGAAAACGGAGAGCGCGTCAACGAAGAGCTCGACAGGTAGAGGCCACAGTACACAAGCAGTTGAGACGCTCCCAGTCGCCGCCCTCCTGCACAAGCGCGTCCGTAAGGTCGAGGTGCTCCTGCACGAGCAAATAGTCGCCGAGGAAAAAGCCAATACAGACAATAAGCGTAAGCACGATGTCAATCTTGCTGCCGACTCCGGGGGACTTCTTAAGCGCCTTGAGTGCATTCGAGATTCCCGTTTCGCCCTCCATCGTTTCAGCGGCGGCAAATGCCACGTAGAGCTCGACCAGCTTTGCCGTATTCTTCGCTTGTATCGATGAAAGAGCAGCGTTGTTGGTCGGACATGAATTTGCTGGTTGCAGAGCTGCACAGTAGGGAATCATACCGTCCGCCTCGAAAGCCCAGAATAACGAGGTTCTTGCAGCGGCATGTGATGAACCCAGTGATGGTTTGGAAGTAACAAGCAGTTGCTAGGGGACTGGGAGATTTGGAATGGGCAGAAGAACTTCGTCGGACATGTTTCTGAACCACTAAATCGTGAATACAGACTCAATGAACACTATGATAACACACATCGCTTGGCATGGATTTTATTTCTTCCGCGATCCTAAAAGAAACATAAGATGCCGTAGTATGCAAAACAAAACGAGAGCGGTGTAGCGGTTGGCTTCGCGGGAAGGACCAGTGCTCTGGAACACCACACCCTGAACGCGTAGCACACTAATAACAACAATGCGCCACGTCGGAGGTCGCAAAGACGGAGTGATTGGGATACGGATGACGTGTTGGCACCACCTTCTGTACATGTCCGAACGACCAGCAACAACGGGGACAAGCTCCCTGCTTCGGTAGGACCCGATGGACCAGAGAAGCGGAACCAGGGCCCAGAGATGACAACAACATTACAAGGCGTTGAAGATTAGAACTACGGATCCTCAGAAAACGCAAACCGCAAAGTACGTCCACTGCGTCGGCACGCTAAGTGGCAATTCCTGCGTGCGTAATCTAGGGGTGCCTCCGCTGTGACACGAGTGTTCACGAAGTCATGCCCAGAAGGGGAAAGACGCCTGCTCTTACATTGTGCTGAAGATTTTGCAGATCCGCCAGATTCCCCGGTAGGAGCACTCGCGGTCTGTAGTGTGACGATATATATACGAGCTTCTTCATACGAAAAGCAGACAATTACCAAGTATGAGATGTGCTCCCCGGCCACTACGAAACCAATGTCAGCGAAAGAGCCACACGGGAAAGCGTCGATTGAGGCTTACGGTTCATCATTTGGCGGACTCTTCGAAGAAACGTTAAAGTTGAGCTGCGTAGTCTTAGTGAGCAGCACAGCGATACGGCGTTCGTTGGGGCCGACAGCGGGAGTAGGAGCGGGCTCCATTGTGCACCTCGTATCTGCAGCGCAGAAGGACGTATTCAGGGAGAAATCGATAAGAGCGCATGAATATCAACTATTCAACGGCGTTCGGCCTCCTGTCAGTGTACAGGTGTATTTAGCTAGAAGTTTAAATGGCACAAACGAACAGGTTTCGACATTACTCGTACTGTTACCGACCCATCTAGGTTTAGTTGGTATTCTTCGACCCAAGCGGGCCGGAGACGTCACTCTAACAATGGCGCTACTGCTAGCCTTCCTGTCGTATTATCTAACAGCAACATATGGTTTCCTAGTCCCGTGGCTGGTTATGGTTCTGCCGCTACTCCTACGGTTTTCCATTACAGGATACTTGCTCTATAGTCACGTTATTAACTCCTGTTTCTTTAACACTGTACTTCATCCCACTGCACACTGCTTCCCGGCCTATCCAAGTCAAGTACCTGGCGGCACTGCGCACTCACTTGGATGCCAGCTTTGCCATGTCATGTTCGATTACTTGCTTAGCCGAGAACTCGTGACTCGTCAGGTATTAAGGTAAATCAGGCGATGCAATAACTAGCGGCAGTGCCCGTAGTTGCCTAAGATTAGATTGACGGGCCGCTAAGACATACAAGTTGGGTAGAAAAAGTATCCTATGCTCGGTAAGTGCTGCGAAAGGAGCACCCTAATAATCCACGCTAGGAATTTAGTCTAGCTTTACGAGCTATACGATTATAGGAAAATTCGCTGTGCGGACGCAGACCTTCTGGTGGCCGTGGGGGCAGGCCAGTAGGACCTGAGGTTAGACGCTGACGCGTGACTGACGGCTGAGGAGATATTGTCTGTCCGTCCCTGAAAAAAAAAAAAAAAAAAAAAAAAAGAAGTGGCCTTGCCGTGTGTGAAAATTGTTTAATGAAACGCCGATAAAAGCCGATAAAGCCCAAAAATTCTCTGATTTCTCTGAGATTCCGTGGTGGTTTCCAATCTTGGATTGCTTCAACCTTCCATTTGTCCATTTCAAAACCCTTGGTCGTGACGCGTACTCCAATGAAATCTATTTCTTGTTTATGGAACTCGCATTTTTCTGCTCAGCAGAATAGGTGGTTTGCGCGGAAGCGTTGTAGGATTTCTCGGTTTGTTGCGATGTGTTCAGGGAGTGACTTTGCAAAGGAGAGAGTGTCATCAAGAATATTCGTGCATTCAACATCGAGCAAGGGTCCGAGAGTATCGTTGATGAAGCGTTGGAAGGCTCCGACCGCGCCGGTGAGTCCGAAATGCATGACATTGAATTGGTAGTTTCCGTAGCGGCAGCGGAAAGCCGTTTTCCATTCGTCACCTTCACGAATTCTGACCTGGTTGTAGCCGTGTCGTAGATCGAACTTTGAGAAGATAGTGGAGCCGCGTAAGCGGTCTATAATCTCATCCATGCGGGGAATTGGGTATTGATCTTTGACAGTAATTGCGTTAAGTTTTCTCCAATCGACAACAAGTCGCTTGGTTCCATCCTTTTTGGGTACGAAGAAACAAGGGGCAGCAATTGGTGATTTTGACGGTGTGATAAATCCTTTCGCCAACATGTCATCGAGCCATTCGCGAAGTTCTTTGAGTTCAGAGTCAGACATGGGGATAAGGCCAGATGGTTTTGGTAATTCTGCTCCTTCAATGAGATTGATCGCGCAGTCATACCGACGGTGTTCCGGAAGTTTCGAGGCGCTTTCTTTCGAAAAGACGTCAAGAAGGTCGTGGTATTCAGAAGGGACAATTTCCTCAATTGGTTTCGGTGCTTCCTTGTGCTTGGAAGCGATTTCTGCCGAGAGATTCTTTTTGGTGGCTATGTCCATAGCGAATATGTCTGCTTCGTCATCATCCATTGGGTCTACAAGATCAATTGCGTCATCCGTTCTTGCGACTACGTCAGGTGCTTTGTCTAGACAGTGAGCGGAGCAGTGTGCCGAGCCGAATACAATTCTTCCAGTAGACCAATCAATATCGGGATTGTGCTTTTGGAGCCAGGGCAATCCTAGTACAAGAGGATAGCGTCCGACGGGTGCAACGTCAAATAATGCTTCTTCTTCGTGGTTCTGTACTCGAAGTGTGCCTTTAACCTGATGTGAGACCGTGCCTAATGATCGTCCGTCTATATCCTTGATCGGTAGTGGAAATTCCCGTGGTACTTTCGGGAGATTTTCCTTAGCGACAAACCGTTCGTTTATAAAAATCCCTGTTGCTCCGCAGTCAATCATGGCGTGCGGGGTTGTGACTTTTCCTGTGTTAAGCGTGGTATCAATAACTAAGTGCCTTGCATTCTGTTCTGAATACGGTAGTACAGAAGCTCGTATGTTTACACATGGTCTAGGTCCAAACTTTACACGGGGGGCCCTCGGAGGCACAACATTCGTCCGGGGCATATTTAAAAATCCAAGTCAACAAGGTTGTCTTTTGACACAGCAGGTACTGTAGAAGCAATGGATGGTGATGATACATGCTGTGGTGCTGTTGGAAGT
The DNA here is from genome assembly GCA_000934395.1 of Fistulina hepatica ATCC 64428. NCBI lineage: Eukaryota > Fungi > Basidiomycota > Agaricomycetes > Agaricales > Fistulinaceae > Fistulina > Fistulina hepatica. The sequence goes on from KN881694.1 coordinate 82,968, forward strand.
AATTGGCGTGGCGGCGGTGGCGGAAGCGATGTTTGATAGGTCGCCGCAGTGAAGTATGGCTGCGGCGGTACTTGCGCTGGAGCATAGTACTGTTGTGTCACTGGTGTTGGTACATACTGCCCCCATGGGTATGGAGGTGTTTCGGCGGTGATTGCGTTTACTCTCTGGGGAAGACGATGGGCTTGGACTGTGTGTCCAGCCTGTCCGCAGTACATGCAAAGATTATTTTTGACGCGACGTTCGCGTTCTTGCGGAGTGATACGTTTCTTTCCTCCAGAGATGTCCATGGCGTTTGGATCAGGTGGCGGAGCGGTAATGATCGGTGACCGCATAGAGTTGAATGGATTTGAGCGTGGCGGAGCAGATGTAGCGCGCCAGTTTGGTGCTTGACTGGCAGTTGGTTTTGTGGCTATGAAGGGGGTTGGCCTTGCTGCAGTGGTGTTTCTTTTTTCTAGTTGACGCTCCCAGTGCCGGTTGTCGATGCGGACTGCTAGGTCCGCAAGAGTATCGAAAGTGGCCGGCTCGTCTCTGAGTGCTAACTCATCCTTCACGTGTTCTTTAAGCCCATTTCTAAATGCTCGCATGGTTTGGAACGTATTCATTTCGTAGCCGGCAATGCGGCATAATCTTCGGAATTCTCCGAGATACTCGGCAGCGGGTCCTGTTTGTTTGAGTAATTCGAGTTTCCTTGCGGCGACGCGTTCAGCGTCGAGGTCATAGTATGAGGTTGAGAAGTGTTTGACAAATTGTTCGAAGTCGAGGACGTAAAGTGGGTGCGGTTCGTTTGGTTCCGCAAGAGTTTCGAGTGCTTCGTCGGTGACAACTTGCGCCCAAGGGCGTGCTTTTCCTTGGATGAGGGCTAAGGACCAGAGAATAAAGGTTGTATCGGTCGGAAAGGCCGTGACGTTTAATGCTCGATAGAGGCGGAGAGACGAGATAAATGCTCGGGCTTCATCGCCTCGAGTTCCTTCAAATGGAGTAGGCTTTACAGCCTTGACTCCGATAAGTCCTCCAGTCTTATAGGTGTAGATGGCTTTAATATATTGTTTATGGATGTTACTCGTGAGGATGGTTGGGAAAGGTACCTGATGGATGATAGGTCGTTAAGGTTCTTCGAAAGCGGCTCAATGCTCCTGTTGAACGATGGGTCGTTCGGGAGTAACTTTGCGTTCGTCGTGTCGACGCTTAGAAGAGCCTTTGGCGAGGTCGGTAGGTTTGGTTACGTCCCTTACAATCTCAACGGCGACCTTACCGACAAAAAAAAAAAAAAAAAAAAAAAAAAAAGGATATTAGCATATCGAGCATTTCGATCTGATTTAAGGATCGCACCTAATAATCCCACGAGGAAAGCGTCGTGAATGGCTCGCATCCTATGAAAAAGATGGGTTGAACATACAGAATCGCCGGGCAGTTAGATTAGAATCCGTTGATGCCCGTGACGGCGATCAATAACGTAGCGGACTAAATGGAATTATGCACTGCTCAAGCTCAAGAGCCGATTCGTTCATTAGCTTGTACTGTACCGTTTCGACCGTAGGTTCACTCACGCGTCACGGCGGTCCATGAACTGAACCTATCCGGCCCTTCGTCACACGTCACCCTACCTCATGAACATCACTCTGACCTAACGAAAAATTTCCTTTTTGGGACACACTATGTGAAAAAAGTGAAATCTACACACATTTATGTATTTTTCCATTCCCAGAAAAATATATTGGTGGAATATTGAAAATTTCATTCCTAGCAAAGTCCAGAAATGTAGTGACTCTGCCATCCAGTGGTTTCCCAATTTGGTACAACAACACGGTGATGACTCAGTTCACAAAAAAGGGTTCGAACACGCCACAGGTCTAATATCTACAGCTTTGGACAAGCAAACACGGTAAATTTGAAGATCGATTTATGTGGACATGTGACTGTCCCGGAAATTCATTTTAAGTGCATGTATGAGTTCCTAGAGGCCTAGGGAGTTGTTTTACACAAGCACTTTTTTGCGAAAATTTTTGACCTCCCGAAAATTTGGCTTCCGGGTAAAAATAGGCGGAAAAATATGAAAAATATGCAATCGACTCCGATTAATTTCCTCTTTCTGAATCCGTTGTTATTTTTAATCAGAGATGAGTTGTTATCACAAAAAAAAATCATTTGTTTCCACCCATCATGGCCACCAAATGTAGTCACCCGTGTGGTCACCCACCTAAGGCAGGCTATCGAAATACTGCTGGCCTTTGCAAACAACCTGTGCACCATTCGAGCTCATCAGAAGAAGATTTTGTTGGCATTCCCGCCGGTGCGGCCCCGTCTGTCCAATTGAGAGCTCATCTCACAAAATATTTTTCGAAATTTTGCCCCAAAAATTTGGCTTCCGGACAAATTTGGGAAAAAAAGACTTTTGAGACCGGATTTGGACGTTTCAGACCAGCCCGAGTCCGAATCTGAACTCAGAATTGTCCTAAAAAATCTGGTTGAGGCTGTAGCAAATTTACCGTGTTTGCTTGTCCAAAGCTGTAACCCTAACCTGTGGGTGAACTTGAACCTATCCGAGGCCGTCACAGCCCACATATCTCAATGAACTTGAACCTCCCCGAACGTCACGCGTCACGCTCAAAATCGATGAACCTACGGTCGAAACGGTACAGTACTATATTGCACCCTTCTTTCTCTATACATGATATCTTGCCATACATAATAATTAAAATGGCCTCTTTCAGCGGGACGCGAAGGTGGTTTTCCAGGAACTACCTCGGAGCGTGCGGACTACGATTATTGAACGACGAGTAGAACACCCATCCAGCTTCTTTTTCTCTCCCCCTTCCTCCTCGCTGAACGCGCAACAGCTAAACAAACTTCTAGTTTACCACCACTCAGTGTTCCTTTGTACACAACACGCACTGGTTACACTGTTACACATGACATGTCGACACTGTGATGCACTCGTGCTTAACAAAGCTTGGACCTCAAGCCCGTTGTAGGAGGTTCCATAGAAATATGAGTCACATTCGTTAAACACCTCCACATGTATCGTCCTTTTAATAAACCGAAACAAATAGACTATTAATGAGTTAAACAAGTGTTCTAAAAATGTGTTATTGTACTACTCGACAGACACTTCATAGTATTCCACCACCAGGAAGGACATTCCTAGACACCAGTTACTAGTTTACTCATCTTTACGTCTATTTTTGTGAATGTCGCACACCACTTAATGTGAATGAAACACACCCGAACGATCTTTTTCCACCGAGATCGTGAAGTCGTGTCACACTATCCGTCGAACTCTCCGTTACTGCTTACAATAGTTAGTGTTGAGGATTTACTGGGGTAGATCGTCGACTTCACCTTGATGCTCCTTCTTTATTACGGTCACACGGGTTCTTAGGTTATTCTATTTTCCAGTTCTTGTACTATTTAAACTAACTAGGATTGTATCAGTTTAGTACTTACAAAGAGACGATATGGTTTCCGTGTATGGAAGCTTTTGTCACCGATACGAACTCAGGACCCACGATCTACCACATTCACCTAACCGGGTATGTTGTTGATTTATCTAATAACTACTCGATCGCTTGACTCTACCGTCAAAAGTGAATGTACTACGTCGTGGTTACTTGTCGTCACAGTCTTCCTCCGGACCTACCACAAGCTCACACGACTTACGGCCGCTTGTTAACTATTACTCGTACTGTTACCGACCCATCTAGGTTTAGTTGGTATTCTTCGACCCAAGCGGGCCGGAGACGTCACTCTAACAATGGCGCTACTGCTAGCCTTCCTGTCGTATTATCTAACACCAACATTTGGTTTCCTAGTCCCGTGGCTGGTTATGGTTCTGCCGCTACTCCTACGGTTTTCCATTACAGGATACTTGCTCTATAGTCTCGTTATTAACTCCTCTTTCTTTAACACTGGATGTTTATCTCCAGACGAAAAAAAAAAAAAAAAAAAAAAAAAACCAACAGTTCCACTTGCTTGGGATTGCTGGGAGCTGATACTGGTCTCATCTTACATGTTGTTCTTATTCTTATGCCCCGTATGTCAACATACTTTGCATTTTGCATCACTGTATGAATATCAAGCGCACAACGAAACCATCTGATTGAATCACACTTCGCTATCCTGGCCATTACGCTTATCGCTGTGCGCGTGAAATAAATGGTGTATGAGCTTGGAACGAAGAGATAGGCCGTGAAAATGCTCAGGAATCTCAACCACAGGGTCGATCTGTTTAACTTTAAGTTTCCGTTGGGATAGGGTGTGTGACTCATGTGATAGTATCCTGATTAGGCAGGGATTACCGAATCCGGTCCAAATATACTCTGACTGCGTCCCTGGCATCTTTCCACTCGTTCCCCTTACTGTCGTGAACCCTGATGTGCTAGATTTAGCACATCTGGGCTCTTTTTCGATGGGACCTTCATAACTCGCCATTCTTCTGTCGTTCAGCCTCAGAAAAAAAAAGGAAGATATATAGGTATCTGCTCTACAATACTGTGTATTTACTTTAAGGACAAGTAGGAAACATCTCCTGAGCAAAAAAAAAAAAACTGTGAAACCGGGTGGAAGAGAGCGTGACAATGAGATCGATGGAATTGATAGCTTTTCGGCAATTGCCGATGGTGCTCGAACACCTGACATTGCGACGCGGTGTGTCCATGTCCCAACTCTGAGTGTCGTGTTTCTTCTCTCGTGTCGTTCTTTTTTCTTCGACTTGTCCTGCACTCGGTTCTCCTTCCAGCTATGTTACGTCGTGCTGCAAAGGTCTATCGCCAACAAGGTCTTGCTTCGCAGGCTGACGAGGCTCGTGTACGAGAGGCTGTCGAAGGTGTTCGGTCTGGACTGTACAAGAATGCTTTGGCTGCAAGCAAGCAACTGGGGATACCAAACAAATACTGGACAATCAAATGACGCCTTGAGGGCAAGAGAGCTTCTCGTGTGGCAGGTCATCATCGCCAACAGCTTCTGACGAAGGCACAAGAGGACGTGCTCTCTGACTGGATTCAATGGCTTGCATACTCGGCTATTCCTCTGTCGAAGCGTACAATAGCTCCCAAGGTTGAGAAGCTCTGTGGAAAGCGGCCATCTCGGCGGTGGATCTACCGATTTCTTAGATGGCACCCCGAGTGCACTCTCGGACGGCCTTCTGGACTTGATCAGAAGCATGCTAGGGCCTTCAATTTCACGGTGGTTGATGATCATTTCAAGAAGCTACAGGCCTTGTTTGATTCCGAGAGAATCCCTTTCAAGAATCTGTTCAATGCCGATGAGATAGGTGTACAGCTTGGTGGCGGGTGAAAGAATAGCAATCAAAAGTTTTTCTTTGCAGCAGAGGACAGACTCAGGTATCGCCTCAAAAGTGATGACCTCGAGCTCGTAACAATCATGGAGACTGTCTGCGCTGATGGAACAACTCCCATTCCACCCCTTCTCATGTTCCAGGGTGTGCAGTTTTTGACGCATTGGTTTGATGAGAATGTTGATGATGTTGATTATTGGTATGTAATTTACACTCAAATTCATATAAATTTGTTGTCTCTTCAATGTTTCACAGTGTCGCAACAACGGAGAGAGGTTGGACGAGCGACGAGATGGCCGTCAAGTGGTTTGAGCACTGCTTTCTTCCTGCCGCCAAGGCTCACGCTGATCCGGCATATCCAATCGTTCTTGAGACAGATGGTCATGGATCTCATGAAACATCACTGCTCGTCGAGCTAGCAGTAGCCAACAATGTTATCCTCTACATGTTACCTCCCCATACGACTCATCGTCTTCAGCCATGTGATGTCGAAGCCTTTGGTCCTCTCAAGCGCGAGTGGCAATATCAATGCGACAAGGTGTACGAGGAAACCCACGAAGTACTGAAGAGCCGCGACGTAGTACAGCAGTATCTCATAGCACGACGACATGTCTTCAAACCGGGTACCATCAAGCAGGCTTGGAATAAGTCTGGCATCGACGTGATGGGTACTCATCCTCGTACAAATCCAAGTATATTCACTGCTGCCGATTTCGCTCCTAGCATATCTTCCTCTACCCAGCTTCATCTACCATCATCCTTTCCTATCGATCCTGATCTGCCGCCAGCCTCTGAACTCTTCTATGGCACTGATGAGGACTCTTCGGAAGACGGTTCCAATGATGAATATGACTTTGATCCTGATGACCCACTGTCTTCACCTCGTGTTGGAGTCTCTGGCCTCTCTGTGCCGCTTTTGTCAACTCCAAATCCTGATGAAATACCCTCTTCTGCATGTCCCTCTGTTGACCTCTCGCTGTCGGCAGTAGTTGCCGAACTTGTACCATCTTCATCTTCTCATGATCTCGGTAGCCAAACTACAACAGTTTCGCAAGCTTCGTGTGAGGCTCCTGATGGCCCATCTCAGCCGGTTCCACCACGGTTGGCACACAATGTGACGACCAGTAGCGTGATACCGTCGTGAAGACTAGAGCGCAACCTCAAGGCGATGAGTGAAGCGTGTCGGTAGTGTGATACCGATAGAGTTGTAGTTGAACCTTGATGAGACAAGGAAGACACGAGTCGCTCGAGAGCTGATAAGAAGGGAGATTGGTTTTGATTCTGTGGCTAGATCTCAAGTATAGAATACAAGAGGTAAAGTGCAGAATACATGCGTATGTACACTACTTTAAATACTGTCAAGAGTGGGCACAGACCAAGTAATATGAGTGAAACCGATTGTTCTTAAGTGCTATGTCCTATGATCGACCCTCTGTACGCAGCAATCCTTGTATATAATAATCATCACGTGACTTGTTCTTTATAAATCCTATATATAATCGGGGTCATGAGTTCGAATCCTGGTAAGTACAATTCTTGTAAATAAAGAAGGCTTGTTGACGCGAGCATATTGTATGCCCGGTGACAATACACCAGCCGTAAAAGGTTGCGTTTGTTCGGGGTCGTGACACACAAGCGCCGACGGGTTGAAGACCCGCCTTCACCACTTCCTATTCAGCCCTTAGCTCGTCGCACATCTAGTGGGATCTCTACGTCGAGCGTTCATTCTATTGGCTATTGGCAACAGAAGGCAAAACGGTACAGGGATGAGCGTGAGAACTTGCAAGACAAACTTGATGCTGTTATGACGCACGCAGTCATGGCCGGGGCTCACATTGGTGCCCTTGCGAAGAAGCTGAACACCAAGAAGAAAGAGAAGGGGAATGGAAGGACAGTACACATCGAGGGACGCTTTGCGACAAATGCTGAAGGTCGTCAGCGTGTTGCTGCAGCCAAGGCGGTGCAGGAGGAGAGGGCACGCAAGGTGAACGAGGTCTTGCAGAAGAAGAAGGCCAATGCTGATGCAGTTATAAGGGACCGAGCACATCTCGGTCGTGATGGCATTGCATTTTCTGGCACCATCAGTACGCTCTCGAAAGCTGATCTGAAGAATCTCTGCTGGTGTTTATCCCTTGACGAGGACGGCACAAATGAGGCTCTTCGCACGCGCATTCGTAACCACTTCGATACAAACCCAAACGACCGTAACAAAGCCCAGTTTTCTCAGCTTTTTGGCAAGCGTCACGCTGCAAACCAACTGCCAGTTGTCGAGGTTGTGGACTCCGCTTCGGTACACCCTCCTGTTATGCCGTTCTTTAACACCTGGGCTGTGAGTACACCTGCCACATATTCATCTGATGCCCATCCACCTCTCCCAGTTTACAATTTGCCTCCACCAATGACACATCTTACTCATGCTTATTTGAGTTCTATACCGTCGGTAGAGCACCTCAATCCATTGTTGCGCCAAGTGTAAAGTATTATACAATAAAATCATCTATACAACCATGCGAAACTGTAAAGTACATAGTATCAAAGAATACTAGTCACCAAAACGAACTATATGCAATTCACCATCACCATCGGACGTCAAGCGCTTGTAATAGATGTCAGCCAAATGTTCAGCTGAGGCGGTCGCTTCTTCTTGCTTTCGCAAACGCTGACGGAGCGTGTCGACCTCATCTGATTGAGACTGGCTGTGAGTGATGCGCTGGAGAATCACTTGGAGGTTTGAGTTGTTGTGCGCAAGCCCTGAGATCTCGTCCTCAAGGTGCCTGATCATCTCATCCTTCGCGGCGAGCAGAGCATCCTTGGCTGTCAATGAAATCAGATATAGCAATAATGTGGCAAAATAACACGTACCCTTGCATTCGGCACACAATTGCATACAGTTGGACTTGCTGTCGATGGCCGAATCACCCTGCAAATGAACCAACCACGCGGCGAGGACCTCGTCAGGATCCTTGACAATGTCATCGGGCTAGCTGCCTGTCCCAGGTATTCAGCGAAGAAATCAAATCATGGTAATACAACGCACTTGGAATGACCTCGTCGCTGTCGGCAGTACTCATGATGAAAACAACAGAGCGAAATTGTCGATGGGGCAATGGTGCACTGTTCGGAACGAACAATGCCCTTTTGAAGTTGAGAGGAGCCATGAGAAGTTGTCCAGCTGTCATCAATGAGAAACTTGAAACAACGAGAAGCAAAGAAGCAAAGCATTAATAGAACCGACAATGCCTGAACGAGGTATGCAGCTGTGGAATGAGGAGCACAACCATGGAATGTGGTGTGCAGCCGCAATGGCGAACTCTCGTTCGGCATCGCGGCGCCATCAATGTCACGGTGTGATGATGCCATCAAAATTTAGCACTACTGGTCCCTTTTGGTTGCGTTTCAAAAATATTCGTCGCCCTCGTAATTCCTCAAAAAAAAAAAATGTATGTACTCAGAAACACATCATTATGTGCAGAGAACACGACCACCAAGTTTCAAGAATTTAGGAGCCGCAGAAGTGGGCGATCTGAAAAATTTAGCACATCAGGGTTCACGACAGTAGCTGCCATTTGTTATCAGCCGATGTTGCCATGTTTCTACGTATACGCGTGTGGAATTCTATTCTTTGGAGACCAATATTCCGGTTGCCCGTTTGCAATGAACACTGAAATGTCTGGCAACCTGTGGGGTCATTTTCCGGCGCATGCAGCATTCAGCTTGCCTTTGAGACTTGTAGTCACATATCGAGGCACTGTATTTCGGCATTGCTTTGGTCGCTCTGGTTTGTCATCTTCCCATCGGTGTCCTACCAATGCGCGTGCAAATCGAGTAATCGTGGACTGCATTCTATTCCGGACTCTGATAGTCGTTCGTTCAGTGCTCTCGAAGTGAGATTTTTCTGGAGCTACATAGGTCTGTCGACTTGACTACACCGTGGGATACATTAAATGCATTCGAGTGCGATGCGCATGTTGAACGTGTTGCTATGTGCACAGCAATGTCGACAGATGCATCACCAACCGCACTGGACTGTCGATCCACGTCCTTACCCGACGGATGCGGTTTCTCCAAGAAAAATGTGCCGACTCACAATTAGATGGATGTTTGTAGGTCGTCTCAATCGTAAACCATAGCAGTCGACGTCTCGTATCGTTTTCCTGATATCATCTTTCCCGGCATTGCTGAATTCTGATTGCGCGCGCTCCAACGAGGTTTTTCGCGTGGAGGCGATGCTACTACCGATTGCTGATGCAATTCATTCGAGGCCGTGGCTGGTTTGTGGCGATGTTATTTGTGTACCACTGCCGCAAGTCATGCCGAAATGTACTTGGTTACCCAGACATTTCCTATGGCGACATGGAGGCGGGGACGTATACATAAGTGCGCACCGGGTCCGTGCACACTTCTTACTCAAACTCTTTCCCACCACCCTTCTCATCTAGCTCGCAAAGAGGCTTACGATCCGTTCACGACTTGAAAAGTGGGTGCTCCCCTGACTTCTGTACGCGCTCAAAGTGTTAATAGGTGCTCGCAAATTGGTTGTGCTTGCTGGTCAAGGCATCCGAATCTGCAACAGAATGTCCGCACGGGCTGCGTCGATCGTGTCTACTTCTCTTAAGGGCAAAAAAAAAAAAAAAAAAAAAAAAATCGTTATTAACTCCTCTTTCTTTAACACTGGATGTTTATCTCCAGACGCTTTCTCCGGTAAAATTAATAATACATACCGTTCTATAGTACATATCTCTTTCTTCCCACGTTATATCATGACATGGCAAAGCTGGCATCCAAGTAGCTAAAACTCGCACTGCGCACTGCAAGCCCCTCCAAGTTCAAGTAACTCTATACACCCGACACTGCCGGAGCCTATCCAAGTTCAAGTGGGTGTCCAATCCCAATGTCGAAACCTGTTCGTTTGTGCCATTTAAACGATGTCGGAGTTGGTCTAAAAAATCCTGTTAAGACTCAAGTCTAAGCCTGAGCCCGACCAGACTTTGTAGGTTTAGGCCAGAGTTTTCAGAAAAAAAGGGTTTAAACAGGCCTTCGGTTTAAAAACCCCGTTTTAAAGCTTTTTATAAAACACTCTACTCGAGAGTTAACCTGTCTGCCCCGGCGTGGCCGCCCTTACGGTTGTTTTAGAAGAAGACTACTCGAGCTTACCACGTGTCCAACAAACGTTTCCGGTCGTCATAAAGCTATCGGACGGAATCCACCCACTGGTGTGCCCACTGATGTAAACCACCGGTACTACCCACCTTTGTTTACTAAAAAAAAACACTATTGTTGAGTAGAGACTAATTTTTATTGTTGCCTAAGTCTTTCTCCTTTAATTAGCCTCAGCTAACGTATAAAAAAGTATAAAAAGGCGGATAAAAATGGGCCTTCGGTTTAAAAGCCCTCCAGTTTTTAAAAGCGTTTTTTCACGAGCACATTTTGTTGAGGGATCCGGAGATCCTTGAGTATGTACGTGAATTTTACTTAAAGGCCCTGTCAGTGTACAGGTGTATTTAGCTAGAAGTTTAAATGGCACAAACGAACAGGTTTCGACATCTATAATCTGGACACCGCACAAGCTTGGGAAAAAACACTTGACTCAGTAGTGGCACAACAACATGGTTTAACCCTTTGGTGACCTACCGTCTCAGTGATGTAAAGACCTGAAACGATCCTTACTATAAAAGTTATAAGGTGGTTATATAAAAAGACTGATATCTCGTTCATAGGACATTACCTTTTGGCATCCTCATCGCCGTCTTGGTATTGGTCGGTGCCCTAATCCTTTGGTTTACAACCACAATCTATTATGCTGTCCTTCCGATCGTCATCGCGGTAACAATCTCACTGCAGAGGCCGGGCGAACCCAGCTTCTTATGGTTGATTTGGATCTACCCAGCCATTGTCATGCTCGTTATCAATTGTTCGCCGGCATTCAGCACACTCGAACACCATCCAGGCCTCCTTCTGACGCTGCTGTTCATTGGTGCTGCATCATGTAAATGAAAACTGCCATCTCAGTTCGCTAGCTCATCAATAATCTATTTAGTTGTTGTATGGGCCAATCCACTTACACCATCTAGCACCCAGGACTTAAGCATAGCCACTGTTTTTGAAGGTATGTGTCTTTGGTATAGTGGTGGAGAAACATTCATGATTTGACTATGTTAGGATCAATCAAATTTATCATGTTCTTGACCTTTTATCTTATTGGATTCTTGGGCACACTGGCATTATTTCTTCCTCGTAGTTCCACTTCAGCTGCTAGATGGGGTCATTTGGGAGTTGTGATTGATAACATTCGTCATTGGCTCTCAAGCTGCCTATCACACTGTGCTGAAGTGCTAGAGCCACCTTTTTCTAGCAAGCCAACACAAAGTAAGTGTAATTCACCACACGCTGTAAGTGTTTTTATCTGCATTTCTACTCATTTGATCATTGACCACAGATCCTTACAGGAAGGACCACCACCTTATGATACTTCACAGACAGCTCATCATGTTATTGTGTAAAAATCTTGTGAACAAATTGAGTAATTATCATATAAACAAAGCCAAATAATTTTCCTGCTATGTACACCTCCACAAATTGCTTACACTGAGTATAAAGATACCTTGGAGGATGTTGCCCGAACTCCAGGTTCGAAACAATTCGTGCTCACGTAGTGTCACAGCTGTACAGTACACATTGTCACATTGGTCACGCACAACACATGTTTCCTTGTGACTCACCACCATTTGATCTTCAAACAAATCGACAACGCGCAAGTCGCTCCTCCTTCCCCCCCTCTTTTTCTCCGACCTACCCACAAGATGAGCAGCAAGTTATTAGCATCAGGCGTGCGAGGCTCCATCAAGGACCTTTTGGTGGAAGCGCAGGGCGAGAACCGCCGCAATTTTGTTGAGACCATCGAGCTCCAGGTCGGTCTGAAGAACTACGATCCCCAGCGTGACAAGCGTTTCTCGGGAACCGTAAAGTGCGTATTCTTCTGTAGGACTCATTGACAATTGTGGAGGCTGGAGCGGAGACGTGGCCGTACTCACGTTGAAGCAGCAATCGCGTTATTTTTCAAGAGTTCACTGCTACCTGTTCAACATAGTACTGACTCTTTGCATTCGCATCATACAGACTCCCGAATGTCCCTCGTCCGCGCATGTCCATCTGCATTCTCGCTGACGCAGCCGATATCGACCGTGCCAAGCAGATCGAACTTGAGTACATGTCCGTTGACGATCTGAAGAAGTGCGTGACTGAGTGCCAACCATTATTTGAATTCGCTGACCTGTACGTGCAGGCTCAACAAGAACAAAAAGCTGGTCAAGAAGCTTGCCAAGAAGTACGATGCCTTCCTTGCCTCTGAGGCCCTCATCAAGCAGATCCCGCGTCTCCTTGGCCCCGGTCTCTCCAAGGGTGCGCTACAGCAACGGTCTTGCGTTTTCGATACCATCTGACGCGCTTGTTTCGTGCTTCAGCCGGCAAGTTCCCCACCCCCGTCTCGCACACTGAGGATCTCTCGAATAAGATCACGGAGGTCCGTTCGACGATCAAATTCCAACTCAAGAAAGTGCTCTGCTTGGGTGTCGCCATTGGTCACGTCCAGATGACGGAAGATCAGGTGCTCGGCAACACCATGTTGGGTGCGTGGTTATCTTTCTTTTTCGTCCTTTTTCGCATGGAGCGATAGTGCTGATGACCTATTCGCATATCAGCTATCAACTTCCTTGTGTCTCTGCTTAAGAAGAACTGGCAGAACGTCAAGTCGCTGCACATCAAGACCACGATGGGCAAGCCTGTCCGCTTGTTCTAGTGCGCCTGGCGTATTCATGAAGGACGGACGGAGCAGCCGCAAAAAAACGGAGTCATCGTATCTGCACCAAAGCCTCGCACGCGACACCAACAGTTCCACTTGCTTGGGATTGCTGGGAGCTGATACTGGTCTCATCTTACATGTTGTTCTTATTCTTATGCCCCGTATGTCAACATACTTTGCATTTTGCATCACTGTATGAATATCAAGCGCACAACGAAACCATCTGATTGAATCACACTTCGCTATCCTGGCCATTACGCTTATCGCTGTGCGCGTGAAATAAATGGTGTATGAGCTTGGAACGAAGAGATAGGCCGTGAAAATGCTCAGGAATCTCAACCACAGGGTCGATCTGTTTAACTTTAAGTTTCCGTTGGGATAGGGTGTGTGACTCATGTGATAGTATCCTGATTAGGCAGGGATTACCGAATCCGGTCCAAATATACTCTGACTGCGTCCCTGGCATCTTTCCACTCGTTCCCCTTACTGTCGTGAACCCTGATGTGCTAGATTTAGCACATCTGGGCTCTTTTTCGATGGGACCTTCATAACTCGCCATTCTTCTGTCGTTCAGCCTCAGAAAAAAAAAGGAAGATATATAGGTATCTGCTCTACAATACTGTGTATTTACTTTAAGGACAAGTAGGAAACATCTCCTGAGCAAAAAAAAAAAAACTGTGAAACCGGGTGGAAGAGAGCGTGACAATGAGATCGATGGAATTGATAGCTTTTCGGCAATTGCCGATGGTGCTCGAACACCTGACATTGCGACGCGGTGTGTCCATGTCCCAACTCTGAGTGTCGTGTTTCTTCTCTCGTGTCGTTCTTTTTTCTTCGACTTGTCCTGCACTCGGTTCTCCTTCCAGCTATGTTACGTCGTGCTGCAAAGGTCTATCGCCAACAAGGTCTTGCTTCGCAGGCTGACGAGGCTCGTGTACGAGAGGCTGTCGAAGGTGTTCGGTCTGGACTGTACAAGAATGCTTTGGCTGCAAGCAAGCAACTGGGGATACCAAACAAATACTGGACAATCAAATGACGCCTTGAGGGCAAGAGAGCTTCTCGTGTGGCAGGTCATCATCGCCAACAGCTTCTGACGAAGGCACAAGAGGACGTGCTCTCTGACTGGATTCAATGGCTTGCATACTCGGCTATTCCTCTGTCGAAGCGTACAATAGCTCCCAAGGTTGAGAAGCTCTGTGGAAAGCGGCCATCTCGGCGGTGGATCTACCGATTTCTTAGATGGCACCCCGAGTGCACTCTCGGACGGCCTTCTGGACTTGATCAGAAGCATGCTAGGGCCTTCAATTTCACGGTGGTTGATGATCATTTCAAGAAGCTACAGGCCTTGTTTGATTCCGAGAGAATCCCTTTCAAGAATCTGTTCAATGCCGATGAGATAGGTGTACAGCTTGGTGGCGGGTGAAAGAATAGCAATCAAAAGTTTTTCTTTGCAGCAGAGGACAGACTCAGGTATCGCCTCAAAAGTGATGACCTCGAGCTCGTAACAATCATGGAGACTGTCTGCGCTGATGGAACAACTCCCATTCCACCCCTTCTCATGTTCCAGGGTGTGCAGTTTTTGACGCATTGGTTTGATGAGAATGTTGATGATGTTGATTATTGGTATGTAATTTACACTCAAATTCATATAAATTTGTTGTCTCTTCAATGTTTCACAGTGTCGCAACAACGGAGAGAGGTTGGACGAGCGACGAGATGGCCGTCAAGTGGTTTGAGCACTGCTTTCTTCCTGCCGCCAAGGCTCACGCTGATCCGGCATATCCAATCGTTCTTGAGACAGATGGTCATGGATCTCATGAAACATCACTGCTCGTCGAGCTAGCAGTAGCCAACAATGTTATCCTCTACATGTTACCTCCCCATACGACTCATCGTCTTCAGCCATGTGATGTCGAAGCCTTTGGTCCTCTCAAGCGCGAGTGGCAATATCAATGCGACAAGGTGTACGAGGAAACCCACGAAGTACTGAAGAGCCGCGACGTAGTACAGCAGTATCTCATAGCACGACGACATGTCTTCAAACCGGGTACCATCAAGCAGGCTTGGAATAAGTCTGGCATCGACGTGATGGGTACTCATCCTCGTACAAATCCAAGTATATTCACTGCTGCCGATTTCGCTCCTAGCATATCTTCCTCTACCCAGCTTCATCTACCATCATCCTTTCCTATCGATCCTGATCTGCCGCCAGCCTCTGAACTCTTCTATGGCACTGATGAGGACTCTTCGGAAGACGGTTCCAATGATGAATATGACTTTGATCCTGATGACCCACTGTCTTCACCTCGTGTTGGAGTCTCTGGCCTCTCTGTGCCGCTTTTGTCAACTCCAAATCCTGATGAAATACCCTCTTCTGCATGTCCCTCTGTTGACCTCTCGCTGTCGGCAGTAGTTGCCGAACTTGTACCATCTTCATCTTCTCATGATCTCGGTAGCCAAACTACAACAGTTTCGCAAGCTTCGTGTGAGGCTCCTGATGGCCCATCTCAGCCGGTTCCACCACGGTTGGCACACAATGTGACGACCAGTAGCGTGATACCGTCGTGAAGACTAGAGCGCAACCTCAAGGCGATGAGTGAAGCGTGTCGGTAGTGTGATACCGATAGAGTTGTAGTTGAACCTTGATGAGACAAGGAAGACACGAGTCGCTCGAGAGCTGATAAGAAGGGAGATTGGTTTTGATTCTGTGGCTAGATCTCAAGTATAGAATACAAGAGGTAAAGTGCAGAATACATGCGTATGTACACTACTTTAAATACTGTCAAGAGTGGGCACAGACCAAGTAATATGAGTGAAACCGATTGTTCTTAAGTGCTATGTCCTATGATCGACCCTCTGTACGCAGCAATCCTTGTATATAATAATCATCACGTGACTTGTTCTTTATAAATCCTATATATAATCGGGGTCATGAGTTCGAATCCTGGTAAGTACAATTCTTGTAAATAAAGAAGGCTTGTTGACGCGAGCATATTGTATGCCCGGTGACAATACACCAGCCGTAAAAGGTTGCGTTTGCTCGGGGTCGTGACAGTACTCCCCTCCTAGGCCGCGACGAGCGACCTTACGAGCGAGGAGGCGGCTTGTGTGTTTTTGACCATGCTTCGGGGAAACGCGCGTGAAACTCTTCAATCATCGTGGGACAGTCCTCTTCCAAAATCTCGACTGGTTCCCAGCTATCGTTGCTGGGATCGAACCCTTTCCATCGTATTAGGTACTGGAGCTTCTTTCGATAGTACCTTGAGTTAAGAATCGTGGCTACTTCCCAGTGCTCTTCTCCTTCAACTATTTCTGGCTCGGGTTCCTCGAAAACTCTTCCAGGTATCGTGTCTTCGTGGACGGCGGTAAGGAGGTTGACATGGAAGACAGGATGGATGTTCATGGTTTTCGGTAATTCGAGACAATAGGCGTGTGATGAGATTTTTGCAGTAATTTTGTAAGGGCCAAGACGTCGAGGAGCGAGTTTCTTAGTGGGTCGGTCGGTGGTAATGTTGATAGCTTCTAACCAAACCCGCTGCCCTACATCGTATTGCGGCGTGTCTCGATGATGCGTGTCATATGCCTTTTTTTGCCTTTCCTGTGCTAAAATGATGGCTGACTGTATTTCCTTTTGTAGCCGTTCGAGTCCGTCCGCGTATTCTTCCGCCTTAGGGTTCCCTTGTCCATGTGAGGGGACCATGGAAAATGTGGGATGATATCCTAGGTCTGCGTAAAATGGCGACATGCCGATAGAGGAATGGACTCGATTGTTATACGCAAATTCTCCAAGGTCAAGGTATTCATCCCAATCATCTTGTCGATGTCCGCAGTAGAGCCGTAGAAAGAGTTCAACACTCTTATTCGTGACTTCTGTTTGTCCGTCGGTCTGGGGGTGGTAGGCGGTAGAGAATCGGGGATTAATGCCGAGTTGTTTGTAAAGAGAGCGCATGAATGCTGAGTCGAATTGCCTTCCTCTGTCCGACGTTGCTTCTGCTGGACACCCATGAAGCTTCCATACATTTCGTCGGAATAGGGTTGCCGTATCCTTGGACGATAACTGCTTTTCTTTCCCTTTCATGGTGCATTCAATAAAGTGTCCACGCTTAGTGAGGCGGTCAACGACGACTAGGATTGCATCATGATTTCGGCGTGTGAGGGGTAAGTCCGTGATGAAGTCATAAGTAATGGATTGCCAGCGGCCGGTGGGGACTTCGAGGGGTTTTAGAAAGCCGGGTAGCGGTGCATTTCGTGCTTTCATTCGTTGACATTCTTGGCATCCGTCGACATATCGGGTAACATATGCCTTCATTGATGGCCAGTAGTAAAAGCGATCGACAAGTTCCAATGTGGGTGCGCGTCCTGGATGTCCGGCAATCATTGCGTCGTGATACAACTCGAGGATCTTCCTTTTTATCTCTTCATCTGCCGGAACATAGACCTTTCCTAAATGATACAGGTCCATCCTAGAATGCGAAATGCTGGAGTACTGTCCATATGTTCAGACGAGTTTGCGACGATCAGCCGATCCAAGCCGTCCTATGTAACCCATAAGCGTAGAGCTACGCCACCACAATTATGACTAGAGCAGTTTCAATTCGTCCGAAAAACATGCATATTGTTGCCATGAAATAGGGTGAGCAGAAACGGAGAGTGACTACGGTTGACGACCTGACAGGCTACGTAATCTGAGAAAAAGGACAATTTGACAACAAGTCGGTTCCTCACTTCTATACCTCTGACCGAACATACACGTTTCATTCACCGAAACATCTATACACTCGACTCCTCCCACAGGAGCGGTGCTCTTTCCTGCATGCCTAACGGCGGCGGAGGCGGTCTGGTAGTGGCCTCTTCGAGCGGCGGAAGCTCGTCCTCAATGTCGATATCCATAATCATAGAACTGCTACCAGCTGTAGCTCTAGACGTTGTGCTTTGTTTCGGGGAACGAGACATCGGAATATCCACGTCCATCGCATCGCGAATACCACTAGATTTTCGGCGTGCCCGTTTTCCAAGCACTGAACCAGCGGTGGGGCTGGGCGAGCGTGTGGGAGTGCTCTCTACCATGGGAGAAGCGCTGGGAAGATGTTGTGCGGCCAGAGGCCCATCCTCGACCAGTGTGGCATCGGTGTCATTCGAGGAATTGGAGGAATCCGTACCCCCTTTCTCCATTTCCTCATCCTCTTCGTCTTTCGAAGTCACCAAGGCAAGCTTGGCGAGTTCCACAGACGGCGTCACCGCTGCCGCATCCGCTATTTCCATCATTTTGAAGAGGTTCGCCAATTGATTGACAACTGCAGATTCAGTCAGAATGTGAACCCTTTGATGAAAGAAAAGGACCTGCATTGCCGCGAACGAGTAATTTCGCGTCGTGTGACTAGACGACCGCCGACACGATGCCGCTTCAAGTCATCGTCGGTCAGACGATCCTCAACACCCACCTTCGGATCGACAACAAGCATAGGCAAAACAGCCTCTCGCAAGTCTTTAATGGTATAGAAGTACTGGATCACCCTATCAATAAAAAAAAAAAAAAAAAAAAAAAAAAAAGAAGTGCGTGACTGAGTGCCAACCATTATTTGAATTCGCTGACCTGTACGTGCAGGCTCAACAAGAACAAAAAGCTCGTCAAGAAGCTTGCCAAAAAGTACAGCTGAGGCGGTCGCTTCTTCTTGCTCTCGCAAACCCTCACCAAGCAGATCGACCGCATCTCATTGACACCGGTCTCTCTAAGTGATGCGCTACAGCAACCACGTGGAGGTTTCGAGTACTATCTGCGCAAGCCCTCATATTTGGTGCTTCAGCTGGCAAGTTCCCCACCCCCGTCTCGCACACTGAGGATCTCTCGAATAAGATCACGGAGGTCCGTTCGACGATCAAATTCCAACTCAAGAAAGTGCTCTTGCATTCGGCAATCGCATACAGTTGGACTCACTGTCCAGATGACCGAAGATCACCCTGCTCGGCAACACCATGTTGGGTGCGTGGTTATCTTTCTTTTTCGTCCTTTTTCGCATGGAGCGATAGTGCTGAAGACCTATTCGCATATCAGCTATCAACTTCCTTGTGTCTCTGCTTAAGAAGAACTGGCAGAACGTCAAGTCGCTGCACATCAAGACCACGATGGGCAAGCCTGTGCGCTTGTTCTAGTGCGCTTGCCGTATTCATGAAGGACGGACGGAGCAGCCGCAAAAAAACGGAGTCATCGTATCTGCACCAAAGCCTCGCACGCGACACCAACAGTTCCACTTGCTTGGGATTGCTGGGAGCTGATACTGGTCTCATCTTACCTGCTGTTCTTATTCTTATGCCCCGTATGTCAACATACTTGCATTTTGCATCACTGTATGAATACCAAGCGCAATGAAACCATCTGATTGAATCACACTCCGCTATCCTGGTCATTACGCTTACCGCTGTGCGCGTGAAATCACGGTTGCAGAGCTCTTGTTGGGATATAGGGCGTATGACTCATGTGACAGTATCCTGATCAGGCAGGGATTACCGAATCCGGTCCAAATATACTGCTGAGTGACCTCCCTGGCATCCTTCCACTCGTTCCCCTTAGCTGCCATTTGTTATCAGCCGATGTTGCCATGTTTCTGCGTATACGCGTGTGGAATTTTATTCTTTGGAGACCAATATTCCGGTTTAACGGCTTTTGTCCGTATGCAATGAACACTGAAATGTCTGGCAACCTGTGGGGTCATTTTCCGGCGCATGCAGCATTCAGCTTGCCTTTGAGACTTGTAGTCACGTATCGAGGCGCTGTATTTCGGCATTGCTTTGGTCGCTCTGGTTTGTCATCCGGCCGTCGGTTTCCTACCAGTACGCATGCAAATCGAGCAGTCGTGGACTGCATTCTATTCCGGACTCTGACAGTTAGTTGTTCAGTGCTCTCAACCTGAGAATTTTCTGGAGCTACATAGGTCTGTCGACTTGACTACACCGTGGGATACATTAAATGCATTCGAGTGCGATGCGCATGTTGAACGTGTTGCTATGTGCACAGCAATGTCGACAGATGCATCACCAACCGCACTGGACTGTCGATCCACGTCCTTACCCGACGGATGCGGTTTCTCCGAGAAAAGTGTGCCGACTCACAAGATGGATGTTTGTAGGTCGTCTCAATCGTAAACCATAGCAGTCGACGTCTCATATCGTTTTCCCGATATCATTCTTCCCGACATTTCTGATTGCGCGCGCTCCAACGAGGTTTTTCGCGTGGAGGCGATGCTACTACCGATTGCTGATGCAATTCATTCGAGGCCGTGGCTGGTTTGTGGCGATGCTATTTGTGTACCACTGCCGCAAGTCATGCCGAAATGTACTTGGTTACCCAGACATTTCCTATGGCGACATGGAGGCGGGGACGTATACATAAGTGCGCACCGGGTCCGTGCACACTTCTTACTCAAACTCTTTCCCACCACCCTTCTCATCTAGCTCGCAAAGAGGCTTACGATCCGTTCACGACTTGAAAAGTGGGTGCTCCCCTGACTTCTGCACGCGCTCAAAGTGTTAATAGGTGCTCGCAAATTGGTTGTGCTTGCTGGTCAAGGCATCCGAATCTGCAACAGAATGTCCGCACGGGCTGCGTCGATCGCGTCTGCTTCTCTCAAGCGCACGCGCGCGACTCGCGTGCCCAAGTCTATCTTGAAGAAGAAGCCTTCGCCTCTGCCTATCGTGCCGTTGTCGCCACTGTCTCCTAACACGTTAGAGGTATTAGTGACTAGTAGACGACTCTCGTCCTCGCTCGCGACGTCGCCTCATGTTCACTTCCCGCCGACTCCAAATCTTGCCACGGTCCACTCTCCCATCCGTAGCCCGCTAGGACTGCAGCCTTTGTCTATCTCAATTATCTCTCCCAATGCGTCTCCGGCGTCTCCGTATGCATTACCGGATGTCGAGCTCACGCCCAAACCCATGAATCCGAACAATAATTTCACAATCTCTTCCGGCGTGCATACCTACCCAACCACTGACTTGCGCTCTGCGCTCTCTCGTTATCCGCGTTCTCCTTATCCCTCCGCGCCTACCTCTCCTGCGAGCGGCACGTTTGCTGAGAGTGCTCCTCCACTACCGCGTAGGCGCCACACAACGTCTATGAGTCTTGCAGAGAAGAAGCGGCGTAGTAAGGCAACGGAGGCAGACCCCCAGCCGAAGACCTCGTTCGTCCCGTTCCCGACGTCCCAGTGGCCGAGCGCAAAGCGTATGCCATCTGGTGGTATCATGCGCCCGCCGCCGCTTCAGTTGACACGTGACGAAGTTGGGCTCGCGCGTGCCGAAACCGCCGAAATAGAGGAAGTGCGCACTGCGCGCGCGGGTGATCAGGACTCGGAGGGAACGCGCCTAAACCAGGCGTTCTGGCAATCGGTGACTGTGCACCCGCCATCTGAAGAGAGCGCGGGCCCGCTTCACACGGTCTCGCTCGCGACGCCGACGCCGTTGTCTGCAGTTCCGCCTGTCCTGTTTGCTGCGACTACACTGTGGTCTCCAGGGCTTGGTCCTCGCAGGACGCGAGTTCCCAATGCGACGATTGATAGTGACGCGGAGGCATTGCTGCGTGCAATGCTGAGTCCGACGGTAGGGCGCTCGGACATGGGGAGCGTGAAGTCGATGCAAGCGTTGTTGAGCCCGTCGGTGCCGCGCAGTCCCATGCACCATCGTATGAAGCGCTCCATTGTGACGGCCCCCTCGCCCAATGATCCTTTCGCGGCGTTCCCGTCCTTTTCGGTTGTGATACAGGCAAATGAGAATGGCGAGAAGGTGTCGTACCCTACTCCGGTGTTGGGTGGTGTGTAAGACAGGCAAGTATGTTGACCATTCTAATCAGTCCGTTATTATCCGGACACGCTAAGGCATTACAGGACATTTGAGCAATTGGGTGCTGAATGACCATGTACGATTTCACGACCTTCAAATGACGAAAAATGGACTCCTGTGTATGGATGTAATTGTAAAGAACTCGAAATGTACCCTCTACCCATAATCAACCATTCATTATACTCTGGCGCAAGGATGCTGTACTAATTTCTCCTGCAATGCATATATATAAGAAAAATCAAATACATAATAAATTATAATAGCGGAATAAACAGAAAATCTTCACGTGACACAACAACTTTCGAACGTTCGAAGTGGTGCCACGTCCCCAAAAGAGGCAGGTGCGAGTGCCTTTGATGACAGTGGGTTGCTGCGAGGTCTTTTGTTTTCGACCACCATCTCGTCCTGCTCCTCCTCCCGTCAACACTTCGATAGTCGTTTGTCAAATTTGCAACATGGAAGACGGTACGTCTTGCGTTCCGCCCGGCGACAGTGTGCACGCCCAGCGTCGTGTCGACCTTCAAGTCCGTTTCTCGGTTGGCGCCTGGCAGCATAAAATTATATCGACAGAACAGTTCTTTCGAATTGTGGTGCCAACAGCTCCTTTCCTTTTCGTTGGCTCAAGGCCGGCTTTGAACGCGCGCCAACCAACTGACTCTGGTCTACTATTTTCCCGTATCTGTATCTCGTCGCTCTATCACTTGCTACCCTTTCGTCGATAATTTCGCTCCGTATTTCATCGGTAGTCCGGCTGTACCGTATTCACGTCTGCCGTGCTTCCCTTTCACCATCTCCGTCTTTCGACTCGACTCGACTCGTCTTTTACATTTATATCTGTGACTCGCATTCGTCGCCCTGACTTGTCGCTTTCTTTCGCCATCATCCGCCTCCGACCTGATCTCATTTTCTCCATTCGTTTTCTTCGGCATACTCAGCATGGCAACCTCACGATATGGCGCCCCCGGCTGACGTTGGCGTAGGCATTCCCTCTCAAGATGTCCCGACAAGCGGTGCCCCGGCTAACGGCAGCGAGGATCCGTACTCTAACGGTGGCGGCCACTCGCCCGTCCCTCCGCCTAGGCGGTCGAGTCGTAGCCGCAGCCCAGGCCGCGGAGGGTATGCATCTCGACTATCTCTTCTTTGGTCCAGAATTAATGTCCCATTACAGACGCAGCGAAGGCGGAGGCGGCACGAATCCTGGCAACAACCTTCACGTATCCAGCCTTTCCCACCGTGTCGACAACCGTGAGCTCGAGACGATCTTCGGCAAAATTGGACGAGTAAGTCGTATCTTGTTCAAAATTCGTAGGACAGGGTCACTTATTCGTCGCAGGTTCAAAAGGCCTCTGTTATGTACGACCCTCATACACGCGAATCCCGTGGCTTTGGGTTCGTTACAATGGAAAGCCCTGAAGAAGCTGACGCTGCAATCACGGCTCTCAATGGTACTGAAATTTCGGGCAAGGTTATTCATGTAGAAAAGGTTTGTTTCCTACCATGTAACACTTCAATCTATCTCACCTCGGCCATGTATTAGGCTCGTCGTGGTCGTGCCCGCACGCCTACGCCAGGTCGTTACTACGGTCCTCCGAAGCGTAGTGATCGTGGATGTGAGTATCACGTGATCATCCTCGCTTTGAGATAATGTATTGACGACATGCTGTGTACGCAGACGAGCGACCATACGACCCACGTCCCTATGACAGCCGCTATTCGCGCGACCGACGCGACCGATATGACGACTATCCGCCTCGCCGCGACCGCTATGACGACCGTGGAATCGGCAAGGACCGCGACGACCGTGGATATCGAGATGACCGTGGCTTCGGAGGACGCGACCGCGACTACGACCGCGGTGGTCGCGACTTTGACCGCCCTCCTCGCTTCTGATCGCCTCTGTTTCATTGATGCGTCAGGTAAAACATTTCTCTTTAAAACGCTTGGTCGACTGAGTCATGACTCTGGTTTCTCTGTTTCTTTTCTCGTTTTCTACGATGATTCTGCTACCTTATGACTATATGGGTACCGTGTTTTCTTCCCGCCGATCCGTTTGAGTATGATGGTGTAACTAACGCTGTTAAGAATGGCATTCAGATGAACGTTCTTGCTTGTTATGGTTGTCGCCAGTTCATGCACGTGACCACGTGCTTGCTTCCTCAGGATTCACGTAAATTGTTTCCTCCTGAAAGCGCTGCCTTAGGAAGTCATTGCCTCAGCTCGGTGCATTGCAATGCGTGGTCCAGATATGCCGGCATAGTTGTGTAAATGTGCAAGTTTTATCTTGCCCACGCAGGTCATCGCAACAAATTGTTGCAATTGGCATCGCTATCATGGTTATGTAAACGACTCCAAAGTCTATGAACATTGCCGTCGATGCCGCAGGTACAACATAGTGCAAATGTGTTCCTTGACAACACCATGCATGCTCGATATCAGTCTCCCCTCAGGCAGACGGAAATTCGAGAGAGCCTCCACCCTCTCTTAGGTCGATTATATATGACTGTTGGTGGAGCACATGCGATGAATAATAAGCCACAATGGATCCGGAGTTGCACTAGCTATCTTAAGTAGGTATGATGAGGCCACAAGGCATCGGAGCGAGCGAACGGTTGACAAGCGCTCCGAATGGGCCTGATAACATGATGATTGCATCGCTCGCCGCTGGCAACCCGCCTGAGGATAACCAGGACCCCGGAATATCCACCCAGATGTCAAATCCTGGGGCCGGCTCGGCGTGTCCGACATCGCGACCGCCGAAAGCAGCCTCATGTCCGACAAAAAATTCGGCCTGCGGCGCGAGGGGCGGTTCACGTCCGACAACGGTATTCGGCCTCAAAAACAACTGTTTTTCGATTTTTTTTCTCCCTGTACCTTCCTAGCTACTACAAGATGTTATACGGCCTAATTTATGCACGAGTTTCGAGCAGTAAGGCTCTAAATACGTTGATACACACAATGTCAGTTTATACAGTCCACATCTTGAAGACAGATCATTTTTCTGCGGGAGTTCACTGCTATGTATACCGAGAATATGCAACAAAAACCGACTGAAACAGACGATTTGCTACAGGAAGGCATAATTGGGGCTCGAACCCACACCCCTCGAAGGGTAATTGCAACGCCAGCTCACGAAGGTTCCGCTACACCATGTCCGACATCGACTTCGGCCTCGCGAGTAGCCAAGGCTGATGTCCGACAATTAAATTCGGCCTGTCTTGCGCCGGCTGGCCCCATGTCCGACAAAAAATCCGGCCTGCGGCCGCTCAGACCCAAGTTCGTGTCCGACATGGACTCAGACATCACAGTGTATATTCCGGGGTCCTGGATAACCATATCGATGCAGAATTCATCTGGCGCCTGATCACAAATTGGACTGTCCAGCCAGGGCAAGCCCGTACCACCAGTGCCGGCTTTTCCATATCGGCGCTGATTAGCTGGGTATGAAGACGGACAAGGCTTCCTAAGGCTTGCCCAGCGGTTAATGGTCTCGAGCTATATTATTGAGGTCTGTGGACAACGGATTGAAAATTGAGGCTAACGCCACAATTGGTGCTGAGCACCACTTTAGAATTAGGGCTAACAACCAGTGGTGCGCTGCATAGCCATTGCTGAGCCAACTTCTGCGGGCGTGACCCCACCTAGCTTTCTTGACGACAGGCCCACTGCGCGTATATAGACCCACGAGCCGGCCGACGTAGCAGCAACATTGGACTCGTCCCAAGTGAACCTTGGAGCTCCCCGGGACCGGCTCGCACATACCCCATCCTCTGATGATCCTCATGTGCGATATCGCTATCGATAGAACCATGGACCTGGATTTCCATCTCGGTCTGTCCATGTTTTGACCGCTATCTCTTTCAGCCACGCGCGATGCTCCTGTCGTCCATAAATACAAACATCGCTTGCTTTTGTAACAGGTTTCCCGGGTTCCCCTGCAGAAGGCTGACCTTGCCGGTCGAGCTCAGCTGCCCCAGGGCCGGCCTCCTCGCCGCCAGATAATCATTAATACATATACAACCTCCGATATCAGTTCGTACACCGCAGCCACGGTCTCCTGCGAGCGTCATGGCCTCCAGCTCTACCAACCGTGGCGAGCCCACCACCGTACCTCTGCGGCCCATACTCAGGAACGCTCGTCATCCTGAATCCAACAGTCTCCTCGAGCCACCACGCCTGAAACGTGTACGACCGCCGAACCTGCCACCGCCGTTACCTACGCCCACCTTTTCCGCTTCGTTCCCACCCGCAAGCCCATTCGGGGTGTGGCCACAATGCGATGTGTTGGCTGGCCCTCCACGCTCTCCACACGTGCATTTCCCACCGACACCCGCGCTCGCTTCGATGCGGCTAACGCACTCGTGTACAGCGTACGACCGTGCGCCGATCATCGTCGACAGCAGCGCGGCCCTCGATCTCGCGCTACCGGAACGCGGCGCGCGCGTCATGTCAAGCCTGACTACTGCTGCACCTCTCCCTTGCCAGTACTCACGGGAGCAGCAGCAGCAGCAGAGGGCCATCCCGCGCCGGTCCCATACGCCCATCGGCAGCTACTTCCACCCGCGAGCGTTCGAGGCGCAGGATGGTCACGAGCCGGTGCTGCCACAGTTGCCGCTTGAGAAGCGGGTGGTCGCTCGGCCGCGCCGTGATTCTCGCAAACATAGTCATCATCAGCAATTGCAGCAACGACGACCGGTATCCGCACCTGCAACGCTTGCGGACTTGAACAACGTTCCCGATCTGACGTACTCATCCTACTCGTCGTCTTCGTCTTCCGAGCCATCCGACGAGTCCGACGTGCGGTCGGACGAGGACAATATCGCCATTATCAGCGATCACTCCAACTTTGTGTTTTCGCCACACCCGAAGGCTTTATCGTTCTTCCCACACAGTCCGATGTCGCCATTATCGCCGCGGTCGCGTACGCACAACTTGCCCGTTACACAGCCTTCGTCGCCTGCCGCCAGTCATGCGGCGTCGCGCGCGTCATCGCCTTCTCTGCTGTTTTCTGACTCAACAACAGCACCGTCTGCGCAGACGAGCAGTCCGATAATACGATCGAAGCGTCCGCGACGCCATCCTCGTACTTATAGTACTGGCTGGGCGAAGCTTTCCAATGCAGCAGCGAACGACAATGAGAGTATCTTTGCGGACGATGGGTGCTTGGGCGGCTTTTGACCATTCATCCCTCAAATTGCATCGCCGGTGGGCGCCAATGGTTAGAAAGGACGGTGTATATTCTGTCGTGCTTGTTTATAAGAAGCACGCGCTCGGTAGGCGCGTTTTGTACTCTGTCTTTTTTGTTTGTGCTCACCCGATTTTTTTGCAGGGGCATAGGACTGGTGCTGCTTATAGGCGATTGTCATTCTTTGCTTCACGGTTTTAGTTCATTCGCTCATACCTATGGCGGAGCACGGTGCGAATTGTAATGTTCGGATATGTCATTGATGGATTCGGTTTACATATACCCCTCCCCACTTTTCTTCGTCTTTTCATATCTTCCTATTGCACCGTTCCTGCGTATCATTCCACGTCTTTTCCATTCCACGAACCTCTCTCATCTGCCAACTCGTCCGTTCGCCTCTCTCGTCTCACATCTTTCTTACCCGGTTGTCTTCGCCCCTCTTATATCTCTTTCCCCGCTCATCGTCTCTTCAGTCCGCTCGCTCTGTTTTCCTCTGTCCCCCACACACATACCACACAAATATATACATATATGTATCACGTAATCTAGCATTCGCTCACGACTTGTCATGACGGAACTCACTAAGACAATCAAACGACTACTACTACTTTACTAAGCATTGTACATGTACCATTCTGAGTAACTCAGCTTTAATGGGGGACACGCATAAGCTCATAAGCGACACCATGTCTTATAAACCCAATTACACACATCTTTAAAATTTACTATTCGTCCTACCTAAAGCTTCAGGATAAAGAACACAAGTCATTCTCGAGAGTACCAATGTACGAACGTATGTATGATCGTCAAGCTTCTCGAAACGTGGAACGAAAAAAAAAAAATAAGGAGAGACGAGGGAAAAGGTGAATATTGAAGTATTCATATATCCTCCACAAAGCAAAATTCAGCTATAAAACCCTTGTAATTATGGCCGATATATACATACGTATGCACATTTAAAATGAAAGATCAGACTTCATTGCGTCGGCCGGGAGTCGAACCCGGAGCTAGGCCAATTCATCATACACTGATTATATATGGGAAGACCCAATGTTAACCGTTACACTACCGACGCTGTTCACTGGTCTTACAGAGATAATTAGATGTTGCATTTTGTATGAAACCTCGCACGACCGCCCGCTACCTCGTTCACCTCGTTCAGGTGTGGCTCCGACCTCCTTCTATTATGTACGCAGTATATATCGCTATGTGAACCCAGATATCATATAGAACGACCCAACAGAAAAAAGTAGCGTATCGTGAGTGTAAGTGGTCTTCAATGCTCGCGGTAGAGCTACATTAAAAGGGGGTAATGTTCGGGGGAGCCGCAACTAGGAAGAGGGAAGTAACGGTCACGGATTGGAGCTACATGGCAACGACAACAACAATAGATGCGAACCCCAGTAAGTAGGTTACAAAGGGCATGTCTTAGAAAGTTCAGAGTCCGACAGTCTGAACCACCGGATGTTAGTACTACTATAAGTTAAAACGCTGTTTAGCGACGGGGAAGGGTGGAAGAAAGAAAAAGTCGGATGTGTGCCAGAGGGACTAGGCGAAGCCACAAAAAAAAACAAAAAGAAAGTTCGTATGCTCGGAAGGTGGTGGGGATGGGAAGAGAGAGAAATGTTCTGACGTCCACTGCTCGCGCTCAAAAGGGAGAAAGAGCGGATTATAGCGTCATGAAGCCGAGGACGGCAGCGAGACCAATGAGACCCTTCTGCGCTACATTGGAGACGGCGCCGCTGCTGCTCTTAGAGGATGCCGCGGCCGACGCAGAGGAACCCGTAGCACTCGCTAACGTGGCCGTGCTGCCTGTGGCCTCCGTAGCGGTGGCAGTTGTGCCGCTATAAAACCATTATCAGAACAGTGCAGTTGCCATGAAACGCGACTATAACTCACGAAGTCGATTTAGTGGTCGCGGCCGAGCTCGAACCAGACGACGAGGCGGCCGTGCTGGATCCAGATGACGAAGCGGCCGTACTGGATCCAGATGCAGCGCTGGAGGATGCGACGGCGGTGATGTTGAACTCGTCCGACTGAGCGTAGATAGTGCTGGTTTCTTCACTGCTCTTGACGAAGTTCACGCGATAGTCCGAACCGGTGGGCCAACCGCCGCTGGGTGCGTTGACGCTGATCGTGTCGAGGTCACCCTCGACGAGTGAGTCAAGGACCTGCGAATAGTCCTGGTTATTGCTCTGCGAAAGACGGTCAGAAAAGCCCTTTCTCTCCACGCCGAACCGAATGCCTCCTTTACCTGGTTGATCAGAAGGATGGTGAAGTTGGACGCGTCGGTCGAGACAGTCGACCACGACACACTGCAAAGACCGAAAGCACATTTTTCTCTTTAAATGACTATTGATTATGGTCGATGGCACGTACGTTTGGGCCCCAGAGTTGGTCCAGCCTTCATCGGCGTTAGGTGAGGTGATCTCGTACGCGAGAGCGGTCGAGGCGAGGACAAAAGTAATAAGTGAGCAGCGCATGGCGAAGAGAAGAGACTGTTAGATAAACTTGAAAATGAAAGTTTTTTTAAGGACAGGCGAAGGGCGATGCGCGGGAGAAAGGAACGAAGAAGCCAGTATTTATTGGGCCTCCTCATCGGCTTAAACAGGCCGCTATCAGGATGTAGACCTCGACGATGATGCGTGATTGACAGGGCCGCCGTGCCTTGCGGCTTGAGGTTGGCATTCGTGCCGTTTCTGTTTGCCATGTCTTTCGATCACTGTAAAAACGATTGCCGCTATTCTGGCGCGAAGCACGGCATAAGGTTATGATAAAGTACACGGCTTCAGGCTCGTGTCAGGTCATCGATTCATCTCCCATTGATGCGATCGCATTGGTGGCCTTATCCATGCGGAGAGCGCTCTCCGTGCGGAGCCAGCACAACCTCGAGACGCGGACGTACGCCAGAAATTACATGAAAAGACAGTTTAGGCCGATGTTTCGCCTGCTGAGATTTACACCAAGACGTCTGGCTGTCGGGCTGCCAGACCAACAGACCACAGTTTCATAGAGCAGTGGCGCGGCTTACATACTTGGTGTAACATGTATGTGCTCTAATCATCCTCCCTTGTCGGCTTTCATTTTATGTGGAAAATCGTGTGTAGCCGATTGAGATTCGAGAAGTGAACAAATGTGGATGCTGCGACTACAGCGTGTTGTAGCTAGTTCTCAGGCCTGTGCCGCGCGACACATCCTCTTGCTTGGGTCTTTTGCAATGCCAATAACAAACTGCGAACTTACTTTACGAGAAGGTGCAGACATCGACTGTGATAAATCGAGGCGATCGGAGCCACGAGTATCCAGTGTTGTTAGCAAAGCCGGTGGCGCCGAGGAGGAGAGCGAACGGGACCATGCAGAATATGAGGCGGACACTGAAGCAGCCGGCGAAGACGATCACCGCCTTGCAGTAGCCGATAAGCGTTTCAAACATGCTGATACAGCGACCTGAGCGCGACGTGGCGCTTGACACACCCGTACACGCGTCTCGCTTTCCTTTGCGTGGCCGTACTCATGAACGTCAACAGCTAGTACAATCAGCTACTGACGATGCGACACGACTTTCGCCATCGATCACCTATGCGATACCAGAAGCCGTGGTAGTCTCAAGGAAGGGCATCATGATAAGTAGAGCTGCTGGTTCAATCGTATCTTGCAGGCGATATAGCGTTCGCGACTGTATCGGCCATGTGACAACCCGACTTTGCCAGTCTACTTCGTCACGGTGCGCAAGTTGGTTGACAAACAGAAAATATTCGCCGATGTCAAAGAAGGGGACATCGATTCAATCGAGCACACACAGATATTAAGTGAGTTATAAAATAGAATACATACGTATGGCACATTGAATCCTTTGGAACTTGAACCAGGTATTTGGCCCTTGCGATGGGAAGCATCTCCACTTTTGAGCGGCAAAACTTTATGTACTGCTCCTCCATAAGCGTTGTCATCTGTGAGCTTGCGTACTCACCTAGTACTCACCAAGCAAAAACAACACGCGGCGCATACTCTTCGACAGGACAGTACGGCCCTGATAGGCGGCCCAGATCAACGAGGTCCATGCTGTGTATGCGTCTAGGTACGTATGTGGCGCAAGACTGAGGAGGCCCTCTATAAAAGACGGGCGAGACGGCAGCCAGCGTGTATGCAGTCAAAGATCAGAGTATGTACACTTCTTGATTCAAATTCTCGCACATCGCCCTCCGCTGATCCAGTTGGCCTGTCCCTTTGAAATGACTAAAATAAACTAGCGGTCATATGCATGTCGTCTATGTACGTACTGACATAGTCATTCACCAGTTCGAGAGCCAAAACCAACAGCTAGTTAGACACCAACCACGTCAGCGACCATCCGACGCCCAACGCACAAGCGTGCGACGAGCTCGCTGTCGACGGAGATAGAGTTGCCTGTTTATGATAGCAGTATTTAGGTCGAGACCGTCAGGTCAAAAGGAAATTTGTTGAGTGTCTCGGAGGCATGCAGAAGGAGTAGACGTACTTGTCGCGCCGGAAGCCATAATATACCATGCTGATCACATGACAGAACCCACAATCACCGTGGTCAAGAGAAAGACACCATTAATGCGGAGAAGAGCAGACAAAACAAGTTATTCGTGATGGGAGAGGACAGAAGAAAAGGTCGGATGTGAACCGGGGAGGGACGACCAAAGACCAAGATGAAGCCATAAAACAACAAGAGAGTTGGTACATTCACGGAAGAGAGATAGAAAGCGAGAAAAGTGTTCTGATGTCCAAGAAGTTGACTAGCCGTCACATGCTCGCGCTTTTATCAGCTTGGTGCTGCGACGGACTGCTTGCGCTCAAAAGCGAGAACGAACGGAGGGTTATAGCATCATGAGGCCCAAGATGGCAGCGAGGCCAATGAGACCCTTCTGCGCTACATTGGAGATGGCGCCGTTGCTGCTGCTCTTGGAGGATGCCGAGGCCGACGGAGAGGAACCAGAAGCACTCGCTAACGCACCCGCGTTGCTTGTAACCTCCGTAGCGGTCGCGCCGCTGTCAAACCATTATCAGAACAGTGAGGTTGCCATAACACGCAACTATAACTCACGACTTCGCGGCCGTGCTCGAGCTGGACGAGAGGGTCGTACTGGATCCAGACGCAGCACTGGAGGATGCGACAGCAATGATGTTGAACTCGGGCGATTGAGCGTAGATAGTGCTAGTTTCTTGAGCGCTCTTGACCAAGTTCACGCGGTAACTTGAGCCGGTGGGCCAGCCGCCGCTGGGCGCGTTGACGCTGATCGTACCGAGGCCACCCTGGACGAGTGAGGCAAGGACTTGCGAATAATTCTGGTCGTCGCTCTGCGAAAGACGGTCAGAAAACCCATTTTCTCTACGCCGAATCGAACACCTCCTTTACCTGGTTGATCAGGAGGATAGTGAAGTTGGACGCGTCGGTTGAGACACGCTCCCACGATACACTGCAAGAAGAAGCGCATTTTTTACTTTAGGATGAATGGATGGATGTCGATTTTCGTCGATGCCACGTACAGCTGAGCACCGGAGTTGGTCCAGCCTTGGTTGGCGTTAGGTGAGGTGACCTGGTACGCGAGAGCGGTCGAGGCGAGGACAAAAGCGACAAGTGAGCAGCGCATGGCGAGGAGAAGAGACATGTCAGATAAACTTGAAAATGAAAGTTTTTGGAAAGGATAGGCGGAGGGCGATGCGCGGGAGGAAGGAACGAAGAAGCCATCGGCTTGAACAGGACAGGAGACTTTGACATGCTTGACAGGGCCGCCGCGGCTTGCGGCTTGAGATTGGCATTCCCGTTTCTGTTTGCCATGTCTTTCGATCACTGTAAAAACGATTACCGCTATTCTGGCGCGAAGCACGGCATAAAGTACACGGTTTCAGGCTCGTAGTGACCAGCTCTCACATTGATGCGATTGCATAGCTGGCCTCATCCATGCGGAGAGCGCTCTCCGCGCGGAACCAGCACAACCACCAAACGCGGACGTAGGCCAGAAACTACATCAAAAGACAGGCACCGCGTGGAGAGATTTACACCAAGACGTCGGGCTGTGACACTAGCCATTCAGAGCAGCGAAGCCGTACACGTTGTGGCGCGGATAACTAAATAATGTACCTTGACTTTTTCCTTCGTGTGGCCGGCAACAGCTGCAATCAGTTATTTACGATGCGGCACGACTTTCACCATCGATCACCTGTGCGATACCAGAAGCCGTTGTAGTCTCAAGTGGGCATCATGACAAGTACAGCTGCGGGGGTAATGGCTTGAAACAGGTATCCTTGAGACTTGCAGGCGATATAGCGTTCGCGGCTGTATCGCATGTGGCAACCCGACTCTTCCAGTCTACTACCTGATGGTGGACACGCTGGTTGGCAAACAGAAAAATCTTGCCGATGTCAAGGAAGGGGACATCGATTCAATCGAGCGCAGATTCACAGGTAGAAAGAAGAAGGCGTAAGCAGACTCGAACCAGACTTTGATCCAGGTTAAGGTTAGTTCAACCTGTTGGATCCACTTTCAACCTTCATGCATTCATGCTTCATGCTGGGTATTTTCAATCTGGGTCGTCGCCTGCTGAGGCGCCCGCCTTCGCTTCCACGCCAGTTTCCCACTTCTGGTTTTCAAATACTCGATGTTGCTCAGCCTATTGAAGAAGAAACATTTTCGTGGTACGATCCGACGAACTATTATCCTGTCCGCATAGGCGACGTCTATAAGTCCTATCAGGTCGTTGGGAAATTGGGGTATGGTGGATACTCTACGGTGTGGTTGTGTCGCGACCTAACGTACGTTTCTCAATAGTCGACTCACCTGCCGTCACAACTGATGACACTCTGCACCGTGCAGAAAGCATTGCTATACCGTGATGAAGGTTTGCACGCGCATCGCACCCGACATCAAGCGCGAAGTCGAGGCCTATCGGCGCATAAACTCGGTCAGTTCACTGTTACGACACCACGGCCGTAGATATGTGCGCAAGATGCTTGACGAGTTTGAGCTGACCGACGAGTACGGCAAATATCAATGTATTGTGCACGATCCCCTCTCCATCAGCCTCTACAAATTTCGATGAGTGGTCCTGAGAAAAAGACTTCCCACTGTTATAACTAGGATGTCCATTCTGGCTATCCTTCTCGCCCTTGACTTCTTGCATAACCATGCTAAGCTGATACATACGGGTGAGTGTACGTTATGTACCAGCCTGTAGCGTTGTTTTAAAGCTGTTTTTGTTCAGACTTGCAGGAAAACAATATCATCTTGGAATTGAGTGAGGATGCGCCTCTGGGCGATTTTGAGGAGCAGGAGCTGAACGATCCTAGCCCACGCAAAATTGTTGGTGATCGTGTCATCTACACTTCTAGGGAGATGAAACTGACGAAGACAGCGTACGGCCCACCCGTGCTCTGTGATTTTGGACAGGCGCGGTCCAGCGAAGTCCAACACAGCGGTGAGATCCAGCCGTATCAATATCGCGCGCCCGAGGTCATCTTCGGCATGAAATGGGACGAGAAGGTGGATATATGGAATCTGGGGGTCATGGTGTGTCGTACGCTTTTTCTCATATTTGCATCTTCCTTCCTTTTCCGGACGATATACCCATCTGCTCACCATTGAAACACTCTTTTGCAGATCTGGGACATGTACATGGGCGACAACATGTTCAATGTTAGCGGCGGCCCTGACAATGAGGAAGCGGACGTGTATCATCTCGCACATATGGTCGCGCTTCTCGGCCCGCCGCCAGTGGACTTTCTTCGACGATGCACGACGGATATACCATGGGAATATTTTGACGAGGAGGGTAAGTGCGAATGTATCCTCCCCTCCGATCATAACAAACACTGTTCTTGTTATCGCCCGTACAATCAACTGACGCCTTGTCGTAGGCAACTGGAAGGGTGCCGCCGAAGTGCCGCACACCAGTTTCGAAGAGCGTATGAGCGAGGCGGATGATATAGATGAAGAAGATGAAGATGCATCCGTTCGGCACTTGTTCATGGGCAAGGAAGACAGGGCAGAATTCCTCCGCTTCCTGAATCGAATGTTGAAATGGAGACCAGAAGATAGGCCCACTGCAGGGGAGTTGCTCCAGGACTCCTGGATCAAGCCCTATGAAAAATCATTTGATTGAGCACACAGAGTTCAAGTGAGTTATAAAATAGGTTGGCCCGTCCCTTTGAAATGACATAAATAAACTGGCGGTCATGTCGTCTATGTACGTGCTGAAATAGTCGTTCATCAGTTCGAGGGCCAAAATGATCGCCGCTGTCCGGCATCCCGTGTTCCTGATCGCGCCGAGTTAGAAACAGGTTGATGTCCGTTATGAGTCGACAATGCGGACCCATATTGTATAATAGCAGCCCGACCATCAAGTGTGTACCTACACAGATTTCACACCTTCAACTATCCTATCTATCTATCCACTGAAGATGGAGAGTATGTCGAATCTGGCTGCTCATCTTTTGGAGCGCTCATCCTCTCCCCCGCGTCAGTTTCCCACTTCCGGTTTTCAAATACTCGACGCTGCTCAGCCTATCGAAGAGGAAACGTTTTCGTGGTATAATCCGACGAACTATTATCCCATTCGCATAGGCGATGTCTACAAGTCCTACCAGGTCGTTGGGAAATTGGGGTACGGTGGGTACTCGACGGTGTGGTTGTGTCGCGACCTGGTGTAGGTTGTTCAACATTGCAGTCGACACGACTGACGACGCGTGCAGAAAGCATCGTTATACCGTGATGAAAGTTTGCACACGCACTGCACCCGATGTCAAACGCGAAGTCGAGGCCTATCGGCGCATAAGCTCGGTCAGCCCACTGCTACCACACAACGGCCACAAGTTTATTCGCAAGATGCTGGATGAGTTCGAGCTGACCGACGAATATGGCAACTATCAATGCATCGTGCATGACCCCCTCTCCATTAGCCTCTACAAATTCCGACGAGAAGTAATCCTGGAAAGCAGACTTCCTGCCGATCTAACCAGGATGTCCGTTCTAGCTATGCTTCTTGCCCTTGACTTCTTGCACAACCATGCCAAGCTGATACATACGGGTGAGTGCGTGCGTTATGTACCGGCCTGTAGTTTTTTTTTTGGAACAGCATTTGTCCAGACTTGCAGGAAAATAACATTGTCCTGACCTTGAATGAGGATACACCTTTAGACGATTTTGTGGAGCAGGAGATCAACAACCCTAGCCCACGCAAAATTGTTGGCGATCGTGTCGTCTACACTTCTAGAGAGATGAAACTGACGAAGAAGGCGTATGGCCCACCCGTGCTATGTGATTTCGGGCAGGCGCGGTTCAGCGAAGTTCAATACAGCGGTGAGATCCAACCGTATCAGTATCGCGCGCCTGAGGTCATTTTCGGCATGAAATGGGACGAGAAGGTCGACATATGGAACCTGGGGGTGATGGTGCGTCGTACGGCTTTTTGTGTTACACGCCTTTCTGCGCTCTTCCTCCTTTCCCTGATGATATGTGCATCCTCCTGCCATTGAAACACCTTTTCGCAGATCTGGGACATGTATACAGGTGAAAACATGTTCAAGGTTAGCGGCGGCCCGGACAACGAAGAAGCGGACGTGTATCATCTTGCACACATGGAAAAAAAAAAAAAAAAAAAAAAAAACCTTGAATGAGGATACACCTTTAGACGATTTTGTGGAGCAGGAGATCAACAACCCTAGCCCACGCAAAATTGTTGGCGATCGTGTCGTCTACACTTCTAGAGAGATGAAACTGACGAAGAAGGCGTATGGCCCACCCGTGCTATGTGATTTCGGGCAGGCGCGGTTCAGCGAAGTTCAATACAGCGGTGAGATCCAACCGTATCAGTATCGCGCGCCTGAGGTCATTTTCGGCATGAAATGGGACGAGAAGGTCGACATATGGAACCTGGGGGTGATGGTGCGTCGTACGGCTTTTTGAGTTACACGCCATTCTGCGCTCTTCCTCCTTTCCCTGATGATATGTGCATCCTCCTGCCATTGAAACACCTTTTCGCAGATCTGGGACATGTACACAGGTGAAAACATGTTCAAGGTTAGCGGCGGCCCGGACAACGAAGAAGCGGACGTGTATCATCTTGCACACATGGTCGCGCTTCTCGGCCCGCCACCAGTGGATTTTCTTCGACGATGCACGACGGACACACCGTGGCAATACTTTGATGAGGAGGGTAAGTGCGAATGTATTCCGGGCCCCTCGATTATAACAAATAATTTTCTTTGTCATCGCCCTTACCATCAAATGACACCTTATCAAGGGAACTGGAAGGGTGCTGCCGAAGTGCCGCACACCAGCTTCGAAGAACGTATGAGCGAGGTAGATGACATAGATGAAGAAGACGACGACTCGGATGACGGACCTGTCCTGCGGAACAAGTTCATAAGCAAGGAGAACAGGCCAGAGTTCCTCCGTTTCTTGAATCGAATGCTGAAATGGAGACCAGAAGATAGACCCACTGCTGGGGAGCTGCTCCAGGACCCCTGGATCAAGAACTAGTGATTATTCTCGATGAACTCAATGCAGATTCGTTTGGAAAATATAATAAGTATCGTATACACCACAAAGTGACCCCTTCTTTCACCGTCAAGTTTTGTTTGTCAACCAACTTGTAAGCCCAATATGGTTTGGTCATCTCCCGTCGACGAATCCCACCCTATACGGACATTACTCTCTGCACGGCAGTGTCATCATGTCGAATGTGCTAGAATTTACATGAAAAGACAGCCCAGGCCAATACTTAGCCCGCTGAAACTCCCATGTGGTGGCGCGGTGCTTGGTGTACCTGCAGTCGGCTTTCGTTGATTCAATGAACAGACGTGAATAACGACGACTGCTGCAGGTTCTTGTGCCGCGTGACGCACATTCTCTTGTGTCATTTGCAACGGCGATAACATGTTGTGCTTATTTCGAAGCTGGGAGTTGATGATGCATGGCCCGGCGGTATATGAAGATGTCAGCCATGATAACCAACGCGATCACAGTTACGAGCAACACTATGCCTTGATTTTCCTTCGACGAAGGGCAGCCGTGCTCCTGAGTAGTCAAGCAGTCAGCTACTTACGATCCCGTACGATCGCCAACATGAGTTCCGTCGTCGACTGCCTGTGGGATACTACTTATAGAAGCCCTGATAGTCACAACAAGGAGCATCATGGTAAATCTGTGTTGAAACACGATTCCTGGCGATATAGCGCTCGCAAACCTTGCCAGTCTACGTGCGCAAGCTGGTAGACAAACAAAACTTGCATACAGTGAAAGGGGGACATTTTGTGGTAGATATAATTGATGATACTCTTTGTATTGTCCCGGCGAATCCGTGCTATGTAAGTTCATCGAAAAATAGTTACTTATTCTGGATCCAGGGGTCCCCAAGCAGCTCCAAAGCAGTTGGCCTATCTTCTGGTCACCATTTCAACATTCGATTCAAGAAGTGGAGAAATTCTGGCCTGTCCTCCTTGCTCATGAACAAGGGCCGACGGTCAGGCGCTTCGTATGTGTTGTCTTCATCGCTCACGCCGCCTTCGCACACGCCGTCTGCCTCGCTCACACCTTTTTCGCGCACACCCTCTTCATCCG
This sequence comes from Fistulina hepatica ATCC 64428, assembly GCA_000934395.1. Taxonomy (NCBI): domain Eukaryota; kingdom Fungi; phylum Basidiomycota; class Agaricomycetes; order Agaricales; family Fistulinaceae; genus Fistulina; species Fistulina hepatica. The sequence continues at coordinate 121,654 of KN881694.1, forward strand.
CGTCATCTACTTCGTCCATACGTTCCTCGAAGCTCGTCCGCGGCAATTCGGCAGCACCCTTCCAGTTTCCTGAGACAAGGCGTCAGTTGATTGTACGGGCGATGAGAAGTATATTGTCTGTAATCAACAGTACGACCATCATGGGTCCCGGAATACATTCGCACTCACCCTCCCCATCAAAATATCGCCACGGTGTGTCCGTCGTGCGTCGTCGAAGAAAATCCACTGGTGGCAGGCCGAGAAGCGCGACCATGTGTGCGAGATGATACACGTCCGCTTCTTCATTGTCCGGGCCGCCTCTAACCTTGAACATGTTTCTGCCCATGCTTATGTCCCAGATCTGTGAATGGGTGTTTCAATAACGGGAAGACGTGCATATCATCAGTAAAAGGGATAAGAGCACAGAAAGACATGCAACACCAGAAACCGTACACGCACCATCACTCCCAGATTCCATATGTCGACCTTCTCGTCCCATTTCATTCCGAAGATGACCTCGGGCGCGCGATACTGATACGGCTGGATCTGCCCACTGTTTTGGACTTCGCTGAACCACGCCTGCCCGAAATCACATAACACGGGTGGGCCGTACGCCGTCATCGCCACTTGCAGTTCTCTGGCGGTGCAGATGACATGATCGCCAACAATCTTGCGTGGGCTAGGATCGTTCAGCTCCTGCTCCTCGAAGTCGCTCAGAGCAGTAAGATCATCCAATTGCAAGATGATATCGTTTTCCTGCAAGTCTGGATAATACCAGTTTTAAAATGGCACTACAGGCTGGTACATAACGTACACTCACTGCCCGTATGTATCAGTTTAGCGTGGTTGTGCAGGAAGTCAAGAGCGTAAAGGATCACTAGAATGCACGCCCTGGTTAAATCCTTAGTGAGCCTACTTTCCGGGAAACATTCTTGTCGGAACTCGTAGAGGCTAATGGAGAGGGGATCATGCACGACATCAGGAAAAACTGGATTTCGTAAACGAGTGGAACTATGTATAATAATCAGAAATAACCGAAAAATGTGTTCAATTATATTCATTATTAGCTTTAGCTATATTACCCACAACTACTTTGCCTCGGGGTTAAGAGCAGAATAATTTATCAAAAGTTTGAGATAAAACTTGCAAACTCTCCTTATATTTGTAGATATTAGATCTTTAATTTTCACAATTTAGTTCACATTTGAGACAAATATAGGGTCAAACATTGTTGATATACAAAATACATGATACGATATCACAGATCACATTCATACACTACTCCGGGATATCAATGCCAGCGAGCATTTGTTCAGCTGTGGTTTCCATATCTGTGTTCTTCATTCTACAAACACAAGAATCAGATTAATTCACATTGAAACCGATGTACTTACTTCAATTTATCGTATATTGCCGAGACAAGACCATGGTACCAAGTGGCATTTTTCGTGCGCATCCGTGAAAGTGTCATGATGTGGGCATCATAGATTGATGAATAGAAGTTGCCCGTAAATGCGATGGCCTTTTGCTTTCCCTCCTTCCAATTGTTGAGGTTGGAATGAAGCTAACAATATACAAATTAGAACGTGACCACGAAACTGACCAGATGACGTACAACGGTCGCAGCCAATGCAATCATTTCCTTTGGAATCTCTAGGTGCTCTTCATTGTCTTCTGGATCGAGGAAGTTCTTCGCGTACCGTGGGTTTCGACCAATGGCCTTACCGTCAGCAAAAAATGAAGCCATTATGTCCAACAACGGCTTGCAACTGTACGGTTGATCCTTAGAGAGCTTGACCCACATCTAGATGCCATAAACAAGCAAAACTCAATGAAACAACTCAAAAACGTACATTCCCATTCCAACGACCAGGATGAATGTATTTATTCTCAGCTAAAAGGCTCGACACACGCTCCTTGCAATCCTCACCAACGCCGAGCTGAAAAGCGGCAATGGCCGTCACGCCATGCTGATAGACAATACCACAAAATAATGGAATACACGCTCCGACCTACAATAGAGATTAACATATAAAAGTCATAATAAACAAAACCTCACAATTTTACCCAGATGCTTGACGAAGTTGAGATCAACACTCAAACGGTGTTCAAACTCCTCGCATTTGGCCTTATCAATGGGGATCTCTGGGTCATGAAGGGCGGCGACAAGCACATCCCGCTGGTACGGCACTTTTCTTCCGTGCTCAGGAAAGGCATGAGAAAAAACAATGTCCGCTTCGACAGCGGCAATAGTGTAATCAAGCAAAATATTGATTTCGACACCCTGCTCACACTTGCCAATGTCTGCAGCACCACGAGGATTTGCAAGTCGAACAAACTCGGGCCATTTCTGCTCATCTTCATCATTGACCATCTTACGACGACTCTTAAGCACATTGCTATCCACCGCTGAAGAGTCTGCCAAAGCGTCATCAGATGTCCACTGCGGAACCTGAACGAAGCTGTTACTTCTCAAAAACAATGATATACACAACTCCTTACCTCAGCCTTAACAGCTTCCTGGCGGCGAGAGCGCTTTTTGGCAGGTGCAGCAGCCGGGACGACATGGCTGGATGATACGGAATGAGTCTCCTCCTCGTGATCATCAGTGTCAGCGTCAGCATCAACTTGATGATGTAAACGTTTTCGCGCAAGTGACTGTGAGGTATCAGTAATGTCAAAAGACAAATAACAGCATAGTACCTTCTTGAGCTTTTGCTTAACTGCAGCCGACTGCTGCAATGCGAACGCTTCTCGCTCTTCTTCAGACTGACGAATGTGTCAAATCGTAATATTTAGAAGACAGATATACGTACCTCTACATCCAAAGCATCTGATTCAGATGTCGGAGGTGGCGCACTGGATTGACGAGACTTAGATGATGCATGGTGAGCAGCCGATGCAGCTTCAACAGCCATCTCAAACTCTTCATCGGTAGCAACCTCATCATTACCTTTGCCAACATACTCCTCCTCTGAAGATGCATCAGCCTGAGACATGTGGACACGCTAGTGTTGCATTCGACATCATTCCATACATGGATTGAGGAAATTTGAACTTACCTCTGCATCCAAAGCCGCTCGAATGGCCTTATCATCCAAACCATTCAGGTCGTCGTCATCATTGGCATCCAGTTCGTCAAGCTCGTCCTCTGTATAGTGATCCTCACCGCTACTGGGTGCATTGTCATCGTCATACATGTCAATGGCACTGATGTCAGGCACATGCGAGGCGTCCCCTCTCAGGTCCGCCGGGACCTTAGCCGTCAAAGTGGCGGAGTTCTTGGCCACCGTCTTCACAGCTAGAATATGGACGGTTTCTGTCAGCATAAAGCACAACAACTACGAGAAACATTACGTACCAGACTTCTTGCGGATAATTGTCTTTTCCGCAGTTTTCGGCGGTGGACGAACAGATGTTCCAATACTCTCCTCCTCATCTTTTGAGAATGCAGGGCGTGGAGGTCGTGATGGGCCTAAACAAATCAGTAAGTACAGATGCAAATGCAGCCATTCCACACATAGATGTACGTTTACGCTTGCCTGATTTATCAGTTAAAATCGGCCAGACTCACAGATGAAAGATTCGGACTCACCAGTTTGCTGAGTTTCTGCTGCCTTCATGGCCGCCCGCTGCTGCCGCAATTCCGCCCGTTCATCACGCTTCTTGCGACCAGTGGCACCTAACTCATCATAAACGCAAGAGTGAACCATGAGGTAACACAGGCTTACCGTATATGACATCGCGTGTCTTCCGAGCAGCCTTCCGAGCAGCTGGAGTTGTGTGAGAAAAGTTCAGTCAACACGGAGTGACCTACAACGTTTCTGAGCCAGCCCCTCTGACTCCGACTGCTCAGCCATTGTTCTGTGGAAGTAGGATGCTCGGACAACGAGCGCAAATGGCCATGAAGGCTTCATATATACCACTGTACTTTTCGACTACTGCCGTGACCATCTGCATCCGGCGGTGAGCAAGATCCGCTTCGGCACTATGAAAAAGCCATCGAGGCTGGGCTGAATGAGATGGAGGTCAGCCTGGGTGGTAAAAGCAGGAAATGACACAAGATTATCAAAAATTACCACGATACGTGCTTTGTCTAGAACTTGCAGAAGACTACACGCCATGTTCCAGAACTAGAGACTGAGTAATCAAGTGCAACGCCGGTCGACTGACGCAGCAGGTGCCTATTGAAGTGAGGAGTATCGAGTCGTACTAACTGTTGGACTCAGCAGTACGAACTTGTCCACATTGAATGGACACGTCCTGAACTCATTGACATTGAGGATGTGCACACCTGAAACTTGCCATCGTCAAATCCGCGCACCTCAAAGTCCATGCCTCGAACTCACCCTTGTCGAATTCACACACCTCGAACTCACCCCTATCAAGTCCACACACCTCGAACTCACCCACATCAAGTCCACAAACCTCGACCAGGCCGTCGTCACATCTGGGTGCGCTTACATACTATCATCAAGTGCATCCACGCACCCCGTCATTGAACGTGTATGCCTTGTCGTCAAGTACGTGAACATTATGGCCGGGTGTGTGTGCTGCATCGTCGAGAGTGTGCAGACCGTCATGGAGCGTGTGCGGGCCATCGCCTCCTCGTCCAGCGTGCGTTCTTCATTGTTGAGCATGTGCGGGCTTCACCGTTGGGCGTGTGCGAGCCATCGTCGAGTGGGCGTACCTCATTGAGTGTGTGCGAGCGGTCAAGCGTACATGCCTGGTTGAGCGTGTGCAAGTCGTGTGATCAAGCGTGTGCGCACCTCTTCATTGAGTGTATACACCTCCCCGCCGAGCATGTGCACCTCCTCGTCGAGAGTGCGTGCTTTGTCGTCGAGCGTGTGAGCCATTGTCAATGCGTTCGCTGAGCCATTGTGAGAACACGAATGGCTCGCCGCCATGCTCGGTCATTTCGATTAGGTAGTTCGCGTCCGTCTGCGGCCTATCTGACAATTGAAGATAAAGTCGCCGCTCCCAGAGAAAGTGGACCTGATTCGATCTAGTAGTTGCGAAAGCATGTCCGGTAGAGGTGCTTGCTCGTCGGTCTGGCAATCGAGTCAGAGAAGACTATTTATGAATGTACATACCTCGAGTTGATTAGCAGATACACTGCCATAGTCTAAGGTGGGCATCATAACGATGGAGTAGAAAGATGTCACATAAACTACAGCACCTTCCATGTTGCAGAGCGAATAGTCCTCGGACACAGCCTCGGTTGGGGTGCGGGGCGGTTGAACAGGCTTGCCATGCCCCTCGATGTGGCATTGCCAGCATGATAGCCATTGGCGTCCGAACCTGCAGAATCGATCGAGTGCAGAGAAATACGTACCGGTGATAGGCGCATCCACCGTCAAGACATTTGATTTGGCACGCAGAAGCGACCGCGCTCAAGAATACAGAAAGCTTGTGCTTCCGTCAAACGGCCTTCGCGGTAAAAAAAAAGCGATTCTTGAGGAACGCAAGGTCGGGCTTGGTGCGATCGGCACCCCCATTGGCTAGGAATTGAGTGTCGGTTGGAACGTGCATGGTGGGCACCTGAACAAACATGGCACAGGTTTTTTTTGGCTGTGGCGGTCAAATGAAAGAATGTTGTACTTACCCGTGGCGGCAGTGCTTTTGAGAGGCAGCAGCCTCACTGTACGAGTCATCGTCCTGGACTAGATGACTCGTGCAGGCCGTTGTCGAGTGTGCACAAATCGTTGAAGCCGCGTGACTGCGAATGAAATCTCGTGTGGTGCTTTGAGCGAGACGTCAGCGCTTCTGATGCTACAAGGGTAACTCATCAACAACGGGAGGGCCAGACAATGACGACGACGGCGCACCAACGTCCTGCTCCTGCCGGAGATTCTCAACCTCTTCTGTGACAGCCATGCACGCCATAGCCTGCACTGAGAGCATGGAGCACATCGGCATATGGAGTTCCATCGCAAGGACGCCTCCGGGTAGAGTCCTGCATGTGCCAGGTCGCCGTGCGAACACAGTACGAGATTGACCGACGGTGTGCGCCTGACAAGAACGGTGTTCCTTTGAATTGAAAAAAAAACTTGAGCATAAACCATATGAAGCTACATAAGGTACTGAACTGGCAAAGGGATGTGAAGTAGTTGTCCCACGGGCACGGTGTTTCTGGCGATTCTGTACCGCCGTCGGGCTTGACAGGCGCCTCCTCTACGCGTGGTCTTGCTGTTGCGTTAGAGGCAGAAAGCGGAACAGACTCATCAGAATCAAGCTACGGAGAGTGAACATAGGCGACGGGCATGGGAAATATGACTGTACCTCTGGCGGGTTTTCACCCTCGCTGATCGTCTCGGCGTGCATGGGAGGCTAGCGTCCATCCGTCATATGGGGAAGCGAGGCAGCCCGCCTGAGTTTTGCGGCGGCAGATGCACGGCGAGTGCACGCGCGCGTTCTGAGATCTCCGCAGGGCTCAGCTGGCGGGCTGAGGTTGGGTCCATATGCCCCGTCAAATGTAGATACACAACGTGGCAGCTACAGACGTACCTGTTCGTTGAGCGTGCACATCTCCCCGCTGTGCATGTGCACCTCGTCGTCGAGCGTGCGCGCTTTGTCGCCGAGCATACTACATGTTCAGCGTCGCAAGATGGTGTCAAGAGTCAAGAGCTACAAGTCTCAACAAAGTCACGATCATGCTCAGAAAGGAGATCGTTTCCTTTCTTAGATGTCAGGTGACATATTGTTGACACAGATCCGGACGCCTCAGCTTCGCACCTTCACTTTACGCTTCCCTTCGTTGGTCACTGCACGCTACTCGTACAAACGCTGATTCCTGTAACTACGCTTGGGATCGATAGCGTCAGCTTGATCCTTTCAATATACTGATTTGCACAATGTCTCAACACTACGTTTGCCGCGGATGCCTTCGGTCAGGCTTCACTCAATCAGGCCTTACCCAACACCAACGTCTCTCAAAAAACTTCGCTTGTCATGCCGAATTTCAGCAGGCCAATGACTATCTACCATCAAAGTTCGTGGCTCCTGTGGACGCTGGTGGTCATACCACGGCACCCATTTCTCTCCATGCCCCAACTCACGAGTTCGAAGGGGATCATTTTGGAACTGCTGTGGACTACCATGACGATACATTGGGTCTGGATGAGACCACAGAGGATGCTGATGAGGAAGCCGATGAGGAAGCCGATGAAGAAGCCGATGAAGAAGATAAACGTTCTGAGTGGAGTACGAGCGAGGATGAGTCCGAACGCGAGGATCCTTGGGAGCCTGCCTTGCTACCACCAGATCCTGAAGCAACTGGCTCAGAGCATGATGATGCCGATGTGACGGATGAATTCGACTCGTGTCGTGCAGCTGCTGAGGCACGTCTTCGTTCGGAAGGTATTTTCATTGATCATTTCCCGTCTCCTCTAGCGGGAAAGCCTATTGATCGAGACCTGACCACCGATGAGCACTACATGCGCATGCTTGGCACGAGGAGGCAACGGTGGGCCCCATTCACATCACGACGGGATTGGGAAGTCTCTCAGTGGGCTGTCCTTCATGTGGGTATAACAGCTTGGAACGAATTCTTGGCGATCGATGGGGTAAGACATCATTTATTCTGTCATATTCATCTATCTAATTCATTGAAACAGGTTCGCGAGGCTCTTGGGTTGCCCTACAAGACGGCGGGGGAGATGAACACAATTATTGACCATGAGCTCCCTGGTCGTCCGCAGTTCAAGCGCCGAGAGGCCGTGGTCGCTGGACAAAGGTTCGAGGTTTATTTTCGTGACATCATGGAGTGTATCGAAGGCCTGTACGGCGATTCTGAGTTTGCCGAGCACCTCATCTTTATGCCAGAACGGCACTATCTTGACGAGAAGAGGCAGACACGTCTATATCACGACATGCACACTGGAAAGTGGTGGTGGAAGACTCAGGTAAGTCTGTACCATTATGTTCCTTAACGTCTGGTTCATTATCCGTTGCAGCAACGCATCGAGAGAACGCACCCAGGCACAACCATTATTCCCATTATTCTCTCATCTGATAAGACGCAGCTGACCACATTTCGCAACAAGTCCGCGTACCCAGTCTATCTAACAATTGGCAACCTTCCGAAGGAAATTCGGCGCAAGCCTTCACGCCATGGGCAGGTCCTGCTTGGCTACCTCCCAACCTCCAAGCTCGATTATATTACCAACAAATCTGCACGCCGCCGTACCCTTTGCAATCTCTTTCACTCATGCATGACTATGATCACACGCCCTTTGCGCAAGGCTGGAATGCGTGGTGTTGTAATGTGAGGTGGTGACGGTGTTAAACGTCGCTGCCATCCCATCCTTGCGTCATATGTTGGCGACTACCCGGAGCAGCTGCTGGTTAGCTGTCTGAAGAACTGGAAGTGTCCATCATGTCCCGTCAATATAGATTTTCTCGGCGGCCCCTTGCCAGACGTCTCTGGAGATCCTGATCCAGCAAAAGGGTCTAATCCCGGGCGGGATCTTGATGCCATTCTTGATGCACTAGAGCTCACCGACGTCGGTGGAACGGACTTCTGGTGTGCCTGTAAGGCCGTCGACATCAAACCTGTTGTCCATCCATTCTGGGAGAAACTTCCTTATGTTGATATCTACCGTTCCATTACACCTGATATCCTTCATCAATTGTACCAAGGTGTCATCAAGCATCTTATTTCGTGGATTAGGTCTGCATGTGGCAGTGACGAAATTGATGCGCGTTGTCGTCGTCTCCCACCGAATCACCACATCCGTCTTTTTCTCGATGGTATTTCACATCTCACGCGTGTTACGGGGACTGAACATGATCAAATTTCTCGCTTTCTCTTGGGGCTTATTGTCGACATCCGTCTACCAAATCGTATCTCATCAGCGCGACTTCTGCGTGCTATGCGTGGCGCATTAGATTTTCTTTATCTGGCTCAGTACCCTCTGCATAGCTCCGAGACACTCATCGCTCTCGATACTGCTCTCGCAGCCTTTCACGACAACAAGGATGTCTTTGTCGATCTCGGAATACGTGAACATTTCAACATCCCGAAAATTCATTCCATGAATCATTACCATTGGTATATCGAACAGTACGGTACCACCGACAACTACAACACCGCATATACCGAACGTCTACATATTGACCTTGCCAAGGACGCATATCGTGCAACAAATAAGAAGGATGAATATACGCAGATGACGAGATGGCTTGAGCGAAGGGAAAAGGTTTTCCGACATACATCATTCATTGCAAAACGTGATACATACGAGGCTGCTGAGCAGCAGCGTCAGGACGGGACACATGGTGGTGTGAGTACAGTGGCACCAGCTTCATCGACTGTTCATTTCATCAAGATTCCGCGTCGTGTGCCACCACGGACACAGAAGATGGCCAAGCATCCCAGTAAAAATGGTGTTCCATTGAGCATTATTGAGGGCGCTTATGGGGCGACATACTTTCAGGATGCTTTAGCACAGTATATTGCAGAGTGGTCCCGCCCTCTGTCTTTACCTCGGCCAACAAACGCACAAATTGAGGCGAGAGCAGGAGATATTTACCTTCCATTTCGCCGCCTTCCTGTTTACCACCGAATCAAATTTACATCTACTGATCCTTACTCGTCTGGCCCAAGCTATGCCAACACTGTTGACTCTATCCATATCCAACCATCCTATGTCAACCGTCAAAAGCATACGGTCGCGGGACGGTTTGATACTGTGCTTGTACGAATAAACAAAGAGGCGGCAGATTCAGGTGACTTCTGTAAAGGTAAGTAATAGTTCTTCAAGTGAGTTATGTTGACTGATGATGCATTTAGGATATCGGGTTGGACAAGTACGCGTGGTATTCTCGCTCCCTTCAGCTGCAGTGAAGGCATGGTTCCCCGACACACCCAACCTACCTAAACACTTTGCATATGTCGAGTGGTTCTCACCGTTCAGATCTCGACCAGAGCCTAACCATGGTATGTATAAAATTTCCCGGTCTCGTACTGCACATGGAGAGCATATTGCAAGTATAATACCTGTTCCACTCATTGTCTCAAGTGTCTGGCTGACACCCAAGTTTGGTGCTGTAGCACCACGACACTGGAAGTCTAGTACCGTTTTAGAAGACTGCGAGACATTTTTTGTTGGTCCATACATCAATAGATATTGCTATGTTATTGTTGTGTAAATTTAGATAATATACACATACATCATAAAAAATTATAGCATAACTTCGAGAAAATATCTAGGGGGGTGAATATTATGCATAATTCTTCAAAATTCGTGAAAGTTTGAGCATATTGACTTATCTTATGGTGAATAACTGAGAACTACTTAGCCTTGAGCTTAACAAAAGATAATTTTCTGCAATTACAAAATCCGGTTTTTCCTGATGAGTGTTGGCGCGACAAGTTGTCGATGGTGTTGCCGGTGGCATTGCGCTGATGGCTGTGTTGGGTGTGCAGAGACTGAACACACTATTTGTTTCTATCTTATAGAGAACCTTCTATCACATTCAACTGTCTCAGCCATGGCCGCATGACCGCCGTCTTCGCACTGCATACCGGATTGAACGGTCTTTTACTCTGCTTGCTTCATATTCTCTGTAATTGATGTACTTATAAGTACGTAGTGCCGTCTATATCCTACAGTTGTCTTATTACTGTCTTTGTGCACACTGAATCTTATCTGTTTCATGCAGTAGCTCATACGCTTTTCCATATTTTTGATGATTTCGAATGACCAGAACTTTTTTTTTCTTGCCTTCATAGCTAAAATAATACACATTTATGAACACATCCGTAAGGAAGCCAAAATCGGCGCAGTGAGGAATGCATAAAGTTGGCATAAGGACAGTTGGGTGTGTTCCGACTCGAAGCATTGGTTCACAAGACAAAAACTGGATGAGACTAGACATAGTGAGGGTGTAAAGAACTCAGAAAATATTATATATAATGTGCATAGGAATAATAAAGGCATAGGGCGAGCTTAAGAAGCGAGGGAGTTGGAGTTGGGAATGGTCACAATCCTATCAGGTCATTTGGATTCTTCGTACAAATAACTGTCCTTTACCCATTACGCATAAAAGGCCGAGGTTGTGATGGACCAATTGGCTTGGCAGCACATGAGATCGGGAGCAACTGAAGGCTAAGGCGGCCAATCTGGCACCAGCCTGCATGCCGCTGTCATGTCGCAAGTGGTTAACTTGCCCAGATAGGGGTCGGTACAGTCTTTAGCATGGGGCTACCTGGTTGTTCGTGGGAGAAATTACTAAACACTAAGGGAATTTGAGAAAACTCCTGACAGGGGGGGTTGAGGTTTGGTTGGTTGATGTTGTGGGGGTGCTACTGTGAGTCAGACGTGACTAACTAAGGCAGCGTAATTGTTAGAAAACTGGTCACTGACTTTAACAGGCTATCCGATGTGGATAGGTCTACAGAGCTTAGAGCTCTGGGCAGTAGTTGAGTATGGGTTGAATACGATATGAGTCAGACACACAGGTCAATATGATATAGAGTCAGTTATGAGTCAAATACGATAAGCAGTCAATACAATACAGGTCCCTTCGTGGAGACCTGGATACTTCTAGCAACAACTAAAAGTGGACCTGTCCTCGAAACGGAGTCACACTGATTACGCCTCGAACGTAAGTGGGCTTTAGGCTGAGGAAACTCTGTCCTCCCTAGGGGGCCACAAGTTACTGATAGACTTAGTACTGAGGAACAACTTCTCAGGCTGTAAGAATTACTTAGGGCAAGAACTGCACTCTGGCACTGAACTCACTCTGGGGATAAAAAGCATGCATTATGTAGGTGAAGGCCTGAGCCTTTTATAGTGTACAGATGTGGCTATGTAAATGTGTATGTAATGACTATTACCTACTGATTTATAAGGTGATTAGTAAGAATTTGTGAGGATTAATCAGCAAATTAGTAATTGTATTAGTAATAATTGTGAATGGTCCAATAGCATTTTGTGAAATTATTTCACATGCTATGGATCAGTCAGCGCCAAGATATATGCTGAGTAATGCACTGATTAATGTGCTGAGTAAGACTGCTATGACCAGTCAGTGCCAACATGTACGCTGAGTAAGATGGGTCCTGGCTTTGTCATGTAATCATTATACGTGAATAAGACACAATTCTTTTCTGATCAATAATGTTTATTTCTGCTGCCTCAAAATGAGTCATAGTTAGTCATTATGTCAATTGACTCATAGACATTTCACAATATCAATGAATATAATAAAATGGATTTATTATATTCAATTGTGGACTGACCCATATTTATGTGTCTTTATGATTAACAGCTTTCATGTACGACACCGTGTAGTAGATGCATCCTTAGATTTTGAATTAGTTATAGGTAGCATTGGGCCCGTATGGTGGCTGAGCTGCTTGTCCACCATTTTCCCCAATGAAGTACAAACCATAAGTTGCATGGGTAGCCCATGATCTCTCATCTGCCTCGGGAACTATTTCATTGGTGGCAATTGGTTGTGCGACACCAAGAGTTGCTCGAGTAGTCCATGATTTATCCTCGTCTGCAAACGGTTCATTTGCCATGAACAACTCGCTGGACAGCGAGAAAGGAGGGGCGGGTACGTATGGAGGGTTTGACAGCAATGTGGAATGTTGCCTTCTGTCTCCCCAACTCGAAGAAGATGAAAAAGATGGGGAAGAGACGATGGGATGAGTAGAATAAGGAGCATATGTTGGTCCAGCAGGCAAAGAGCGAGGAAGTGCGGACGATGATGTTGTACTACCACGAGAACTTGGTGGATCCGGATTTGTTGGACGCAAGCGACCATCTGGAGCACACAATCGCTTCAGTTGGGCAGCTGGTTGATTTGTAAGCAATGTGGTGCAAAACAGCAGCAGGTCAGTTGAACTAACCAAATCTGTCCATTTCAATGCTCAGCTGTTCCGTCCTCTATTTTCCATTGAGAAAAACAATGACATGGGACTGAACAAACAAAAACCTACCTCAGCGGCTTCCAATACTTGTGCTGATGTGGTTAGATGCTCTATGACTTGCGCGTCAAAATTTGCTTGTGTACGTGTATTGAATAGCCAGCGAAAAAATGTGTTGTCATACTTCCACTTAGAACGGCGCATGAGTTTCTCCCACGCCTTTGAGATGCTGAAACAGGGTGAAATGAGTTCATTGGCGGTTAGAACTTATCCACGTAACACATACGTAGCCAGACTTGCTTCAACTCTCCTAATATCTGTAAAGCTGTCATCTGCTTGGCAAGAGTTGGTTGCGCTTTCTAAAGCAGACTGAGCTTTGTAGATATGTTTGTAACCTGTCGCAGTTTTTTCTTGACGAGACATGTTCGTATATGATATAACCGTAGGTTTCGTCGTATCCATGGTCTCTGGAGTTTCATAGAAGAATCTGTATGACTCTCCGGTGTCCGGCGCGCGCACGTCAGGAAAATCAGAGGCAGCGGGGTTGTGCTTTCGTCGGTGGGGAAACATCACGGCGATGAGGGCACTCTCACCGAATTGTCCTTGTATTATATCACATTGCAATCCTGAATTGAAAGTCCGCCATGAACCTACACAGCTCTCTAGCGCTCAAGTCAATTGACGGGGACTGTGACCAGAACCTCCTACCTCCCGTATCACCCGGCATATGTACATTTATGGTGCAATAAGCGACACGGCCGGGATCCCTGACGTTTAGACGCGGGGACAATATGGTGCTGGTGCGGCACTGTTCGCACAATTGCTGTATGAACCTTATTTTCATGTCTGTCATCCCCAGGTAAAATGCTGTTTCTGCTCCCCAGCACATAGATGCCGTGAGAGGGTTACCTTTAGACTAACGCGGAGCGCGCAGAGAAGCCATCTCGTCGATTTTAATCAATGCCATCCTGCCAATCATGGTAAATCATGTTTAGCATCGCTGCATCACGCTTGCGGAATCAACATCAACAACTCTACATTTAACATTTCTACGAAGCCACTAGTCAGAGAAGTTGCAAACACAGGTTGGCAAATACATACATCCAGAGCACCATACTTGCAGCATTGCCTGACTGCCAAAAGAGTCAACTGGGATTCCGGAAGCACAGGGCTCAAGGCTGGCACAATGGCCAAAATTACCATATCTGTATGGCTGCACACAGATCAGAAAATGAGGACACCTGAAAAATGAGAAACAACACGCGTGTGAAGGATCTCAATCCTACCTCAAACCGTAGAACTTGTTCCTGGAGTCTGAGACATCATGATGCTAGCACCTATCACAGAATTATCTCCCCGAATGCTGGTTGCATCGTTTAGAGGGAGAGGTATGCCCGACATCGTGGCCATCTGTCCATCTCCGGGAGGACCAGGGTCACATAGAATTTGCAACCATTCTTGCTGCCTCTGCCGCACAGAAGAACAGAAGGAAAGATAAATCACAAATTTATGTACATAGCAGATCATTTTGGATCACTGGTAAACAAAGAGAGAAAGAGGAGCACGGATTTGATGATGTTTTCTACATTCTACGAGCACCGTCAGATGCGCGGCGGAACAAACATACGCGTCTCGTCGCCGTGACAAGTGAGAAGTCCGAGTTGCCAGACAACTGCGAGCTTCATTACCATCAGGCGTGAATGTCAGACAAGCAACAATATCAGGCTTTATTGGTGGTGTGAAGTTGGAGTTTCCATGCTTCTGTCCCAGGAATGGGGAGACCATACACGCCGTACCAGTAAGCTTCGTATGCAATAGAAAATTCGTGCAAGAAGGCAGGGTCATTGTTTGTGCACATATCATGAATGGCATCAGCAACACATTGTGCATCTGGACGCGCCTGCGGATCTTCAGCCGTCATGCAGCCAACCAAAGGCTCAAGAAAGTCCAGGTTGCTGTATTTCTGTATACAGTGCAGAAAAAGAAATGAAAAAGCGGTCACTTTCAAAGCACGTGATGACTTCACCTGGATGAGCCTCGTCCAAATGAAGTTCCCGAATGTGTAGATGTCAAGTTTGAATACATCCCAAGGCTCAACTTCCCCCGGATAAGCAGCCAGTTCGGGTGCAGAGTGATCAGCTCCCACTCTTGCTCGAAGGGGATGTCTATGCTCAAATGAAGGAAACATAACCGAATTTCCGAAGTCAATAATATAGTACTGCACACGTGGCACCTGTGACCGAGAAAGTGTTGGTGCAAAACCCTGCCCATTAGGTGTGCGCCAGTAGCTCATGGGATGGAACTGCTGCAGGTGAAATGGCGAGCCGTCCATCATGATATTATTCGAGTATAAATCCCTAGGTTCATTAGAATCCGGTCAGATAAAGAAGACAAAAGCACAGAAAGGACGACGGCCATACACACCCATGAGCGATATTGTGCTCATGCAAAAAGTCGAGCATCTATAAAATCCCGACGTAAGTTTCCAAGACAATGCAATGTCCATACATAGAAATGCTGCTTGCCTCAGCTATTTGAAGCACGAAATCGAGAACCTGCCCTACTTTCTCGAACGGTGGCCACTGCCAAGGTTTCAAGACGGGCAACACAATGATGATGATGTTTTTTGAAAGAGTTAATACGTCCAGAAGAGGAACACAATGGTTTTTCGGATTATTTTTGGCTTCTGGAGTCGAAAGAAGCTTCAGGAAGTCCAAGTCACCGTACTGGAGTGGCCCATCGAGGACCTTCAACATGACGGGCATATTGTCCGACATCCTACAAGCATCGAGGACGTGGGGCTGTATCTAAAATGTGCTGCATTCAGTAGAAGAACATACTGACAGACGGTATGCACGCACCGAAGCTATATGATCCTCGAACATGAATTCAGGGAAATAAAAGCATGGGAGCAAACAAGTCTTCACACGATTCAGAAATGGTCGATGCGCCAGCTTGTGATCCTTATGATAACGAGGACGAAGCATGTATCCACGGTCCTGCAGCAGCGGTTGAATATCCCGCCATACATATTCGTGCGGCCGGATGAACGACATGTCACGGGCTTTGGCGAGCGTCCAATCGTAAGATTCGACAGCCTTCGACCAAGTAAACTCATCTGGGAGTTGTGGAAAAAGACTATTGCTATCCATGATGAATTACGAAGAATGGTTGCAGAGAAACAGTCAAAAACCAGCGAAGTGTCGGTGGGCGCTTCTTGTTTACTGCTTAATTACTGTCTTCGACGTCCGTAGTCACGATATGATCGGCAGACGGAGACCGCATAGTGGCGATCAATATTCCACCCTCATTTGGATTTGCGGTGGTCAGCATCTAACACTTTTGGCTCATACTGAAGAATCCCGGTTTTCCGACAATCCGCTACTCTACCATTATTCTCATGTGACAAGATGATAAAAGGGGCCTTGGTACAGCCCCGGTTGGTTTGCAGGCCCATGACTGCCATTGTTAAGTATGGTCCTGCACGCGCAGATCGACGCGTATTTCAACATGCGCGGAGAGTTTGTCTACCAGGAAAATCCTGTGTGTTTGATCGGCAGAGCCGAACCATTCGTACGAGTGCCGTTATCAGGCTCAGTAGTGAGGTTCAATCTAATGAAGATGATGTACGTCGTATTTGTTCTATTCAAATGACACTGGTGCTAATGGATGCAGAGCATCGGTCCAAAGCAATTTGTGTTTAAAAAAGCACTGGAAAGGTTTCTAGGGCCTCCACGACTTCTAGAGACAGCTCTGACCATCGTCTATGCCATACGCGGAGAGTCGTATCTGTGGATGTTTAACCCGCGATTTCATTTACCAGGATCTGATGATGACACCAGTGCCCTAGTCTTTACGCTTGCACCTTGGCTTGACGATTCTCATCCTAATGCACACAACCACACCGGTACTGTATTTTGTGTTGTGATCCCCGCCAGTGGCCCTGTTTGAGCTTACAAGTTTCCAGAATACCACCGTTAATTCCCTTGTCGATCTACTCTGCTGAGCAATCTGCGTCATTTCTCGTGCCACTACCACCTTCGCAGATGGTGTGCGTGCTCTCGACTGGATATTCGCGTGGGATGCTTCTGTGGTCGGGACGCTCGCTGCTGACTTCCTTACACGCTTCCTGCAACAACGCTTGAACAAGAGGCACTCGCTCGGGAACTACACAATGGCTCTTCCGAGGCACCTATATGCGGGCCGTTGTACACTAGATCCGGAGCGCTCGCTGAAGCTGAGCAGTACCAAGAAGCGTCCAACGACATATCGCTGGTATTCCACCGTTCTCCTCGAGAACACTTCGTTAATGAACAATCCATTGCGAATGGCGATCATTCCTGCCCACAAGTTCCAGATAATTTTACCTGGTCCTGAGCCATCAAATTCTGTGGTTAGACGTGCGTAAAGCTCCTAGTGCTTCGTACATCAGGCCTTATGAGTATGGATAGACGACCAAGTGTCATCTCAGACACGTTGTAGCCACCCGTATATCTTAGTGCGTTGACTCCCCGCCATTTTATCAGTTCTACGAAGGCTGGAAGCCTCCTTGTTACCTTCCACCTCCCGAACTCAGCACCTCCGTATTCGCATATGTCATTCCAACCATTTCAAGTGTTATTGGGATGTCATGAACAATTTTCTTCAATTGCCTTCATCGGCCACAGCTTTCGCCGCTACCTTTAATCTGCAAAAACTTGAAATGATGTTTCGTTAGATCCGCTTAGACAGGAGTGTACAAACCGTATTGTTTGAACACACAGGTCACAATGGTCATGCATCATGACCTGCACGTAATTGGATGATTGATACGTGCGTTCAACTTGCATTGCAGTATCAGTGCAGACCTCGTATAAACTTCATCTATAGGAACTTGCACCCCGACTTTTCTGCTTGTTTCTTCATGAGCGATATGCCCTGGCCACCCAAAATAGTCTGGACGTCGACCCGGAACAACGAATAGGTTGCTCTGCTCGCGGGTCAAGAACGCCCGCCCTTTTGTCACCGCCGGACCAGGACCGATGTATACGAGAAGATGGTATCAATGCCCCTCCGTCGTTGATTCGACAATTTCGGCACCGGCGGTACTTTTTCTCTTCAGGAACAACTATCGAGTGTCGACACGTTGCAATTATGTATTTGCATGGACGACGCCAACACACTCCACGTTGCCCGAGGCCTAGCTTCGCTAGACAATGTCCCCTGACCTCCCCTGACCTCCTCCAACCAGAGGCCTCCGCTCATATCCTGTTTCCATAACTATCGATCGCGCTGATCTGTGCTGACCTCGAGTTTGCCTTTGAAATTCCTAAGCTACTATATCGTGCTTCGTATGATGCCACGGTGAGTCTTTGTTTTGTGTATAAATACTCAGACAGCGAAGTCCAGATCGTCTGCGTCTTCACTCAAATTTTACGTGTACCAAGAACATGTAACCTCGTGGTATCTTTCGTCTCGTTCTTGAGATGTTTCCAGCTTTCCCTGTGGTGACGCCACGACATTCCGAATCAACTGGTGCTTGTTATCTATCGTGCAATCCATCCATCTTCTTGCTCTCATTGAATTCCACGTCAAGTCGACGTGGATTGAGAATAAGAGATCGATGGATCATGCGCATGATCAAGTCGTCAACGAATAAGCTGCTTGAATGCTGGCGCATTCGGACTAGCTGGGAATGTGTCCATACATGGAAGAGCAAAGCGGTGAGTTGTTCATAGTACGTTCGGTATCGATATCTCCGTCGTGCGAGGAGGTCGCGTGTTTTTTCCCTTCCCTTGAGGCCTGCCGACCGCCCCCGGTCAGTTGTGGAAATGACAGGTCCTCGGTGAAGAAACGGGGTGTTTCGCCCCAAACCCGCGTCCTCGATGCCTTTACAAGGGAAAAGTTAATTTACGATTTACGACATGACCCTACAGCTTATACGAAGTCAACAGGTCATTGTGGTATGGTCCTCGCGCTACCTAGAGCCTCGCAAAAACGGGGATGTGATACGTGACAAAGGTTTCTTCGTGGCTGGCAATATCCATTTTTCTGATCACGTTTCGGGGAACGTCTGCCCTAATCTGTCATATTTTGTTCTCCTGATCCTGCAGCAACGATAGGTGAGCCAATGAGGTTTTTTGTGACTAACACAAAGCCCGATTGTTTCGGTGCAAACTCAGCCTTGAGGAAGTGAATTTCAGTTATGCACAAACGTTGGTCTGACGTGAAAGATGCACGATGACAAGATCAGGACCCCGCGACAATACGTCGCGTGACGTCCCAAGTTGTTCTGGCGCTGTCCGGCTGTTCGCGAAAAGGCATTATCCATATGCTGCCAAGTAGCCGAGGAGGTGAGTTTTGCGTTTCAGACGTTGCACACAACCCATTCCAGTTTGCATCTTTTCTATAGGCCATTCAGTGTCGTGCGACAGGTAATCGATTCATGGCAATTGGTAGAAGTTGGTAGAGGGCCCGAGGCTACCCGAATCAATGGCATGTCAGTACGCTTTTAATAAAACGTCTGAATATTGAATGGTGTCTCATGACTACATATAATGAAAGAACACGACGCAGCGCGTGCTATCAATCTCACCTGTCGCGCGTAAAATGCCTGTCGCCAGTATGTCTGTTCTTTGACTAGCCTGTTATAAGGTTCGTAGTTATTTCAGTGGCATCAGATCACACTTGATAGTCTTGAAAGTCGTGGGCCCGCTTCGCCTAGCTTATACTTACGAGGCGGTTCTTGCGTTCGTTCCGACTTCCAGCGAGGTTACTCTAGAGGGCAGTATCATCAAATCGAAACAACAGAACATCAAGGGCAACACCTCAGGCCTCAGGTTCTGTATATTCCGTCCAGGCTTTAATCAACGATACCATTTCACAAACAATCGGACTCGCTCGGTGCCGGTCGCGCTATGAGGACGTACACATAGGTAATGATTTTTAGCTGTTATCGGCAATCATCATCCAGAGAGCATCGGCATGATTCAGATCCTGAATCCTACACCTGGGCCAATCACGGTGAGGTCAATGCAGAAAACTGAATAGGCTGCGGAGTACCGTGTTCCAAAGGGTATCATGAAGTATATATACATAACAATCAGCATGATGACTGGCTCTTGATACGTACAGGTTCGTCATAGTGCCACCTAGTGCCACCGGTATGGGTGCCGGACAGGAAGGCACAATTGCGCAATTGCAGCAACGGCGGTCCGGGGTTGCCAATCGGGAAGTGAAACGCGCTACCTGGGAGACAAGAAGACTTGCAAAACAGAAATATCCCGAATATGGCACGGTTGGCCCAAGACGAAACGACTCGTGGCACGCGATGGTCAAAACGTGTTCGTGCGGTATAGAAGATTGACATCCATCCGCGACGTGCTGGATCGTTGGTGGTGAATGTTGGCCGAGATCTAGCCCGAAGATGGCTCTAGGTGACCACAAAAGAGACAGCACAGACATGAAAACCCCGCGCATTTCGTCCGGCCGCACGTAAAACCGTCCGTTAGCATGCCCAGATCGCTTACGAGCGTGGGAGTTGGGGTGGCTGGGCATGGCTGGCTTCTCGTCCTCGTTTTGAGCGGCGATACTAAAATGCGAGAAGTATCCCGAAAGACGCCCACTGCTCTTTGTCCATGTTCTCGCAATACCACGTTCCATCGTATCAGCATACGACCGTCACTCCGCCTCAGGTGTTGGATCAGCAGTGCGGCGCGGTAGCCGAAGAATACGACAGCGCTGCTCAGGTTGGCTCATGCTTCTTGACGGGATCATCTCCCGATATCATGAATGGTTGGGCCCGAGGAACCTGGTATAATGAGCTCGACAATGCATCCGCAGGGCTCACCTACTCGGGCTCATTCGCTGCGAATCCCATACAAACTTCGCTCCAAACGTATCACGACCCATCGCAAAATCATATCACATATGAACAACCTCTCGAGCATGTTATCCCAGCGAGCCGACGCTGGCAGCCTCAGTTCTCGTGGGGATCAAATCCGCCTCCAGCATCATCCTCATCATCAAGTTTCTACTCGTCACGGCAGCTGGCACATCCAGTTGTCGAATCGATAACGCCGCCGGAAGAAGCGATCGCACCCTCCCCCGTGCTTCCAACGCCAGTCGACATGGCTGTCCTGATGGGGCCCCCGTCGGCTGCCGACCAGCGTCTGTCCATGGGACACATGATGCGCAGAGATCCCCATCTACCAGAGCCTCCGCGAGACAAGAAGTACCCTTGCAGCATGTGTCATAAGTCGTGAGCATCCAGTCGCATTATTCGGATACCTTGTTTCTTTACGTGTTGCTTCGCATAGATTTGATCGGCCCAGCACACTGAAAAAGGTGATCGGCGAGACTTTCTCCACAACACGCGAGAATCTTCCTCTGTCTGACACGTCCTGCAGCACTTCTTGGTACACACAGGCGAGAAAGGTCAGCCAGCGATTGTGTTTCCATCTGCTTTTCGTTTGTGTTAGTAATTCGTTTCTGCAGCATACGAATGCCAGTTCTGCAAACGTCGTTTCGGGGTGGCATCTAATCTCAATCGACACGTCAAGAAGTGTCGCGCGCGCGAGGAGGATGATATTGCCACCAGTCCCACCGTCGTCGGTTCCCCACTTTTGAAATCCAAAGCGTCGACAAGTCTTGACACAACTATCATCACGAAGGTCGAAGCATGTCGCGCGGATGTCGCAAGCAAGTCGAAACGCCGCCGCCGCGCCCCGTCACCGACGAACTGGGTACCACCGTCACTGTTGGGCCTTAATCTGGTGTCTCCGGACTCGGAAGCGACAGTATCTCTACCTCTTCCACCCGTCTTCCCCGTGGCCGATGTTGAGGAACGTAACTCTTGGGACGAGAACGTGCCGTTACATCCATACCACCCTGCTGAGTGGCGCAATCGATTGCCTGGACCAGCGCTTTCTGGTCTAGGGCGGCGAAAGTTTCACGGGTTGAACGCATATGGCGATATGGAAACAATTCGTGTGGCGGCTGTATACTGATGGAGCTTTGGTTGCCGTCATGAGGATACAATGTTTTCTATGGTTAAAGATCTCGTCATCGTTGTCAGCTGTTTTCTTCTTGTAATACCATTGTATATTTTGGAGTGTCCCAACGCTGACACTCCAATGTAACTGTTGTTCCCTAACTCTTGCACATCACGTAGGTTTATAATACGCGGATTCGAACCAAGTTTCGCACAGACAAGATGGAAAACCCGTGAGTATGTAAAAGTCGACACGATCACATGACCAAGTGTACTTACTTGTACTTTTTTTTTTGCCTTTCCATATTGTTTGCTATTCTGGTTGGAATGTCTTGGGCATGCGAGCACGTAATAAGTAGTTTTCAGATTTGTTTATTGACATTGTTGATTGACTAGCATGTATGTAGTGTGTAGCGCGTCCGTGGTAACCATCCATGCCGCGTATAGCAAAGAGTCAAATGAGTCACACGCAAAAGACAGCACAAACAATCGATTGAGAAATCGCTGGGCCTTTGACATCGAAAACGCAGCCCTTTTATACTACAAACAATAGCTAAACAAATGAGTCGAGTCAGCAAGAGCAGTATGTACTTGGTATGAAGGATTAGCGAAAACCCACGTACATGTGACCTACTACCGAGTCAGGGAATTCCGTTGTTTGGCGTTACACTTACATATCCGACCGCTTACAATGGTATTTCTTGACCTCCAACAAAGTGTAGTTGCCAGGATCTGTCCTGGCTGCGTCTTTCCCCGCATTACTCCTTTGTCTACATGATGTCGATGAGCAAGTACTCCACGTTGACAGCACCTTATGTCGTTCCAGGACTGCCGGAGCCCGACGTCCGTCATTTTGTTGCTCCGGATGGTACCACTCTTATCTACACCACTTATGGTGACATGACGAATGCAGCGGACTCGCTGGTCGTATTCCAAGTATCTGGTTGGGGTCTCAGCTCATACTATCCGGCGCGCGCTTTCAGTGAACACCTAACCCCACGAGGACCCTTGCTTTTCGTCAGCCCTCGCGGCACTGACATCCAACCAGACCTGCGCCCCGATAAGAACACTATATCGACGGCGTACATGGCCGAGGATCTCGAAGCACTACGCGTTCACTTGGATCTCCCGGCCTTCCCTGTACTGCTCGGACATGCACACGGCGGAACGATTGCGTTAACCTATGCGGAACTGTACCCCTCCCATGTGAAACAGCTCATCCTTATCGACCACCGTGTCGACATTGCGTTGGACGCCGAGTCGAACATGCCCATGCTTGAGAAACTATCAGATGACCCGCGTTTCGCCCCCTCGGTGGACGCACTCTTTAATCAGGGCCCGTTAGACACAGACGAGCAGTTGACTGCGCACATCCTCTCCGTTGCGCCGGCGTATTTCCACGACCCTGAGCGGTGTATGCCCTCCGACTTGATGTATGTTGCCAGAGACGGTGTGCCGCTCGTGTCCGCGTGGTGCATGTCCAACCTCGCCGAGTGCGACGAGCGCGACAAAGACGCAGACGCCCGTCGCGTCGCAGCGCTCCCCCAAGTGACGGCGCGTACGTTGATCATATTCGGCAAGCAGGACGTCATCTGCTCTTTGGCGGGTGCCGAACTCACTCACCGCGGCATCCCTGGGTCTCAGCTGCACATTATTGACGGATGCGGCCACGCACCGTGGATCGAACAACCTGAAGAGCTTTGGAACGTGATATTTCCGTTTCTTTCGGAGCAGTAGCGCATGGCATTGCGAGGAGCTGATTGCTCTTTTTTCCATGTCTTTTTTTGGTATCTTTCCGGCGCACCTCGCTCAATCTATATCTTCGTTCCTGAAGTTGACAATGCACACGCAGAACAGCAGGTTCTATCGATTTCCTGTCGTGCGCGTCATTTTCAGCTGTGCTCATCGACGGGCAAATTCATGTATGCAGCAGACCACGCTCTCGTCACGGGTTAGAAGGCCAAGCGGAAAAACGACTGTATCACGAGAGGGTTCGTGCAACGGACATGTCGCGACGGCAAAAAACTCACGTCGGGAATCGTTGTTCGTTGGTGGATGTGTGGAAAAAGACGCAATGATGGCTGACTATTTCTTATTTAATATAGTAAAGGACTTTTGGATAGTAGGGCAACTAATTGCAGTGACTGTATTTCATAGGAGAAGGTATTTACCATAGGATGTTACTTATTTTGGCTTATGGATGGATTTTATCGCATGGATGGATGAAAACTTATTTCGTGATCTTGCCTCAGTGACTGTGGCCAGAGATACCTATAATCCATGTGTACGTTGAATGCGCGTATCTGAAAGAAAGCCATCGATTGCAAGTGTGCATGCTAGAGTTACGAGAGGTGTTTCCTATATTTCGCATAGAAAGTGCGATTTCTTTTGCACACGGACACTGGTGACCTCGTCCAGCTCGTGGCCATGTACATAAGGCGCTTGTGATTATTTGAACAGATAGATATTCGGCGTAGACCAGAACGAGCGAGTAATCACACCCTTTGCGAAACTGTGACGATGCAATTCTCGAGGTTCAACGTAGCACGCGACGGTTGTTCTCGAGTCACGAGAAATCCAGTTTTTCTAATCGCGAGCAGCAAAGTCAAAGTCGGGCATGCTTCAATTGAAGGTCAATCAAGCTAAGAGTACTACAGAGAGTGCATGAGAGCGATCTACGATGCGGTTTCGAATGCAAATGCTGTATCATGGATTCGGCAAGATGAACTCATTCGTGATACCGGTTTGTGTTGAATAAGTGCTTCATACAACTTGATCGTCAAGTAAGGGTGTGGACAGGATACAACCATAACCTACTTACCTATGGCCGGCGCTTTTCAACGTCACTTACGAGCACCCAGTCAAACCCATTGCATTACTCTAACGAGAAGTATCCATCAGTCCCCAAAACCATACTTCCGCTTCGCCTTTCCTTCAATGAACCGCGGAAATATCCAATATAGTATAGGCGCGAGGCGTGTGTAGCCTGGAATGAACACGCTGCCTTCAGCGCGATCGACGGCACGCACACATCGCGCAGCTACATACTCCCGTTTCAGACCTTTCGTCGGGCTAGACAGTCCGTCGTCGGACAAGCGGTCCACAGCGGACGCCCGGAAGTCGCCCTCTACCGTTGCAGGGAGAATGTAAGAGAACTCTATGTTTGGATGCTCCATAGACAGAGCCTGGTAGAGCATCAAGGCAGCCGCCTTCGTCGACCCGTAAATGCTCCGCGTAGGAGCTGGTGTCACGGCGCCGAGGGAAGCGATGAGCTGGATCGCTGGCGCCTCGGACGTACGCGACATGAGGGGGATCTGAGGATCGCGTCAATCGTTTTGAAAAGCTTAGGAAATGAGATAGGATTCACATATGTTACAGCTGAGACCAATGGGCCGATGTAATTGCTGTGCAGGGCTTTCTCAGCAACGTCCGCGACGTGAGTGACATTCTGCGCGGAAATCGAAGCTGGCGTGAATATTCGACGATCTCCCTGCATATCTCTGGAGATGTCGATACCAGCGATAGACAAAAGCGGTAATGTGGCGGACACGCCAGCGGCGACAACAAGGGTGTCCAGCCCATTCCATTCTGAAATTATGAGTCCGTTTTGAGGAGAAAGAGGTTACGAAGCAATCAGGAAGGAAAGTTCATGTCCACAGCCGAGTCGAGAAGGCAGGCGCTGAGGAAACACGAAAGTGCAATGGGGGACAGACGTCGGTACGAAGATGCATCGAACGAAAGATATTATAAACAAGACAGATACCGATACGCACTGACCTCCAAAACATCTCTGAGGCGTGTCATTTCCTCGGCGTCTGCAAAGTCTGCGGCCACGCCAAGAACAACATCTGAGTAGTCTCCCAATGGGCTATCGGCGTGTTCACTTTTGCATTCATTCACGACAACAGAAACCTGCGGCTCCGCCCGCCCTACAACGCAGACCCGAGCGCCTCTGGCGACGTATTTCAACGCGATCGCACGCCCTATACCACTGGAACCGCCGAGAATGAGCACGCGCTCGTCATCCGGATGGAGAAGCGTGCTTCTTGAATCCCGTCGACGCAGAGATTTGTGGAGAAAGATAAAGACAGGTACTACGAGGAAGGCAGTCGATATGAATACTGCCGCAGGAGACATGCCGACGAGTTGGCTGCCACGGATATGCAGACACAGATATTTAAAATTGAACGCCGTGCCAAACGATGAAGCTAAGATTTGAAATGCAAGTGCAGAGCTTCAGATCCGGTTCTCTATCACATACTGTAAGTCATGGTACGTACTTCGACTCCCGGAGTCGAGAAGAGAGAGCGGGCTCAACTAGGACTAGATCGATGAGTCATCCCTTTACGCCCATTTGGTTACGCTTTCCTATCCTGGTATATAAGATATGTGATGTCAACGATAAGAAGTGGCGGTGCAGATCACCCGCAGCTAACAAAGCTTCATCGAAGGGAACTGTCTTGTTGTAGGCCGCCATGATCTCGTATATATCAGCGGCCACTGTTGAGGCCAAGCTCGATCATATCGCATCGACATTGAACAACTTCATGGCTCAACAGCGAGAGGACATGACCAAACTGCGGGAGGACATTGCCAATTTACGCGGGGACGTTGCCAATCTACACGGGGACGTTGCCAATCTACGCGGGGACGTTGCCAATCTACGCGGGGACATCGCCAAACTACAGGCGGACGTCACCAAACTTCAGGATGATGTCTCCAATGTTCGAGGGGACATCACTTATAATGCACGGGAGGACATTGCAAGATTACAAACGATGGTCGAACAAATGCAGGCCTCTGTTACTAATCATTACAACACCAAACAGGCCAGGGTAAGAATCATGAATCAAAGGACCAATGCAATACTAATTCTTTGCTATGAATTATAGGCTGAGAATGGAAGGACAGCAAGCTCGGTTTTGCATTAAAACCACTTTATGTACAACTGCTTATTTAAGACTCTCAAGTAGGCAGATAGACCAAGCATATGAATCTCACACACATTGTCTATCAAACATCCGAGATATTGAATCAAAACCAACCTTATTTCAACGTGTATGCCATTCAAACTCATTTTGTCGACAGTAGCTGACATCGGGAACTTGGAAATGTCGCCAGCGTGGGTGGAACTGGAAGAAAAACGAAGGGGGCGTGGGTAGAATCTACGTCGATAAGAGAGCAAATTCTTTTCCAGTTGCAGACCAAGGCTTGAGCATCTTGGCTTGCAAGTATGAGGATGCTCGCTGACTCACTGACTCGCGTCGTAGTCAAAATTTGGCAGTGATATGGGTCTGTGAAGTGAGTGGATCGTTTTCACGGGCAATGGCGACGACAGTGGTAATGCGGAGAATTTAGGCAGCTCGCACACATCCGTGAATCCTGACGCGCTGCCGACGCTCATCCATGCACCGTCGTCAGCACCTGCGCCGCGCATGCCGAGAGCGCAGGCACAGCTATCATCTCGCCTAGTAGAAGACCAGGGCAGCCGCCTTCGTCGATCCACAAATGCTCTGCGTGGGAGCTGCTATCATGACACCGCGCGAAACGATGTATCGCTGGCGTTGCGGACGTACCGGACATGAAGAGGATTTGAAGATTGCGTCAAACGTTTGGAACGCTTAGGAAACTGAGATGGAGTTCACATATGTTACAGTCGAGACCAATGGGCCGATGTAAATACAGTGTGGGGCTCTTTTGGCGACGTTCGCGACGTGAGTGACATTCTGCGCAGAAATCGAGGCTGGCGTGAATATTTGGCGATGTCCCTGCATGCCTCTGGAGACGTCGACACCAGCGATAGGCAAAAGCGGTAATGTAGCGGACACGCCAGCGGCGACAACAAGGGTGTCCAGCCCATTCCATTCTGACATTATGGGTCCATTTTGAGAAGAAAGAGATACCAAAACAATCAGGAAGGACTGCAAATATGCGGTTAACCGACGCCGGCTAACGGGCGCGCCAATCGATGCGCTGCGAAGGCCACTGGCCTAGGGCCAGCAAAAGCTATACAAAAAAAAAACAATCAGGAAGGAAAGTTCATATCGACAACCGAGTCGAGAATGCAGATGTTAAAGAAACACGGAGGTGCAATGAGGGACAGACGTCCACATCGAACGAAGGATAAGTATTATAAACAAGAAAAATACTGATGCACACTATCCGAGACTGGTAGCCAATCTCTACAAAGAAGCAGCTGACTGACGTGCTGACATTTGTACGAGGGAACGCGAACGCAAGGCGTGGAGTGGGTGGAACAGGGATGTACAAACGCCGTGGATCGTGGACCCTGACCCTGAAAAGTGGGAAAAACAGTGCATGGACGCTACATAGATGTATCGGTTCTGAACGGACGCGATCAATATGGGACCCACAGATATATCACAGCCCCAATTTTGGCGAGCTACGGATGGCCATTGAGGAGCAGAATTTGATACACGACTGTCGATGGAAACACTAAGGAGACGGGAAGCAATCAACAAAGGTGATGGAACCAACACAACCGGCATCGCGTACGTACATAACACGAGTGCAAGACACTACTTAAAGAGTCCACGAGATTCTAAATCTCGTACCATTTCCGCGAGCTCTACTCTTTCCCTCTCAAAACTGCCACACCTCACCTCAGCATCTGGGATGCGTTCCCGGATGTCCGGCGGTAAATGCGTCAAGATACTCTCATCCGAATCAATAAGTGGCGCCCCGTCCTTATCTGATGCCTGCCCACGCTCGTAAACGGCTTCGTCCGGGAGGTCACCCAGCCGTATGTGAGGTTCCGCAAATGGCTTGAATATGTACTGGCGAAGAGATTCACTTGTAAGGTCCTTCCTGATGGCAATGACACGTGCAAGGGCCTCCGCCGCGGTAGGCCTGGCTGCAGCATCCTCAGTACACATACTTTCGAACAGCTGTGTAAGCTTTGGACACGTGTCATTTGCCTATGAAAGAGCACTTAGCATAGGATAATGCCATGAAGTGACGGCATGATAGAATCATGTCAACTCACGATAAATTGCTGCCTAAACATGGTTCCGAGTTGCCAAATGTCAGCACGAAAGGGACAGTATGGCTCTCCAGTCAGCATCTCCGGGTATGGCATTCTGGCGTAGCCGCCAAGCCGGTGCTTTGATGGGCATCCAGAGATGACACGGGATGATGGCTCGGAACTGCTCTCAAACGTTACCGACATCTCGAAGTCGTTGAGATAATATCGTACGGGGAATAGGCTTCGTAATGGGGGAACAACTAGATAGCCCATGAAATGATGGAACGGGAGGACGTTCCATAGAAAGTTGTCTTCCGCGATGTCCTGTACCATTACTGAGTGACATGCCTCAAATGAAGGACGCGTCTTACCAGATGAGCGACGAGATTTTGATGACAGTATGAGATCGCCTTTCGATGGTGTCAGCATTTGCTGCGGTGGAGGGAAAAATAAAGCCCACCTGAATAGCCTGTTCCACCCAGTCAATAAATTCCCCTAGATCATAGAACCAAGGCCAAGAAATGTTGCTCGCGAGCATCGGGAACACAAAGAATATCAGCCCCCGCGATTCATCGTGGAGCTCCTCGAGGACAGGAACAGCATGGTTGTCCGCATGTAATGCCTTGACACCCATTGCGATGGTTCGCAGAGCTTTTATATGTTTTTGACCTCCACCATCCGGCAAAATATCCATGAGCCTGATCACCACATGTCGACCGTCTTTCGTGACTGCTGGACACATAGCGCATGACTGCAGAGGATATCAACGTTAGCATACGCCGGACCGCGCCAGGAGGCCCAGGTATACCCACTCTCATGTAGAACGATCCACCGGGAATATAATCTTGAGGATCGTGAACAGCGGTACTATACGCAAAACCGTCCGGCGTGCGCACAGTGTTGACGGGGGGTAAGACGCGCTCATATTCGTAGAAACGAGTATACTGATCCCCGACCCGACGGTGTTTGAACAGTTGATAGCCACGCTGGCCTAAGAAGGGGACAAAAGGCTCCCAGCATACCTGGGGGCTTTCAAGAACATCGATCGGCTGGCACCGCCATTCGACAAGCGTCGACACCGAGAACTTGCAAGTGTCCATCAACTAGTGAATTCGAAACGACGAGGATGGTCTGAGAGGGGGGGCGTACCTTCCGTTCTGAAGGTCCATACGTACTAGGCCCAATTTGCCGTTCCAAACTTGCTTGTCAGAACCACGTGCCCGCTGGAACCACCGCGGATTAGCGATTAGCACGCGTGCACAAGATGAAAAACCGTAGTTCTTGACTTCCGTCAACGCATAAATTTGTTAAAAACAGGTGCTATGAGGAAGGTAGATAGAAACGCTGCCGCGGAAGGCATGCCGACGGGTCTTTTACCACGGGCATGCACAGACGTTTGAAATCGAAGATCCCCAGGACAGATAACAGAGCCAGAGCTTAGTGATAATCGATAGTCAATGAAGCTAAGTGTCGGCAAAGCTTCAGATCAGATGGATAACCGCAGCTCTACCACATTGTCATGGTATGGAACGTACTTTGGACTGCAGAAAGGCGGAACGAGTGCCATCGTTGATAATTTGGTTACGATTTCCTATCTTGGTATGTAAAGCCATGTGACGGCGAACGCGTGTCGATCACAACAACCAAACACCAACGTTCCAACTTCCATCTCCTGCACTGCTTCTGTCTATCGGCTGGTGACTGTTCAAAGAGGTCTCCGAATATTCGCACGGCTTCGGCATTTGCGCAGAATGTCGCTCACGTCCTGGACATTGCCTGCACAGCACGCTAGATCCAAGTCATTGGTTTCAAAGCTGCCACATAAGTCTGAAAATAATTCCCATTCCGTTTTCCAAAAAGTGCGTGCTGCTTGCAAATATTTAAGCAGTGCTAGTGACCGGCTGGCAATTTAGCTTGAATTCATAGGCTGGATCGCGTGCTGAGCGCACAAGCAGAACCTTGGAATGTGCTGTCTGTCCCACAGCGGTATCCGCGAACAAAACACCCCCTTGAACCAACAGAGTCTCAAGGTAAAGTATTTGCTACGGAGAATGGAGCAAGCCCCCGTCCCTAGTGTTATCCCGCTGGCCGACGTTCATGGTAGCTGCTTTACCGGTGCCAGGGGCTTCATTGCGCCAGACGAGGCAGTCAAAAATTGGAGGCCATATTCTCTGTCGTCGACTTGAGAGCGTCAGCATACTCGTCTTCTGCTAATAGGGTGTCAGTAGATGTGTTTGCAATTGGAAATCGGGTGTGAGCGGTACGTCCAGGGGAAGCATTCTGAATCTCAATATCAATGCTTACCACCACAGGGGCAACAGATTCAATTTTCGTCCCGTACATTCGCAGCAATGATGATTTCGCTCATTGCCTCGCTTGACGTGCTACACGGAGTATTTATGGATCGATGAAAGTGGCCGCGCTGATAAGTTGGCTTTCGTTCGGATATACGACTCTCGTACATCCTTGCGGTGGCAGAGGGTGGCTTCCGGGTTTCCACCGTGGCTCGTACATCCGGCGATGGCCTTGTGGAGAGACTGTCTGGTCTGACGTCGACGGATTTGGGCCTGAAACGGGAATATGTGACCGCTCGATGTGCGCACGGCATCGATTATGCTGAAAGTAATGTGTTCATTCCGAGCTGCACACGTCTCGCGCCTATACCGTACTAGGTCTTCTCGCCTTCTATTGAAGAGAAAGTGAAGCAGAAGTGTGATTTGGGGCATTGACGCATGTTGTCACCCTTTTTGACTTCATGCAACAAATGCCAGTTACTTGCCGCGACGCACCTTGAGGAGCGCTCACTATATATAGGTTGCGGAAATTGCTGCTCTATTAATATTATGTTTCTGTATGAGCTGTCTGTGACCCAAGTTCACACCCTTATGCACACATATAGACTATCGTTCGATTACTTAATTGTGCTCTTCGCTGCCTACTCGAAACCCACCAAAATGTCGCGTTGTGATACACTTGTAGGTCCTACGTTGATTACATTCGTTACATTCGTCAGTCGATATAAATTTTGCCTCCGTCTTACATCAGCTATACCTTATACAATTCGCGGGATCGCCGCTGTACTGGGTCCGGAGCGTGCTACTTAGCAACTCGTGTCGACGGATTTGCGACATACATATTTGATGTACTACGTGTATTTGAATGCACTGACTTCAAGTGGTTTGAATCGCATGTACAATTGGAAATAAGTGCTTAGTATTGATGCACGTACGAGATAGTAGTAGATACTTAGCTCGTAGACTTCGCCGACTTTGACCATGGATGAAGCACTCAAGCTGCACCATACGCACGAGTTGGCTTGGCTGACGTCGAATCCACAATAGAACCAGTTTGTATGAATAGTCCGAATTGCAACGTTCGACAATTCTCGACGTCGGCACGATGGTTGCAGTCCTTCAACCTACACCTTTACGTGCCTGTACGCCGTTTAGACCGACACTTGAGTGCGCCTATCAGACAATCCCCACAGCTCCAATCCGTCTTATCGATCGAAAGTACGCAACAGCAGCGCACAAAGGCTTACATTAAATGTATGACCCAACTAATAGCCCACACCCCAAACAGACACGCGACCCTTCGAATTACCTATGGCCAAGAACTCATGCCTTTCATCACCCTCCGCCGACCCTCTACCAAAGTCGAGAGCCGTAACTCGGCCCAGCGGCGTAGCTGACGTCGGGAAGTTGGGAAACGTCGTTAGCGTAGGTGTGTGGAACTAGAACAAAAAAAACGAACGGAACGTGAGTGGAACTGGTGTGGATAAGCGGACAAATCGCCTACCAGTCGCAGACCAACGCTTTTCGCAGGAGCATCCTTGCTCGCAAGTGCGAGGATGCGCGCGTCGTGGTTGAATTTTAGCAGCGATATGGGCGTGCGGAGCGAGTGGACTGTTTTCACGGGCGATGGCGACGACGGTGGCGATACGGACAATGCGGGAAGTGCATAGACGTTCGTGAGTCCCGACGCGCTTCCGACGCTCATCCACGCGCCATCATCAGCACCCCCGCCCCGCGTACTGAGAACGCGGGCAGACCCGCGGTACCCACCACCTTCATCCACCCATTTCGCGACGCATCGCGTAGAATGGGCGTGCGAGCGGATGTTGCGCACGTCGTAGAGGAAAATGGTAGAAGACGACGATAGCACGGTTAAAGTATATTCTGCGAAATCGATTTAGTTCAAGACGATGGCACCATGAATAGAAGTGTTCACATACCGCCAGTCCAACCAATACCGGCGATGCCGTCGCTGCCAGCTTTGATGGTGGCTAGATGTCCTGAAAAAACTTCAGAGAGAACCTTTGAAAACCCGTGGGGGCTGTGACTTACCTCCAGCGCCACCTGTTGTCCCGCTACCATCCCAATCTACTAAGTGCACCGAGTTCCCACCACTTGCGAAAGCCAGGACTTTATGTGGTTGGTTAGGCGTGAAGGTCGGATGTGCAATTGAACCGACACCGGCACCGCGCTTCCGTTTAGTGCCAACATCGAGAGAGGCGTACGACTTTGGAAGCGCTACATCTTTCCATACCAACACGCCGCTGGAGAGGTCCCAACAGCCGAGTGTACCGCGACGCTCACTTGTCAACAAAAGATGCCGTCCGTGCGGGTGAAAATTCAGATCTGTGAGCGGGAGCTCGGGAGTGTGCACGGTCTGGATAGCCATATGTCGCAACGGGGACACGCTGAACAGGCGCACCCGACGGTCCGCCGCACCGACTGCGAGCACGGGCACACCGTCGTGGCATTTTGGATGGAAAACCAGGGAGCGGATTTCGCCGTGTGACGCGCCGACCGGCAGGACGTCGTGAAATCGCGTCACAGCAAGCTTCTCGCCTGCCCGTTTGGCGGATGCAAGGGCTATGCCTGTCGTCGACAGGATGCCATCCAACTCGTCGTGCGGGCGCTCATCGTCGTTGACGTCGCGCGGAGCAGCTCGGGCGTTTTTGACCCATGCCGGCTCCTCACCATATATCCGCATCCATTGCCTGCGTAGTCTGCTTTCGTACTCGCGGCCAGACAGATCAGCGATATTCTCCGTGGGGTGGTCGCGCAGCTTTCGTAGTCGTGTGCTCGATGATAGACGGTCAAGAGATACATCTGCGTCCGCAGGGTCGTGCCACGCCGCCGCCTTTCCTGAGCGGCTATTGGCGAACACATCTGGCTGTGGTTGTTCAGCGCCATGTACGCTTGAACTTCTGGCGGCGTCGTCGACGGTGCTTGTGCCGGCGACAGGTGCATCGTCGACGGTGAACAGCTGTGCTACTGTCAGTTCTCAGCCTGTTTTTTCACATATGATGTACATACATCATTGTCTTCTAGTACCCTCATTTCCGTGTCCCCATCGTCGATACCAATTGCTGGAGTATGCCATCAGTTAACTGCATAAAACAGACGGTACAACTGTGATTAACCTGATCCATCCTGCGGCATTTCGGTGCCAAACGTCCTGCCGAAAAGCAGTCCCTCAAGCGTCTTCTCATCGTCGACTTTCAATGAATCGTCTTCAAGCAACTTGCGTCTCCGCGCACGCTCATTGTCATCGTCGCTCGCAGAAGCAACTTTGCGTTTCTTGTGGCTCGGCATTTGAAAACCGGGATGCAAAAAAAGAAACAAGAGGTTGTTACACTTGACGATAGCCGCAGACGGATGTGAGGATCCTCGCCATTGGAAAGGAAAACTATCGATGCCGACGTTTGATGCGCCTCATCGATCGATCACCCTGATGCGTTACAGCCGTCCTTATAATGACCTTCATTTGGACATCCATTACTCTTCAATTTGTTCGTATCATGGATCCTTTTGAAGTCAGGATGCAGTTTCTGTCTCTGTTCCGGAGAATGAATGCGTGCGGAACATTCCCTACTGTTGATGTTACCATTCTCAGCCTGGCTCATGTAGCACACAACAGTCCATCCAGAAGGTCGTGGCTTTTGCTGTAAAATATTTTTCGTCATGTGGAGAAGACATCTGGGACTGCATAGTCGGTGAATGTCAGAAGGTGTGATCATCTGTTACTATCTTCATCCAAAAGTTCACTCAATCGTCGCGGTACAGGGCACCCTCAACACACGCATCAATATTCTCTACTTTCTGGATTCACTGTGCGAGAAGTGTCTACTGGTCAAGTCGCACTCTGCCGCAATTGGATCAAAGCCTAGTTATGGGGTGTCTGCCAGCAACCAATACGTCGACTTTGTAGCACGCGACCTGAAGAAGATTGTTGACTTCGTTGTACCCACCGGTCGAGAGGGTCTTCCAAATCTCATCAGCACTAGACAGGTGCTTTAAGTATCCAATGAACTCATGTACGCGCTCACGACGCTCATCTAGATGCTTGAGAGCTGGAGAAGCAAGCGCGTGGTTGATCCGGACGTTGTCAATGACGCGATTCTGCTTTTGCAGGAAAGGTCGCACACCGTCCCACAGGATCAATTATCGGATCCGTCGTCTTCGTCGTCGAAGACGCGAAAGCGCTCCGACGACGCATTTTCTCGCACTGCCATGTTTCAACGAATTGAAGACGACCGTGAAAGGCACAAACGATTGCGTGAACGCCGATGGGTACAACCCGTGTCGTTCACGTCCCATATGACACCTCTCGCGTCTTTCTATCCTCTCGCACACGACGGACATAGGATGCACCAGGAAGAGCTCCCTATTGACATCGAGTTTGAGAACGAGTGGGAAACAACTAGCGACTGGAACGACGACGACAATGAAGCAGTCACTGAAGAAGCTGCGCTGTGTTTTCCCAATGAAGGAGAGGGACCCATGGATCTGTCGTAGCACTTTGTACATGCACAATACATATGTATATTTTCGTTGCGAAGTTCTGGCCAAATCGGGCAATTGGAGTCCGAACATCGTGTTGAACATTGTTCAAGTTGACTTTTGCGACCGACCATCATCTTTTCTTCTTGCTCTCCTTTCATCTCAAGAACAGGCACTTTTAGGCTGGCGCGCTTGAGCGCTGCAGTCCCTACTCGTGTTCGACAAGCTCTGAATAGCTGCGAACGATCCTGGTCAACGGCGTGTCCAATCTTTTCAAGCTCAGTTCAACGTAGCGATCTACACATTACACTGCATCTTCTCTCCTTCAACTCGGCTCTGGACAATGGGTGTCAAATTTGGCTCATTTCAAACGATTTGCGAGACCGCGGCGCTCGTCATATGCCCGCTGATTGGCACGGACGATGGAATCGAACCCAGTTGTTATAGCAGAAATGTCGACATCGGAGGCACCACCCTCTTTCAGCCATGTGCGTTCCACCTCACCATGTTGCAATTCAGCTGTGCTCTGCTCTGTGCGTACTGCTTGCTGACGCCCAGCCCGATGCCCAGCTACGTTATTCGTGCACATTTGCGCTATCATTATGACCGCCATCATGATATACCACATACGATGCAAATACACCGCCGTTGGTCGCAAGGAAATCGTCATGTTCTTTTGGATGTACATGGCTACCTCGGTGTTGGGCTTATTCCTCGATTCTGCAATCATCCCGATGTCCAACGTGGCATACACCGTGCGTTCGGCGTGATGACGAAACAACGAACGTGCATTGCTGACCGAACGTTTGCAGTGGTTTGCCGCCATATACACTGGGATCGTAGCAGCGACATATTGCTGCCTGCTCATCAACGGATTCGTCGGTTTCCAATTTGCCGAGGACGGCACACCACTATCACTCTGGGTACGTCTGCTGACAGGGTCGCGACTTGTCCTGCTTCTGACGTCGCTGCGATGGTATTAGTTACTCCGCATAGCCTGCCTTGTTATCTTTGCTGCCGCTTTTTTCATTGCTATCGCGACGTTCAAGCAGTTCGCCGGCTTCAAGTATACCAAGCCCTTCGCGCTATGGATCGTATACATTCTGTGGCCGCTCATATGCACCGCGATCTACGTTGTATCGCAGTTGATTCTTGTCTTCCGCACGCTGGATGACCGGTGGCCCATCGGAGACATCATCTTCGGTGCTGGGTTCTTCACCGTGGCGCAAGTCCTCCTTTTCGCTTTCAGCGTGACAATCTGCAACGCCATCAAGCACTACATTGACGGTGTATTCTTCTTTGAGCTCTGTATGCTGCTGAGCGTCATGATGGTGTATAAGTACTGGGACAGTATCACGGTACATTCTGCTCGTGTTATGCTTCTTCAGTTTGTTGATTGGTTCGTTTATACAGAAAGAAGATCTCGAGTTCTCCGTCGGCTCCAAAGCAACTGTGTGGGAGGTCAAAGACCCGTTATTGGCACCTGGCACGGGAGGTGGCATGGAATTCAACCCTTACAGCTACTCCGAGGATGATACAAACAGCAATTACCACGGCGCCGCCGTGGGCAGTCTGGTTGGTGGTGTCGGTGGGCAACAGCTGTACAGCCAAGCGAAATCCGGCTATGGTGGCGGCGGGCGTGGATATCCACCGAGTGGATACTGAGCGTAGTGAGATCGGTGCTTTTATGAGCTGGGTCATGTATAGCATAAGTCTTCCCTTATTTTTTCCCCCTTCGTGGACACTTGTTTTTTCTGCATTCGATTTCATTTGAAGGTACCTTACACAATGATATTCTCGTCTTGGGTCGTGCCGTACCTTCAACTTGGAAGTTCGAACATCTATTCTCAATATTGTTATAGGTATTGCGTGTAACTGAACTATCATGTGAAGTTGTTGTCACTTTCGATGCCTTTCGAATCACTAGAGCATTGGTTTGATCCTAGGATAAACGTCACCGATCAGGAATTCTTATGGTGTGCCCACGTCGCGACGGATATCAAACTCTCCTACAGTTCATACACATGCATTGTAAATTATTTTGGTTGAAAATATGGTACAAATAATCAAAGGTTTCTCTCAGAGCGCAGAGCACACGCTTGCGGCGCTATTGTGGGCCTGTCAAGAAACAAGTACCAAGTGGTCACAAGTGTCGCACACGGATAATTTATGATCCAACGTGCTCGCAATTTTCCATCAACGACGTATCTAAAGCACTGCGAATTAGGCCGCATGAATTTCTTGCATGGTTAATGTAGTGCGCTCCGGGGAACCACGAAGGTAAATACCGTACTGGTCCTTTTGCATCGGACTCATTGTCACGAGAATGAGACGACACATACGGAAAGGAAATAGATTATAGACCCTCAATGGCGTTTCGTATGGGTCCCGAAGTGTTCATGTCATGTAAAATCGGCTTGCCCATGCGAAACAATTTTCTGCCATCGCTTTGTTCATCATATCCAAAAGCGATCCGAAGAGCCATCGAGACCGTAGATATACTCTTCATGCATGATCGCGCCCAGCGATTTGCCTAAGAAATGTACTATCGTAGTCGCCGGGAGCATCACGCAGCCAGTACAAACAAGCAGGATTAGCGATCACCAGTGACCTCGGTCGCAAGGCTAACGTCGGCAGAAGTTAAAGGGTTTTTGAAATTTGGCCATGTCGTGTGACCTAAGTAAGAAGATTCTACCCATTTATCCTTTCATAACATGAAAGTGGGTGAAAACACCGTCGCCATTCAACATGCGTCAGGGTGTGGAGAGAGGTGATCGCCGATCATATGCAGTCGCGGAGGCCGGCACACGAGTGTAAAATATCTAAAGAATGGGATACACAACTAATACACAGCAGGTACATAGTCGCGAAGCTACGATACTAAGACAGCACTAGAAGCTGCTCTGATTCGTCGCAAATTAATTTCGAAATATCTGTAACATAGAGGAATCCAGACAACCTAGATAACGAGAAGATCTTGCTTAGGTACATCACAAATACACATAACACGACAAGGCTTCGACAGCGATGGATATGAATCACTAAGTGTACTCTGGTGGAGGCAGGTCGTATTCACGTTGCCTCCTCAGCTGCTCCATCTCTGCCTGTAGGTGCAGCAAATCATTGCGCAATTGTCGTGTGTCATCCGAAGCCGTGACTGGGTAAGCGCTAGCACCACTGGAAGTTGGCTCGGTGCCGCTGTCCGACGCGGGGACAGGGGCCGAACGCTGCTGTTGCATGAGCAACATTTGCTTGCGCGACATGGGTGCATAGCCTGCAATAGGGAATGTCGGTGGCGTATATGATTGCGGCGGAGAACCCGTCAAATTTGTTTGCCATTGTGTTCCTGGCGTCAGGTTTGTCTGGGACATCATAGTACCGCCAAACGTCATGGTTGTCTGGTCGTCAGCAGGACGGGAAGGATCAGATAGAGCCTGCTGCCGTTCTTGCTTCCTTTTCCGCCAGAAAAAGAATCCGATGAGGCCCAACACAGCCACCAGAGCAATGCCACCAACAACGCCACCGGCAATTGCGCCGACAGGCGTGCTGCTTCCGGTCTTGTTGGATCCTGCGCCTTCTGACACCGAGATCGTCTTGTTAGATAAACTACAGAACTTTGATCAGAGATCCTGCTGCAAGCTACTTCAGCGGACAGGAGATGTCACGCACGTCAATGCCAGTAAACCGAAAACGGCGCCTTGTCCCGGACTGGAGGCTGTGAGAAAAGTATGTACCCGAAGTGAAGAGGTCGTACCTTGCTTGACCGTAGGTTGCGGTGGTCGATCCGTTTGTTGCGTTATACATGAGTGGGTTAGTTCCGGCCACGGTCGCAGCAAACGCTCGTTCATGAACCATAGCATTCAAGACATCGCGTAGTCCAGAGTCGGTTACCGTTGCCGCCGTTAAAAGTGTCCAGTCTGGACTGTCTGTTTCAGACCTGTGCTATAATGTTCAAAACTCAAAATGTACGCACCTGATCGGGCAAGATCGCCGGCATTGCTAGCGTAAGTGAGTCCATATGTCGGAGCACTGCTTACGATAGAATCATAGAAAGTTGTTTGTTCGGAGAATATCTATGAGTTGGGTCAGCAGGAAGCTAAGCATTATGAAGCAATACATACGCTATCTGCAACAACTCCAGTCCCCAGCAGTTTATCTGCGTACAGGTTGTACATTAACTCCCATGAACTCGAATTGCCATAATATTCGACAAGGAAATTATCGCCTGCAGAAAGCTTGACCCATTGATTATATAAGGAGGTGGCATTGCTCTACAGAAATGTGACGTGTATTTAAGGGAACAATCGCCGATGAAACATAAAGCAAACCGTACCGCAAAAATATCCGCATCCTCAGTGTTACCAAGAGCGTGGCTTATGACTGACATCGCTTTAACGGCTAGATAGTGGTGTTCAATGGTCACGTCATCGTCCGGACCTAAGACTGACGCACCGATTATACCCTTGATGGCCAGATTCGTGGAGTTTCCGCCACTGACATTGTTAGAGGCCGTTCTGACAAGCCATATAATTAAAGAGAGGCCATAAGTAAAACAGAGCAACTCACTGAGAGCTCGACGGCGACGGTAGGTTGGAAACCAAATATTCTCCCCACTTCCGGAACAAAGTATACTGTATAAACAAAAGTCAGCTCCCACGACAGCTAAACGGTGACGCGGTTACAAACGTATTTAGACAAAAGCGACCCATCTCCGGTAACCCGTGCGTGTGCAAGCGCCATGATGAGCATGTCGCCGCAATCTGCATAAGAAATAAGACCTCATCGCATCGTTTGTCTGAATACGTACTTTCAATACCCAAATCTGACTGTAAACTATCACCTGTGGCCACTGGGAAGCTGGTACCTACAAAATACTGGTTCACGTCACCTTCATGAACGGACATGCTTCGATCACATACCCAAGTCGTTCGCTGCATAATCATAAGTGTATGACGACGAGGACTGATAGACGAGTAGCGGCTCCAATATGTACGATGCCCACGATGCATTGAGATACAGGATTGCCGGCCAAGCAGAGAACATTGTATCGACAGGGTCCACGCGCCTGTAAACTTATGCAGGCATTTCATTCCAGGCGCTACGACAGACTTACTGGTCTATTCCCGTATTCTGCATGAAAATCCGCACATCTGAAGCGTTCGTAGCGCCCGAGGGGAGTGTGATCTCCATCCCCGCCATGACCTGGCGCGTGCTTAGAGCGACCAGGTCAGCGAATTCGGATGATATTGAGTTTGCGGCAGACATAAGTGCCTCGTCGAGTGCATCCGCGCGACTTGACGCGTCCTCATAGTCGTCCAAAAAGGTGTCAATCTGGGCGCGGGATGATCACAACAACAGAACATCGGTCAGACCACGAACGTACCGCATCGGGTATGGAGCTTTCCTGCAACAGAAAGTATGGCATGCGCATCTCGGTACCGTTGTACGATACTTCGATAGAAGGGTTTCGCAACAAACCAATTGTGAAGACGGTCGGACTGGGCGTTGAAGATATCGAACCGAGGTCGACAGAAAACGCAAAGACAGGCCAATCACTACCCATAGATATCAGAAGTTGTTGTCCAGCCTGCACACAAACTTTGCTCACGTGTCGATGTCCCGATAATCTGTGTCCGCGCTGTTGCCAAGAGCACCTGTTTCATTGAATAAGCCACGACAGGTTGTATCCTCCCCCGTCTGCCAGGTCAATCCAGAGACCTGATCTATCGGTTAACAACGACGTTGCAGGAAATATTCAAGCCTTTACCGATCGCATGCCAATGTACGCCGTGCTATCGTCGGCCACGCCACCGGTCTCCGTCATAGAGGCCTTCGTCTGGCGATACACCTGATGATAGATGCTAGTAGACGTCTGCGTAGTATTCCATTCTACAACGACATCGTCTACTCCTGACACCCACTCTATATGCATCTCAGAGACCGTTTGATATATGTACGAGGAAGAACATACCTGCACTGATGTCCATATACACTTGTACATCGTGCGACTGTCCGTCCGTCGATGAAGCATTCACAGAAATATAAACGAAAGGGAAAGATTGCTTGGCCAGGTCGGACGTCTGATCAATATATGAGAGGGGACTGAGAACGGCCGTACTATGCTGGCACATACCTCGATCGGACTGAGCGCGGTGATGGTTACATCCATGTTGCCTGCTTTAGCAGTCCAAATCGTGCGCGTCGGCGTCATTGTCGCATTTAGGAAGGTTGCTATGTCATAACCGGCAGTTCCCCCAATCCACTTGTACGCCACGTTGTCTACACGGAGAAAGCCCTCCCAGCCAAGTACCTACATGTAAGCCTTCAGACACGGCCGCCTGCGTACCGATCGCGAGCTAACGCTTACCCTTGAGTCCGTCCAGAAGTTCGGCCATAAATTATTAGAACTATCAACGGCGACAAAAGCAGTCAGATTACTCCAGGCCTGTAGATAGGGAGTACGAATGGCGAGAGGGTATAGAGCTGGACGAAAGGCAGCATCCGACGATGCAAGCACGACAGACCACAGCAGGGTGAACACAGCGAGGACCAGGACCCGCATTCCCTAGACTTGTCAGCACAACACGCACAGACGATGCGAAAAACGACGTTGGGAAGCCAGGTGATTGAGATCAATGGGAACCTGACAATGTCGTCGACGGGGTTGATGTCCTGGAAATTCTGGATTTTCGTGACAGATATTCATATATCAAGGCCGAATGATGACATCGATGAACGTTTGAACAGCCATGATGATGCGCTCACGGCAAGCGCGCCCTACTGATGCAATTCGGACAAGTCGCAAATCGCGATGAACAGATGTTCGTTATTCGAGGGTGTATGGAACATCTAGTTACTCTCTGTACACCTCATAAAGCTTACTCAAGAACGAAGTACATATTAGCGTTTAACCTTCGACGGCTATCCGCCGAGGATGCAAGCACCTGATCATGATTGCGACTGTTGCCAGCTTGTGGGAGCTAAATCCACATGATATCAAATGTATGTAAACAACATAGTACTGTTATGGAAATGTTAGCTTGCACTGCAGGCGTGGCAAGAGTATTCATTAGGCTCGATCATCTCCGCACTCCGTCACTCCATTTAATCATTTACGCTGTCGCTTTATATGGCCTGCAACGGCGTAAAGCCGCTCTAGTGTGTACTTCGAACTGGCCTTCCAGTTGTCCAATTTCTGTTCTGCAGCGCCTTTCGCGGTGAATTTGAACACTTCCCTTAAAGGCGAGC
Source organism: Fistulina hepatica ATCC 64428 (assembly GCA_000934395.1). Taxonomy (NCBI): domain Eukaryota; kingdom Fungi; phylum Basidiomycota; class Agaricomycetes; order Agaricales; family Fistulinaceae; genus Fistulina; species Fistulina hepatica. Next base: position 164,508 of record KN881694.1, read on the forward strand.
CAGACTCATTGTAGCGCTCATTGAATTTCTCGTATATCTTGGGGACGATCCGAGTGCGCAGGCGGATTAGAAATGTGGCATACCCCTTCACAAAACGTCAATAATAGTACAGCAAAGCATTAAGAACTACAGACCAGGATATCACGGAAGTTCGTGATGTCGAACTTCATGACATTGTGCTCGACGATGTGCACCTTGGATCGCGGCGACTACGGCAGTGGAGGTTAATAGGAGGAAGGATCAATACATGATAAACGAACCTTGAGGGCGCTGGGGAATCTCGTAGGTTCTCCATGATCGGAATCATACTTTTCTACTTCGTTCCGTTTCTCAGCGTACGTCATCGTAACGAGGGCACACGAATTTTCGGTAATGATACCAAAGACAGGGATTTCGAAAATGCCTAGTGCAGCATAGTGCTTCACAACCGACGTCGTGTACATACGGCTCTGGTTGATGGCGGTCGGAATAAACTTAGTGGACCACCTCTTATTCTCGATGGCGACAATAACTAGGCTGAGCTCTGCGGTTCGCTCTTCATCATTAATGATGGTGAACGCAAACACAAATTCACTCACCGTGCCGTCGGTCACGTCGTTGACGCTGAGATGACTTGATCAACTGGTTTTTGACTTCCTGCATGCGGGCTTTCGCCGCAGCGATGTGCGATTTGAGCTGTGTGGCCTGGTACGCCGTCAATTCCTTCTCGGACAGTGAGTTGACTACAGCCTCGAGATCAGCGGTAGAGTCATAGGCGAACGCAAACAAATCCGACGCATGCGCCCGCTTGTTGTCATGCGCCCGTTCGTTGTCTTGCAACAAGGGCCGACCCTGCTTGTGCTCGCCTTCGCGCCGCATGTAATCTGGACCGTCTTTCTCCACACTTGGTGGTTCGGACTCGATTTTCGTATGGCGAGCTGCTGAAGTCCCCACAACATTGAGCATTTTGCTTGTGTCGATATTATTGAAAGCGTTAGGAATGCAGACCATGCCCACTGAGTCGCACGTCGCAGTCTTTGGCTCCTGCGCAGCCAAACTCAACACCGCGGAATGGATTTGTCGGAGCTTCATGCAAGTCGCGTACTCTTCACTTGCCAGCCTCGCTGCCTTCTCCGCAGTTGCTGCTGGATCCAGAATACGCTGGCGAGCCCACGCTGGCAGATTTGATTGCTTTTTAAATGTTGAGCGGTGATAGGCAGTGTCTTGGCGAGCTTGGGCCCAATCGGCCTTATAGGTGGCCGTCAGATCGTCAAGACGTGGCAGAAGAAACTGATACAAGTAAGTTCCCCCTGTTATTTCGTCAAAATCGGAAAGAAAATGCATGAGTTTATCGTGATTGTCGGACTTCAGGACAAGCATTTCCTTCGGTTCCGCATCGTCATCCGCTGTTTCCTGGGTATCGCCAGAATCACCTGCGGGAGCACTGCCTTCCTTTCGTGGAACAACTTTCTTATCCGTGACACCTTCGAACACCCCGTCTGCCTCCAATAGAGCGAGAAGAGCCTCCCCAACCTCATTCGTACACAAGGAAATGACACGCTCAAATCTAGTCAAAGATCAACGCATGAAAGACGCTGAGAGTGAACAAAGCATACGCTGCATGGAGGTACGGATGTTCCTTAGATCCGCTCATCTTTGTTATTGGATTGCTTTCCACTTCCTTCCCCTGTTGATCGAGAACTCCACCACGGAAGAGAAGGACGAACAAGCGGTCGAAGTGGAAGCGAAATTCGGCTTCGTTCTTGAATGACCAGCCGTACTCGACGGTACTAATGACGTCTTTGTTGATTTCGACAATGGAGGGCATGGCCTGGGCGAGAATGCGGACCTCCTGCGTGGTGAGGTTGACAATCTGGGATTGACGAAGCGAGGGATACTCGTCGTTTATCTTATTGAGCAGGTTGACGCCGGTTTGTATGTCATTTGCTTCTGTAGAATCCTAATGAAAGAGTCAATTATGAGATAGTACAGTGGAAGGATCACACGAACGAGAACGGCTATTTTCCCTACGTCTTGGAGCTTGGAGAGCTGTATCAGCGAGCTTTATAAAAGGTTTTCTAGCAAATAAGTACGCACAGTCGGTTCAGTGAACCACGCGAATGGAGTAACATCCAAATAATATTCCATGTGCTTTCTGAGTCCCTCGTCGGCGACCTGGTCAAGACTGTTCGTTGGGGCTGTACGGCTTACAGCTTGCCGAGAGGCGAGCCAGTCGTGAATCCACTCTTTGCTCTGGGCTATATTTGGGTTTTTGCCGCCGGCAGCAAACCTAAGATTCGACGTTAGTATCGGAGTCATCTACATGCAGAAGCGGTGTGAAATGCACATGCTGGCGCTCATTGAGGATCTAAGGTCACGTGAGCGCTGCGTGCAAATGAAAAAGCACGTAGACATACAACTTCCCAACGCTGGAAGCCAAACGCTGCGACGGTGCAGCAGCGCTCAGCTTGTCCTGGTCGCCAGATCCTGCGGTCTGAGGTGTACCGGACAGCGTCGGTGCAGACCTGACGCTCTCATCCTTCGCGCTGAGGGTAACCAAATTATCACTGAGCCATAAGTGAAGATGAATCACCACAAACCTTCTGGTGTCTGAGGAAATGTCGGGACGGGGGACGTGAGATAATCCGTTGGATTGCCTTCATCCCATTTTATCAGCTCCAAAGAACGAGGGCATGTGAAACATAACCCTTACCCATCGATCGATATATCATGTCGCCACACATCGATTCGAGTCCAGTCCCGCGGAGAATGCGTGTTATCCGAACGCCATCCCAAACTATATGCGTCTTCCGATGAAATGGCAAGCCCGGATCTCGGGGTGGCCAGGTCCAATCGCCACGGGAGCAGTCGATGCTCCTCCACGTCCACTCGCACGCGTGATGACTGAGACTGGGCCAGCGAATGTTGCGCAGCGAATGAATGGCGAATACCGTGCAAGAGGTATGCAAGCTGGAGGGCGCATTGCAAGTCGGCGAGGTCATATATGCCACGCCTCGCACTCGGATCGTCCGTACGCGCAGCATGGGCGACATTGACAGTTGCCTGAAGATAATCCATCAGATAATCGAAATGCGTTCAAAGTAGCGACTCACACGGGTCGATGTGACATCGGACAGCCATCCGACAACGAGGCGGACACATGAATCGTTATCGTCGATCGCAAGGCCAAGTAAGGGTTCGAGAATACCCCAAGAGTGGCGCTGGAAGAGCCCACTCGCGATTACGCTGTAGATTTCCGATGCAGGCGCTATGCATGCTATAGTAAGTGAAATGCAGGGCACATGCGAGAGTGCAGTTATCTGTGCGAACAGCGCCTCGTCAATGATCTTCGGCTCTTCGATAATTCTAGCGTCCGTGGAGCATGCATCCGATTCCGTCTTTTGCCCGAGAATCCCTCTCCTATCGATTTGCCCGGAAGCCCATTGGACGAGGTAGCGCTGCGCAGCTGATCCACTGGATGGCGGAAAGCTGAACATTGCTGTCTGATCAGACGCAAAAGACCCAGACGCTGAGAGGTCAAGGCGCTGTCGCTTCTGTGGATGGGCTGCAGAGTCTGGCGACGGACTAGGATGATGTCCGCTATCCATCGTCACCGAAGACTCCAAAGCGATCGGTGAATCATGGAGTCTTACATCAAGAGTTACTGGAAATGAAATAATATTTGTGGCCCTCCCATATTTGTGACCAGGCAAAAGGATGAGGTCCAGATCACTGGAGCAACACGGCTCAACGGGCAGAGGATAGAGAGCGAGTTCACTACAGGACAGATGTTGTCAATTTGCGTAAACAGGGCAACCCAGTAACCCACATACGCAGAGCGTGATTCAGGATGTGCTACACGGATCACACGATTCAAGAACGAAGAGGAAAACAAAGACGTGCGACAGGAAAAGTGGTGACCATCCCCGAGTTCTCTCGCGTCGTTGAGTTGATTGCATACATGCAGGCAGTGTTCGAAGAGTACTTGGTCATCCGGAGACAGACTGTCCTATATAAATACCTTGAAGATTGTTCTTGGATATTCAAGGCACGTCCACGTACAGCATCGTCCAAATCCGGCGGCACGTCGTGCATTCTCGCGATGATAGATTGTGTCGGCAGCGGCCATTCGCTGTCCACCAAATGTGTCACGACACGGATAGCGAGAGGTTGCGGGAATGTTTCTGGAATAGTCATTCGGATTTTTCTTAGCAAGACAGTAATTATGCGTGAGAATTGGATGAGCGTGAGGCATTGCACGAAGCAAACAAAAAGGAACGGATTCGGATGGCGTCTGGTTGTGTCCAGCCCGTGATCCCCTTGTACAGCCATCACAAACGGCGATCATCAATTTCAAGGTCAGCATCGGCAGCACCGTGCACGTGTGTTGCTTCAAGTGGTAACAACATGAAACAACATGCATTGTCAACTATTTTGGTAGAAAATATGTTTTTTTTTCTTTCTTTTCCAATAGGGACGAAATCGTTTAAAATCTGTTACGATATTTCCAAATTTTTACGATATGTTTATCATATTCAATAGGTTTTAGTAAAATAATTGCAAGAAGGAAAAATAAATGAATCTTTTAAAAAGATGCTTGATGCTTATTTTTATCATATGTAAGTACACTAGCAGCTACCCGTGCTCCGCATGGACAACTCTCATCACGGGTGACGGCTGTGTGCCCATTTTGTTCTTCGACAAACAAAATGGCTCTTTCGTAGACCGGTGACCGGTCCCTCCAAAGTAGGACACTGACGTTTGGAGGGACCGGTACAATCGGTCAAGATTTGGGAGGGCAGACGCGGATGACCATATTTGGGTTCTCACGGCCATATTTCGGTCGTAAGACCGCCGGCGCCGGCGTGTCTCTCCAGGTCTCTCCTGGCCTTGACAGCGGACTCAACGCCACACGTCGAACACGACATAACACATTTACATGACAAGAACCAACGCGTCGTGGCACGTCTTTTTTTTGCCTTGCTCTCCTACTCTCGAATGTGCTACGGTAGGCGCATTGTGTGTTTTTTGTCTTCTTTTGGCTGATAGACCTGCAGCCGCTTGAAGATATGGCTAATCCTGGACCAGGACACGGTGTACTCCCGGGAGAGATGCCAGCGAAGAGGCGTCGCTTGAGTGGAGCAGCAAGCAATGCAGACCTGTCGCATGTGTCGAGTGTGCCCAATGCTTATACTAAAATACTTCACTCTTGTATTAATGCGAGGCCCCATAGCTACTTTAGCTAGTCCTATATTGTTCTCAATTCTGAATACACCTGATACATTGCGTCAATATGCAACCTATTCTTTCGGAAGCCCACCGCCGCCTTATCCTCTGTCCCCACAACACTTCTTCAATGACAGCCCTATTGATCGTTACTCCATAATCGACACTACGGGAACGGCATCTGGACGAACTATTTCAGCTGCACTTTCTGTTCTCCGGCGCGCGCGTATCAGTCCTGTTCAATTGAACAGGGCGAAAGAAAAGACGCGTCGCGGTGCGTTGGTTCTTGTCATGTAAACGCGTTATGTTGCGTTCGACGTGTGGTGTTGAGTCCGCTGTCAAGGCCAGGAGAGACCTGGAGAGACACGCCGGCGCCGGCGGTCTTACGACCGAAATACGGCCGTGAGAACCCAAATATGGTCATCCGCGTCTGCCCTCCCAAATCTTGACCGATTGTACCGGTCCCTCCAAACGTCAGTGTCCTACTTTGGAGGGACCGGTCACCGGTCTAGCTCTTTCGAATCATTATGTCTTTACACTCAATGAGGAAGACCATTGAGATCGTGGTCACGGCGATCATCCGATCATTCTGGAACCGTTTCTGAAACTTCGAGACCGTTCGAAACCCACGCTCGCTTCGAACGACCAATCGTCGGTCTCCTTTGTCTAACCAATGAGAAGACAAAGACGCGAAGAAATATATTATATAGATATTTGTACCCAAAAAATAGAATGAGTTGCATGTTGTGCGTTAGGCAGTAAGTTAAAGAACCTCGGCCGACTGGTCTGGTAAAGAATTCGCGGCACATTGAGATCGAGAGGCCAGGTAGCAATGATTATCAATGATACTATCATAGTATGTATGTATGTTCATGGGTATTTTATTGGAGGTACATACATCACGTGCGTTCCACGCGGATCGGCTAGACATACGGCGATCAATCCAGGTCGCACGTCGCTGTGCAGCTCGACGACAAGTTCTCACATTGCTGTAACCCGAAATTACCACTATCATGGCTTGAATTAGTCGGTGCATAGGCTACTACTGATATCTATAATGCCCGTTTACATGGGAATGTCATGATCGTGACTGGGAGCATCGATTTCGATGACATCCTCTCTGCTTGGTTTCCCGGTAGCTATCTGTTGACGCCGCTGGGGGAGCAACTCGTTCGTCAGCAAGAAAATCCTCCAAAACGTAACTATCTCAGTCTACCAAGCCACCCGCAGCCTAATCGAATGCCTTGAGTCCCATTTTCGACTCGAACGCCATAGCAGCAACAATCTCGCCGACAGGTATGTCCTCTGCTAGCAACTTGTCGCCGTTATCACCAGCACTAGCCGCACTGATTGTCGTACCAACTTCGTTCATTCCATCGAGCAGAAGGTCATCAAAAGGTATGTCCTCCATATTGCATTCACGATCAAACCTCTCTTTGACTGTTGACATATAAGCGAGGAGGTTGATTCCTCATCCGAGGGTCCAAGGCATCGCGCTTGACCTGGCAAGGACTTATCAGCGAGGACGGAGAAGGGGTATTGAGCACAAAGGGAACATACCTTTGCCTCCGACAAGTAGTGCGGTCAAATTATAGTGATGTTCTTCATAGCTTCCATTGACATACTGTCACAACATCGCAATGCCTTTTTTTTTTCAGCCTCTCGAAATAGTATATCTACAAACTAGAAGCACGACCCGCCTCGCGGTCGTTTACCGGTCGAAGTAAGCATTATTCGCATCCGCTGGAGGACAATTTTGTTACACGTTTATCCCGATTCTGACGTGATCTTAGGACGCTTTGTGCTTCTTTGAGGCCTGACCCAGTAACGTTAACGTCGAACATGATGACTATTCCTCTCTCTCACCTTTCATGCCGGGGCAGACTTCTATCTTCACAAAATTCGAGGGGATCAGTTTCATGATCTGTCGGCTATTGTCCGATAAATTTCGGTCTTAGAGAGTTTGAGTGAAGCTGTAATGGTCCGGTGTTCCGCTCATCATCCAAATCACTTATGTCCAGCTGGGGTATAGTCCTGTCAGCTTCATCGAGCGGCTCATCGATTGGTAACTGAACGATGCGGTCAGTTGACGAAGAGTCTCCCTAGATGTGTAGTAGTATTATCGTTCCTGCGGCCATCGCAGCTATGATTTGCTACCAAACATATTCAGCAGTAACTCATCTGGACAGTGGACTAGATTTGGAAAGGTATACACAACCAAAGGTATGCGGATGCCATAACGCCAGAACAATTGCATGTCGCTAACTCCTTCAAGATACGTATCGTCGTTCGTAGGCATCGACCAGTGGGGTCCATTAGAGCCAGCACAGTGAACGGCACCAGGACGCTCGCTCGGCGCAATATCCAATGCGCATACGCACTCGGCCTGGTCAAACTCATTTCAATGACAGCTAACGCGAACGCTTCATAGACACATTCGCGATCAAGGCCCACATAAATGCACAGCCGGAGAATCATCGCATAAAGGAGCCAGCCGACCAGAATGAATGGGTCAACGTCCTGAATGGCCCCATGAGAAATGTACTGCACGTCGCGAAAGATACGCAACAGCTTCTTGGTCGCGCTTCTTGGTCGCGATTGAGAATGATCTCTAGACAGACGTCCATCAAAGGTCCGTCTTGAGCGCTGAAGACTTCCCTTCCGGTGTCATTTGTCTTCGAACTCCATAGCGGCGTCGAATGCGCACGGCTTTTTTTCTGACGAGGCTCGGATTAGCTAGCGTCACATCCTCATGATTAATTCACGCCGAACTATATACACCCAATGACTCTGTCCGGATCAATGAGCGTCCAAGACGAGGAAGAATCAGGCGATGCATACTCTTGACCAGGTGCGTATAGCACATGCTCTTAAATGTTAAGTATGAATGAACCCTATTACTAGGTAACACGCCTCAGTCGTAAGGCGTCTTAGTGCGGGCTTAAGTCTCGATTAGGGTAGGTGCACCTCTTGACTTGAAACACGCATTATTTGCGTACCGCAATGCGTCTCGTAGCGGCGCAGATCCTAACCTTCCAGGTAAAATGGTATGAGCTGCACTCAGACTTCACGGACAGATGTTGTGCTATCTTCGGAATGTGTCATGTTTGCGATCCCAGGTGCCAGGCGACTCTCCGGCCATGGCTACTGTCGTATTACCCTGAACGCGCCGCCACACGTATCGATTTTCCTTATCGGGTTCCTGAAAGATGGCATTGGTGACCCGTTTCAACGTTAACGTGGTTTCGTAAAACAGATACTATTGTGCGTGGTTCTGCGATATGGCTTCGCCGGCTGGCCCAAACTGGACCAGGTAAACACTGACCGGTGAGGGTGCGCCACATTTTTCGAAATTCGTGATGTTGAGGGTCAAAGGGGCCTCCATCAGCCCTGCATTAGAGTTGAGCGACCTGCATAACCGTGCTCCGATTGCCTGAGTATATAGGCAGCGACTCAATGTGTGACTTCCCACGACAGCCACGTTATCGACGGTGAAATGGGAAGCGCCACGGTCGTGGGTGTATAGCCTGTAGAGAGCCATGCGAACGCAAGAGACGGTTTACGAGCCTATGTGCACAGCTCATCCGAGTCTTCAACGGCATCCAGAGTTAGGTCGTACCGCGTTTGCATCCTGGCCTATTTGCAGCAATTTCGACCTGCGCAGCGGAAGCTGCGGCACTACTAGTACTGCAGATGAGACAAGTACCTACATGCCTGTTCGGTCGCCATAATGTTCGAACGTTTCACGTTGCGCTATGCTATGCGGCATTCCACTGCGTTCATGAAGTCCAGTAAAGCGGATTACCAGGATATAGCCCCAGTCAGTAAACCCAAGCCTGTGCCGATGAATACTCACTGACAGTGTTCGTCTGAGTTACCCTTGACAATCACGGAATGATGAGTACGTCTTCGCTACCGTCGGTTGCGAGTACGTACCGTCAGGTACCTCAGCGTGGCGCACCTTCCCTGTACGTGCTACAATTGCGTTACTTATCGCCCATCTGCTTACTGTGTCAAGTGCGGTAATTCATCTCATCAGTTGCGAACGGACTGAACACATTAATCGACGTACGATTCCCGAGCGTAAGGGGATGGGATAAGAAGATGCCCGGGTAGTCCCATTGACTGCATAGCCTTCTGAATTCCATGTTTGTATGTTGCAATTGGGCGTCAATCTCCAGTCAGTGAACAAATTTGCGCTGAAATCATTTGGCACCATGTCCTCGGAACCTGTGAATAGAGCGGTGCGTACAAAGACTGGCAGTTCGTTCTATACAACCTGGTACCCGTCAAGTGGCAGGTGTACAAGTGCTCCGATGCCCGTTCACAAGCCTGGGCCTTGCTGGCATTCGTCTGCGAAGGGGCTGAATTCGGACCATCGACGCTGTAAGCTTGATGGATGGATGGATGGATACCTTACAATAGATCATTCACACAAACCTTCGATTGGCAGCAACCCTCCATCTTTGTGGCGAGACTTGTCGCGAATATAGCAGCAGTTCTTGCCTATAGAACTTACACATACACATGAGCATGTGCCGGGCGCTGCACACCACGTTCATCTTGAAGATTTCGACACCTGAAACAGCTGGGTGGCCTAAGCTATGTTCGGCCAGGCTTCTGATCAAAGACTGAGGGAAACACCTGAGGAGGCCGTGTATAAACGCGTCATGAATCCCGTGCAACGCGTGAAAGACGAAATTGACAATGGATTATGCACCATGCCTCCGCTCTTCAGGGTCCCACCATCCGAAAATGAGTCCGCGATGCTTTGAGCTTGGGCCCTCTTGGGCCTCAGAGACACAAACTTCATCACAAAGGCAAAAGCACGCGTGGTTTGTGCGCGCGCATGCAGCGACCGGATCTATCTGATTAAGGCTTGATCAGCAGAATAATGAATGGTAGGGCACGGGACGGACATCTGCGAGAAATTATGATACGAGCCGCCACCAATAACCTGCCTACCAGGTATACGCAGTGCGCGTTATGAAATAGCTCAAATCACCATGGTCTGTCCGGTCGAGTGATGCCAGGTCTCGAACCCCCCGACGTCGTTGGGGCCTCTTGGAGATTCGTTTCCGGTACCTCCAACAGGTGCAAATTTCGATGATACATTTCGAAGCGGTGCATATGGTGCGGCGTCTTCCCCCGAGCGGAACGTGTGTATTTCTGTCATGCATTGAACCAGACGCAGGAGACCCCTCCAAGGGCCCGGAAAGTCGTCGAGGAGGCTCTGATTTAGCGGCACACCAGATTTAGTGGCGCGTAATCTCGGCAACCCTCTGTAGCAACAGACGTCAGTGGCACGATGATTTGTGTGCGCCGGACTGATGGAAAATTGGAACGATGAAAATGAGATAGGAAAAAAGGTTTCGCGATCTATCGTGATTGCATCGGAACGGGGACTAAAAAATACAATGCACTTGGTAACGTTAGAATTGGTCGATGAAAAAAGGCTGGGACGTGCAGAAGTGTGTGTACTATTATATACAATGATGATCGATGAGTTTTCTACGATGAGAATAAGAGCAAGTAAGCTGGGGATTGCAAGGGGAGCCGAGAGAAACCTCAGCTATTAGAAGAAATTTGACGAAAGCAATAGAACGACTCAAAAGTGGGCGTGACAAAAACTTTCAATCCAATGGTCAACGATTAATGAGCACGCGATGATAAAAAGGGACGTGCGAGGGCAATGGGAAATTGAAAAAAAGTAGCAGTTGTGAGGAATAGTTGCACGAAATCATTTAGAGACTATATGCGTCGCCAGTAAGGTAAGCGGAAACATGAAGGAGTAATACGCATGAAGTAGTGTAGGCTACCGATAGATCGCGTCTGCGTGAAGCGAGAAGGCATAGACATTTAAACGCGCAAGCGAGCGAACAGAGTGCATGAACAAAGAATATGTGTGTACGGCGGAATATGGAACGGCCGAGTTGTGCCAAGGTGTGTCACCCCAAAATAGAGTGAAGCGTGGGCGGGTATCGGTCAGTGAGGGAAGCAGCATGGCAGGTTGAATTGTGAAGCAGAACAGGGGTCCAGCGACAGCGCTGGTGGCAAGCAAAAGTAATGGAAATAAGCAGCGATCCACTAGCCGAGAAAGAGCAGCATGCGCATCGAATCGGCACGAACGCGCCGCTGGTATTGCAACAGAGCTGGCCGAGAAATGTAAACGCCTAACGGATGCGAGGGTCCAGGGGGCTGACAACTGTCGCGTAACCCGGTGAGACGCACGTACGCTCATACGTCGGGAGCGGAGGCGTCGAACGGCACTTGTCATCCGTTTGGTAATGATACCACGATGCCGCCTCGGCAGTGTACTGAGTAATATCTCCCCTTACAGGCGCCGAATAACCCTGCGCTGGCGGATAGTGCTGTGACAACGTGTATTGGGGTGCCGGATACCCCTGAGCTTGCATGTACTCAGGTGCAGCAGGGGAGTACTGTGTACCGGCAGGCGAATGCTGCTTTTCCGAGAACGAGTAACTGGCCGTAACTACGGGAGAGCATTTCGTCGCCGATGGCACGGTAGGAGAGCACTATAAAAATGACGGATATCAATAGGAACGTCGGCATTGATTATGGACAATAATAAAGAGTTCCAAACGAAGGGGGGGCACAACTGCTCGGAAACGTGTCATCTCGAATAGGATAACGATCCAATCATTCTAAGTCACGAGCAGATAACGACATGAAGGATGAATGATCGTGCGAAGCTAGGAGAACAGAGGGAAAGATCAAACGCGTACTGCTGAACTTACGTTGTAATCGCTATACTCCTCGACAGGCGACATCTGCTGCTCTTGCGGTTGCTGATCCGGTCGGACAGGCGAAGGCGAGTACTGCTGCAGCTGCGGCGAGTAGCTCTGAACATCAGATGGCGAGTAGCTTTGATGACCAGGAGGAGAGTAACCTTGCGGCACACTAGGGGGTAAATACACCTGCTGTACGAGTGGCGAGCACTGCATCGACGGAACGGCCTGAAGCACGTGGTTCATTCTAACAGGTGTCGTCGTTGACTGCATGCGGTACATTGACGCCTGGCGTGACACTGGCGCGTAGAATTGCACGCCAGGTGGACCGGCGTTAGCGAACCGCGCCGGAGCAGCAACGGGAACATGGGGCTCTTGCTGTTGCCCCACGTACTCAGGACGGAGTTGCAATACGTGCTCCTGTCGTGGCTGCGATGCATACTGGGTCGCGTACTCCCGCCGAGCTTGCGACGCGTACTCTTCTCGGAGCTGCGATGCATACTCCTGGCGGGGCTGCGACGCGTACTGCTGATGTTGAGGCAGAGGTTGGAGCGCGTGCTCCAGCTCCGATCGAGGCTCGACAGGAGCGCTCCCCGCCCAGTTAACAAAGCTGGGGCGCGTCCAATCTATTTCACGGAAATGCGGCAGCCGTGGCAAAGGCAAACCGTCAGAGCCACGAACAGGGCTGGTACGTGCGCTCTGCACGACCGTGGGTGACGGGACGTACGCCGACGAAGGTGCAATCACACCATCACCAGACGCCACAGAGACAGAGGGCGCTGAAATGGAGTCAATTTGTCAGCAGAAGAAAAGAAAGCAACGGATAAATCGCCATGTCTAAGATCGTCGACTTACCTGATGCGCCATTGCCAGCTACAAAGGAACGCGTGCTAGCCGAACCCGAGGCGACTGGAGGTGCGGGCGTATGATAACGCAGACGCTCGCGCCGGTCGCCGCCCAGAGCCTGCCCGAGGGAGTAGAAATACAGATGCCGCGGCGTAGGACCAGGCGAAGGCGCAACAGGTACCGCCCACGGGTGGCGCTGTCGTTGGTGTGACTCCGCAGGCTGGATAGGGGAGGTATTAGAGGACGCTCGGTTATCGAAGCTATAGGCGACGGTTGCACCAGTGGCGTAGGACGGTTGCCTCTGCCCATCCACCGTCCATCGGGCCACAGCAGACAGCCGTTCGGTGGGTACGATGAAGGGTGAGTTACTGGAGATGGCGGGGGCTGAAGTAGGGGGGGAGGAGCGTTCGCGCCGAGAACCCACTGTCTGTGCGGAAGGGGGAACAGGTGACTGCGGTGACGATGAAGCTGGTGACGACGCAATGGACATATGCGCGAAGGACTGCAATCCCTCCAACGGGGAGGGATACATCGGCTGCTGTTGCTGTTGCTGTGCAGATGCACAAGCGGTGGCGTATATCGGCTGTGTGGAGTGGGCGTACGTAGCATGCGTGTGCTGCTCTCGTTGATGCTGCTGGACATACCCACCACTCTGCGGGATTTGCACCGTGATAGACATACGCTTAGAAGGGACATCAGAGAATGTCGCGGACGTTGGCGAGAACGCCGTCCCGGCCCTGCGCTTATACGATGAAGATACAGCGGCTGAGGGAAAGGGCAGTGGAGCAGGGGCGGGCAATGTGGTAGGTTCGACAGTCATAAACGCGTCGGTCCCGCTGGCCGTGACATGCTCAGCTTTCGTGGTATGTGATACATACACAGCTGCGCGCCCCAGCCCAAGTCGCGATTGTTCATTGTCCGTCAACGGCTGCTCATATGTAGGCCGCTCGTCGTAACTCTGGACATGCAACTCCGACACAGACGTGTGCCCCCGCAGAGGCGAAGGCGACACCGAACGGTCACGCTGCCGACGTTGGGAATACGACTGGCTGGCGTACCCTTCGTCGCTGAGTCGACATACCTCTGTGTCTTGCGTGACATCAGCGTGGAGGTATTCATGAGAGCGGTCATACACGCTGGCATCGTCAAGTCGGTCATCACGTTTGATGGCACGATCGTATATATGCTGGGGCTGTGCCTCACATTCATCATTGGCATACACCGCGGAGACGCAACTAGGCCTGTGTCGAAATACGCGGTGCGGCGAGATGTGCAGACGAGAATCGTAAGACGACGATGCGCGGCGAACGTCGTAGGTCGGGGACGCGCGATAATCGTCACAAGGATGAGATGGCCGGCGAAGCGCCGCAATTCTGTGTGGGGAAACATGATCATATACGTTGTACCGGCTGCGCGAGTCGGGGTGGACGCGTCGCGTCTCCAGATCACGTGCGTCTGTACGTTCCCTCACCAATGCACCTTCCGCTTCTGACCCACCACTGCTGTCGATCATAGAACCCTTGCTCGCCAGGCGCCCCCTCCCCTGCACCAGAACCTTCCTTGTTTCTTCGTGCGACTCGTGTGTCCGCTCAAGGAGCGCATTAACCAGAGCGCGCTCCGAAAGCCTTTGCAGCGCATGCGAAGGGCGGCAGTGCTCGTAACGTCCACGGTCGGCATACCGGCTGTCGCCACGGTCAAGATGGTGGCCGCGGCCCAGTTTGTACCGCAGCCTGTCGCGTTCCGTGCGACAACGCAAACTCTCGCGATCGAGGTGGTGCCGGGACGTCGCGGCCTCCTTAGCAATCATGAGTCCTGTAAGAAACTTATGCCATGCCTCGTATTTGGCCTGATTAACATAAAGAGCGCTGCCAGATGGCGACGATGAAGAGCCACCTGAAAGACGGTTCAGTAACTGTATGTAACTGCCGCACGACAGTAAAACGACATGATATAGCGGCAAAATGACGTACCTAGAGAAGACTCGCGTGTCGAAGGCGCTGGCGGTGACATGAGGCCGGCAATGAACTCACGCTCAATCGCGTTCACCTCCTCAAGTGGGATACCAGATACATCCGACCACGTTTTATTCGTGTAGGTATTGCTATAGGAAGCCGAAGGTCAGTGTGCGCCTGCTCCAGAAGACAAAATGCCAGCATATATGCGTCCAAAAAAAAAAGACGCGTGTATAACAAAGCTGAACAGGCGGACAAAACAGAAACACGTGAAAATGGCGTAGCTGCAAAGAAATTTTCAAACGTGTGACAACAGAATGAGAGTGGTCAAGTCTTCAGCCCGAGACACGTGACAAAACACAATCGGAGTCCGGCCGAAGACGCGACACAAAGGACTAAGACGCGACGAAAGGCAAGCACGCGCAAACACTGGCACTCACTCATCAAGGAACTTGTTCGCCATCATCAAGCCCGCGATTGCGACGCGGTACTCACTGCCTGACGCGCCACCCAGGGTACGGTTCTTTGCACGATAATTGTATATGTAGTGCAGCGACAGCACGATGACGGAATGGGACACTTGTGTCGTCTCGAGGACGCGCTGGACAAAATGCACAAATTTGGGGGATGTCGCAAATTGTAGAGCTGCGGGGGAAGCTGGACGGAAGCGCGTCGTACAATCGACGGCCATCGCGTTGGCTTTCTCATGCTGACCGTCGTCGCGGCCTGATCCCACACTATCCGCACCTGCGCGTCGTGTGTGCCGCGGTGCAGTCGCGAACCACAGATAGCAGATCATCTCACAAAGCTTCTGGGCAACGATGCACGCTTGCTGCTGGGGATTGCGCACTGTTGAATACCAATCAATATCAAAGATCGGCTTGGATGCTACTGGTCCAGAATGCTCCTCCTCCTGCTCTAGCTCGTGCTGCTGTTGCGGCAAGTGTACTTGCTGGTCTTCTTCGTCGTTCGGGGAGGGATAGACGTCGGAAGGAGTAACAGACGCTGGCTCTGCCATGATCACGTCGTGTTTTGGGAACACATCAAAAGATGCGAACGGGGGCAGCATTGTCGTTGTCCGCTGCTCGAGCATCGTGCTGAGCGGTGGCGTAAGCAGGACCGACTGGTCGTGAGTGCCGCGCCACATTGGTCGAGTCTGTGAGTGCATCATGGTTAACGGATGGTGGAGCCGTGCAATGTCGTATGAGACGACGTTGAAAGGTTCGTGGACGACGTATACGGTGCCAAAATCGGTAGATTATAAAGAAAAAGATCCACTGGATAAGTCAAGGAAGCTGAGGCCATGGCGGGGTAATGGCGGGAAGGCATGAAATATAAAAAGGGAGTTCAAGTCAATCTGAGAATCTCAACAGGGGCAAGGTGTGTGTGCAGCTGAGCCACGGCGCGGATTGATGGGAGACGGCAGCACGCGGCGGTAACTGAACCACCGATCCTGAACGAGCCGACATCGCCTACCCTTTCCGGAAAGGCATCATTTCACACGGTACCTGGCAATTTGATGCAAAGCATTTCTCCTCCAAATCCTTTTTCATTCCATTTCCTCCGCAGACCCCCGCACACAAGCCTCTCCGCCCCCCATCACACCGCCCCACGCCATGCACCACGTGGGCAGGCTGCAATTTTCCCGAGATTATCCTGATGACTAAGCTCACGTGGCAACATGCACGCGATTCACTTCCTTATCGAGCACTCGGCAGCCCCTCGGCAGAGCATGCGCAGCGGTCGCACAACTCGTCACTAGGCCGACCATGGCCGAAAACAGCTGTATGAACCCGAAAGACTCGCGCGAGATCAGTAGCCTTCACGCGGAGCCATTTCGACCAAACGCCGGCATTTGATGCCATTTTCGTTGCCAAATAGCATGGTAAGCTCGTTGCTTTCGGGCGACTTATCGCCTTGTGTGACTTTTCACCCCGGATCCGGTGCCAAAACATTAAGGTGACAAGGTTTGGCGCTGCGCTTGGCCACCTGTCTCCTTGTTCCTTGTCTAGGTCACCTCTCAAAATGGGTTCGTGTTGCCGTTGCTCTAATGGACCTTGTGCGGGTGGCGCTCATTCTTCTCCAAGTTCAAGCTCACCAGGCCTCTTCTTCTTTTCGTGGCCTAATCAGATGAACATCGCAAACCCGGCCATGCTGCTCGATTGCTTTTTCAGCTTTTCCGTGTTCTGTCTTTCTCGATCTGTTCATAGACAAGAGTTCGTATGTGTGTATGTATCTGTATTCAAATCGCGTCCCTAGCATCATCAGCTCCCATCTATCATTCACCATTGCAACCGCCAAGCCATAATAGGACCCTCCTCATGAGGTGCGCGCTGGTGCGCGCCGTCGTCGCTTGTTGCAACTTCTGTAGATGTATCATCACGGGCCCGGCTATTGGGCCCAATCTATCCGTCCATCTATCATGCAAATAACTGCACAGAACAAAAATTTCCGCTGACCTCGCTGTGTCCGGACCCGTCGCCTGTACATCTCTATCAGACTCAGGTTCGGGCACGCCATTGATTCAGCTAGTCAAGGATGATAACATCTCTCTGAGTCTCGTCTCGCCTTTACCCGCTTGTATATCGCTTCCTTCCTTTGGTCTGCCTTGTTTTCGCATCGTCATTTCCGGTAATTCGTCCGACCGGCCAGTCTCTGTCGATTCTATGTACAAATGTGGTGGTTTTCCTTGTCCCACCGTATCCTTTGACGTGCGGACCAACACATGCACAGAGAGCTGTCTGCCGGATCCATCCAGATCTGTCCCCATATTGCAATGCTCAATGCCTCGACGGGTTTCTGATTTTGCATCCGTCAATGGTCGCTGATTGATGGCTATTTTCTATGATAGTTGGCAGGAGGCGGTTGAAATCCGCGTGTGCACATGTGTGCGGTTAATCCTTTTTTTGCCACCCTGGTTACAATGGTTGGCCAAAGTTCCCAGCAATCTGATTGAATTGCAGAGAAGGTATCTCGTGCGCAGTTAATCCATGGCTGCCAGTGCGTGTTTCTCAATCCCATCTATCATCACATTGCATGTTGGGCTGGATTCGTTCAGCCGACCCCCTAATTATAATTTGGGTGAAAGAATATAGTCTTACACGTACGATTGCGCTCAGGAAGCGTGCGGTCTTCACGCACTCATCTCTTCGGCTCTTCGGACTATTGAAAAATTTCCCGTTTCTTCCTTATACCATGATCGAAAGTTCACCAGTGGCGCTCACTGTCTAATCTGGTATGTGTGACTCACAATGCCTGATCGCGTTGTACATCTTACGGGAACTCCAACAGCGATCGAAAAGACCGGGGATCATTGTGCTGCCTCTCGACTTCGCCATTATCCTCTTCACTTTCATGACATTTATACTTGTTAATCTCAACAAATAACACACTCTCTCACGCATACTATGCCATAGCTTTTTTTAGCATATAACTTCGACAATAAAATGGTGTAATTTCTATTCTCCTGCCCATCAAATCCCAGCTTATCTTGAAGACCATGTCATGTCGACAAACAGTTTTCGAGAATGATTCAATGTATACACGCATTGAATTTTGACCTTGGCATTGTCATTTCCCATGCATAGACCATAGTCGCTCCTGCAGATACCATATTCATTGCTCAGCGCTTCAGCTTCAGAATCAGGTGCACTTCTTGCCCAAGGAATGACTGCCACATGGCCGCTGCAGAAAGTTATCGGCACTGTCCAGTGATTGCGTCAACAGCTGCCGTTTTAATTATACACTTTAATTATGCATAAATTGTTTAAACTGCGTACAAAGTTGCCGAGGAAAGCACTGAGAAACAAGTTCATAAAGCAAGAACTGTAGAGGGCAGCGCCAACTCATAAGCCAAAGAAAGGGACGGAGGACGCGTCGTCGAACGAATGCGAAGTGGTGGCCCTGACCGAGTCGAGTCTTGATAGAATCAAGCTTCTTTCTGTTCCTCATTTTCTCACCCTCTTTGTCTTTTTTCTTCTTCTTCCACTTTCCCACTTTCCCGCTATTTCCCTCTTCCCGCTCGTCCAGCTAACGCTTTTCGTAGCTTAGACTTGGAGCATCTCCGACATTCTAGTGGCCGACGGGCGTGATCAGCGCTAATTTATTCTACTACTCGTCCCTCACTCGGTTCTGATCCGTTTTTCTGTCGCTGGCGTCTTTTTCTTCTGCTTCTGAAAGCAGCGACGGCTTTCATCCACGATGGGCGCATGCATGTCTTCAGGAGGAGGCGACGTGACCGAGGCCGACAAGGCGCGCCATAAAGAGGTGGAGAAGCATTTAAAGGAGGTGCGGGCGACTGTTGCTGTGTCCTTCGTATCTCGCTTACGATACAATTTCGCAGGAGAAAATCCGACAGCAGAATCTCATCAAGGTGCGTGGCACGGTGGCGGCACGCTCGCGTCTTCCTCCAGGATTCAGTATTGACATGGCCTTGCGGCGTTTCAGGTGTTGCTGCTTGGCTCGGGCGATTCAGGCAAATCAACCATTCTCAAGGTGCGCCACGTTCAGAATTAAGTGGTGATGTGTTCGGTTTAGTTAATTACACAGCAAATGCGCCTCATCCACTCAATGCCGTTCACATCGTCCGAGGTTGAGAGCTACCGACAGCTTGTGTACGACAACATCACGCGGGGACTTAAATACATGCTGGACGCGATGGAGGATATGGAGCTCAAGGTATCGGTGGACAACGAGGAGCACCTGGTCGCCGTGGAGAATGCGCGGGACATTCGCGATGGCGAGCCGTTCCCGATGGAGCTCTACGAGCCACTCAAAGCCCTTTGGGGGGACACGGCGGTGCAACTCGCGTGGCAGCGTGGTAACGAGGCTGCAATTCCTGAAAAGTGTGTCTCTCATTGCCAGCACACTGCCCTCTTGTACTGACGAGTAATATCTATCACCTGTGCTTGACCCTGACTGCTGGGCCAATCAACCCTACTTCGATGTTGGCTTGGTCTCCAACTGCCAATCGTGTGACCGACGGATCTCGCTGGCAGCCTCCTGTATTTCTTCTCGGCGCTTGACAGGCTGTTCGATATTGCGTACAAGCCAACAGAGCAGGATATCGTGCAAAGTCGTGCACGGACGATTGGCATTACTGAGACGATGTTCCATAACGTCAACAATCACGAGATGCTGATGGTCGACGTCGGTGGTCAGAAGAGCGAGCGACGCAAGTGGATACATTGTTTCCAGGATGTCACTGCCATCCTTTTTCTTGTCAGCCTCAGTGGATACGATCAATGTCTGGTTGAAGATAAAGACGCGGTATCTCACACTCGATCTTCCCTTTCTCCGAACAGCCCGACTCACAAGTTCTACAGAATCAGATGCAGGATGCGATGACGATATGGGATTCAATATGCCATTCTCAATGGTTCAGGCAAACAGCCATCGTCCGTTATCACCATTCCCATGTCATTCAATTCCGTCTCCGGTGTTGACGGTCCGTTTGACATCAACAGATATTATTCCTTAACAAGAACGACCTCTTCGAGAACAAGATTCCGACTTCGGATGTTTGCAATTTCTTTCCCGTGCGGCTGCCTTTGTTTTTTTTCCTACACCGGCGCGGTGCCTCACTGATGGGTAACTTCGTACAGGATTTCGAGGGTCCTACCGGCGACGTGAAGGCCGCGCGCGATTATTTCAAAAGGCGCTTCCAAAAGTTGGCATTAAAGGCCGGCCGAAGTAAAGAACGGGAAATCTATATTCAGTATGTTTGGCACTTCACTGCTAATGACTGAGCTGTAATATTTGCGCTACAGCATCACTACCGCTACCGATACTGATTTGCTCCGGGCTGTCATGAAGGCAGTTGAAGGTACGTCCTTCCGTTTTATTGTGTTTCCAGTTGCTTGCAGGTCTGACGGCTTGTTTGCACAGAGTGAGTGTCTTCTTTCACAAGTCACACCTTTTCGTCAAATTTGTCCTTTTTACTCCCTTTCCGCGTCATCAACTCTTGGAGCATGCACTCAACGCGCCTCATAGCATCGTTGTGCGTAGTGCATTAACTAGTGCTGCACTATTGTAACATGAAGGAAATCCTGATCATCATCACATTCTCATTTTTGTGTCATGTCTACATTGTTGTTTCTTTTATTCAGCTTTATCTGGTGTCCCGGTTGCAAAGCTAGCCACATACACCCAGCAGTCTAGTGAATTGCAGAGGAGGTATCTCCGCGGGGATATTGTTGTTTTTTTGACCCAAACGTTTTGTTCTGCCACGTTTCCCACATCATCCTAGTTTGATCCCCATTTGTGTGTGTTTTGATTTATTTTGTTTGATATTGGGTGGAACTATGGTTTGATATGGGTTGTTTTTATATTTGCGCCCCTGTTCTATTTCGAAGCGCGGAAATTCGCGCCCGCGTCCATTTATCCTTTCTGCACACTACACATGCATCCCATCATCCTGTCATATGCTTGGATTGACGAATCAACTTTCTATGTGCACCCCTCGCGTCTGGGCGCCCCGTTGTCGCTCTGTTATGCTCTCCGTCTGGAATCTGCCTCCGTGCCTCGGCCCATGCGAATCAATGAATGCTCAAATGCGCACCACGCATTCTCGACCCGATTACGAACAATGCGACTTGTGGCAATTATGGTTCCTGTCATGATCTACAGCTCCATTGTGAGTGCGAACGTGAGTCTATTTCACCTGTCTTCCTCTGGCTTAAGCCTTAAGCTGACTTTTGACGGCGCGTTCGACAGATACGAGCGATCATGTTGTAAGTGTGGTCGACCAGCTAGATTGGCTTGTGTTGTGTGTGTGTGGCGGTGTGTTCCACGTCATTCTTATGCTTCGTCGGCTGCTGTGCTGCCAGCTTTTCGCGCCCGGGGGTGGGTCGAGTGCGCACCGCAGTCGAGGTCGGAATACTCGAGTCCTTTATAAGTAGGTGTTGATACCGTGTCTCACGCCGTGTCTTGCTTCTTCCACTAATTACTCTACGTCTCGCTGTGATCTCGTTAGTTATTGTACGCTATCCACCTCATGCTATGACCCTCTTCTTCAGCCGATCCATGTCCATCTAGCATATCGTCATCACGTCCGCCATCTCTTTCATCTTCATGCTCGGTTCTCCGCTGTCGCCCACGATAGCTTTCATCCCCTTTTTTCAATTTCCATCGTCTTTGCTGAACGGTTTCCTTTTTCATCTTCTATCTGTCGTTCGCCTGATGTTTCCGTTTACGATTCCTTGTCGCACGCCTAACTATGTACATACATATGATCGAGTTTCTGTCTCAGCTTTATACCTTTCTTTTCTTGGGTTTCTCTTTTTTTTCGTTGACGGTCCTGTCTTCTATTTTCTTTTTTTTATTCTCTGTCGGCTATCGATCAGGTTCACAACGTGCAAACACTCACGACGTGCATTTTTTCCTGTCCGACCTTTCTGATGGAGCTCTTGAACTGTTTGACGGGCTCAGCGGCCTCAGCCCGACACTACTGCTCATTTATGTTAGCCCAGGCTAGCCCCTAGAGTAGAAAATCTTGTTTTGATCACGAGCCTCGGTTCCATATCAGTGGGAGAAACTAGTGAAAATTATCTTCTTGTGGGATGGCTCCCACGACCCACGAAAGAATCACATGGTTCGTCGACCCTGCTTTGTGCATCTGCTGTCCTCTGCTGTCTGAATCGAGGACGGAAGAGACATGTTTTCATTTGTGCATTTGTGCATTCGCTTATTTAATTAATCGTACAGACTGCCGTCGCTTCGCCCGGTCGCCGCTGCCAGCGGTGTCAAGGCGTGGGAACGGTGACCGTCGCACGGCGCTTCGAATTTGTAGTTACCTCGTGGCTGACATTGACTCATCGATCAACTTACCTTCGACCAGTTTGCACGAGTACGACGGGAGGCGACGACGATCGTTTGAGAAGTTTTGAACTACATAGAACTAGAAAAGAGTGCTAAAGAGCTTCTCCTTGGTAGACGATCGATAGTGTTATCGTGTCTTCAGCATGCCGAACTATGTGGTGTTTGGATATGGCTCACTGATCTTCAAAGTAAGTGGTGTCCTTGACCTGATCTGCTGCACTTGGCACCATTGGACTTTCTATTTTCTACTTGATTGTTTGTTTCACCATTTATCTGCTAATTGACGCTCACGGTATTATACTATTATGGTATACTAAGCCTCCACCACACGTGGTAGCTCAAGGTTCGTTATCCATATCGCAGTCATTCGGCAATTTAGTTTGATAATCACGACCATATGCTTGCGGTCGTACCTCCTTGGACAGTTCCTGGGTTTCTGAAAGGGTATGTTCGTCGCTTTGCACAGTCTTCTCACGATCATCGTGGTACACTTGAGGTGAGTTCAATATGCTCCAGTTTCTGTGGTGTCTGCCAGTGACGAATATCGGATGAACGCCGTAGAATCCTGGACGCGTGGTGACCCTTATTCACAAAGAGGACTGGGACTCGTATTCTTCTGCTGTGGGTCATCACGAGGTACCTTTAACCGTACTGAGTAACCTATTATTTTTTCAAGGACCCATTTCCGGAGGAAGACGTTGTATGGGGTGGGTATTGTCTCTGCTCTCGCTGACTTCAACTCTCGCGTTGATGTATTTCCAGGTGTGGCGTACACGATTGACCCTGCCTATGAAGCGGAAGTGCGTGATTACCTCGGCAAGCAGTGTTTGTCAAATCAAGTCTCATCTCTTCATTCTCATACTGCATGCCGTAGACTTCAGGGAAAAGGTTGGTGTGAAACATGTCATGCAATACGGCTTTTTCTGGACCTTCTGAAAACATATATATTTCAGGACGGATACACGTTAGAAACCGTTGATATTTATGGAATTGTAGACGGCCGAGAACAGGTGATCATCCATAATGTATAGTGCTTCACCTCTGCGGGATTATTCTTTGCTTTGACTGAAATTTCTTCAGGCTTTCGTATGCAGCTGATGTTGTTGCGCCCCCCTTCAGAACCTGACTGACTCCGATAGTGTTATGTCGGTCGCGCTGATAATCCCTCATTCGGTAAATATGTCTGCTTGTCAATACGCCCTGTTCAAGAATGTGCGATCTTATGTTCAGTCGGAGGCGAGCCCATCGATAAGTTGGCGTGGATAATTTGGTCGTCGCGCGGGCCGTCTGGAGCGAATAAGGTAAGTCCAAGGCTGGATGATATATGACCTGCAGAACACTGAGTAGAACGCCGTGGACAGGATTACTTGTACCGTCTTGTCGCCGCCGTTCGAGAGCTGTCAGCCGCTTCGTACGACTCGCATCTATACACACTTGAAGTGAGTGAGTTTCTTTTGTACTAGGATCCGTGAGTTAATTGTTGTACGCCCTAGCAAAAAGTACGGGCATTAGATGAAGAGGAACACGCATAACAGGCTCTCGTTGTATCGTCTTCTCTGAGAAGATCGTGGATGTTACATAATGTTTTAGAAATATTCTATAATTGTTTTCCAAGCTCTCTTTGTATTCGCGCGGTAAGTTGCTCAGCGTCCATACCCATAAATCTTTCGTAACTTCCTTTGCAGTTGTTGCCACAATGGGCTCAGCCGCAGTCTGGCTGTATAATTCGAGATGCTCATGGGATCTAGATGTAAAGAACAGCGTCATTCCAGTTTACCGTCAATATCTTTTCGAATGCATGTCAGATGTCGTTGAAACCGCATGATCACTCACTCATCGATAGTTTCATTTCTGTATTTCTCGAGGCGATGAGCGGTATATATTAGTGTTCCGCCAAGTTTGTGAATTATACGTTGCAAAGCCCACGACTCGGTCGCAAACTTTCGTTGACGACTCCGGCAGTTCGTGCTAATCCCGACTCCAACGCGATGTGCCTGCGCCGACATTGAGGCCAGTGTTTCGCGAGAGAATACTGATCAAGCCGACGAACAAGAGCCTTCTACAAATGTTTCCCCGGTCTGCATTTATAGACGCACGGGATGCATCACGCCGTTGCACGTTGTACAGAAGTGAAAAGAGACTCTTAGTACCATGGACGGTCTCTATATGCTATGATGCTGCTTCATAACTCCACTCCTTTTCCACTCCGCAGCTAGCATTCTCTGCTGGAGATGTTAACTCCTTTACGCCTGCGTAATTCTTCCGGTTTCTTCTGTGTTTGGTCCTTGGCAGAATTGGATCCGTCTTCGTCTCCGTTCGATAAAGGAATGTAATCATATATGTAGGTTGGCAACTGTGGACTGTTAGTATCTGCACCTACTAATCTTCGTTTGCAGGTATAATGTACTCTATCGCATGCCGCCACAGGCATCCCACGATGTCTGCATAATACTCATGGATCACATCAGTGTGCACTTGTATTTATGGTATGAGTCGTCTTACGGCACGGACTCTTTCCCTCCCATCTGTTCTCGCGTATGAATTTAGGTGTCAGCATGCTACGTGTACCATTCTGCCTGTCTGTGATGTGGTAGAGAATTTCGGTTCGGGACGGCTCCGCTTCAAATCTTCTCAGAACACAAGACGCATGCTCCGGCTTCCTCAAATGCACGCCGTGCAGATATCAGATATAGAAATCTCGTCTGCCGCTGGGCGTCGTTAAAATCCTGGTCGACTCTCTGGGCAGTCGGACGAGTAGGCTGCCATGAATGTACGTATTTGATCACCCATTTTTGCACCTTCCCTGACCGGCGCTTTGGCAGAAATGTTCAGGGCATGATTGTCGATTTCACAAGTGTGATGCGGCGATACGGTGAACGTGAATCACCATTTAACGATTGACAGGACAAGGCTGGATGACGCCTTATCCTCCTTCGATTAAAGCTGGCAAGATGGCTTCGCTGCGCACTGTGCGTCATTTTAGTGGGAGTCCTTTCACGGCGTCTATGTGCTGTAAAGCAGATGCAGCATGTTACATCGGGACGGCAGACATGAAAATACAGTTCACACAGCCGGTGCACGAACAGCATGGCACCAGCACCGTGGTATCGCCGCGTCTCAATGTCAGGGATCCCGATGGTGTCGCTTACTGCACCACAAATGTACATATGCCGGGTGGTACGGGCGGTGAGAAGTTCTGTCTACAGTCACCATCTATTGACTTGAGTGTTAGAGAGCTGTGTGGTCTCACAGCGGACTTTCAATTCAGAGTCGCGATGCCATATGATACAAGGACGATCCGATGTGAGTGCCCTCGTTGATGTGATGTTTCCTTACCGACAAAAGCACAACCTCGCTGCCTCTGATTTTCCTGACGTGCGCGCGCCGGACACAGGAGAATCGTACAGAGTGTTCTACGAAATTCCAGAGGTTGCAATAGGAGCAAGCTCTACTGCATCGTTCCAAGATACTGAAGAGTTCATGAATATGTCCCACAACAAAGAAACATAACAGGTTACCTTCATATCGATGACCTTCAATCTACTTTGGATGATGCATTTCGAATGCGTAAAGCCGATGACAGCGTCGTAGATATAGTGGAAGTTCGAGAAAGTCGGCTGCCTGTACAAGATGGTGCATCTTGATACATAGATTTACCTCCAGTGCTTTGTAGAAGAGTCCAAAAAAAGACCAGACCACATGATTAAAACATTATATTTTGTGATGCAGTGCAGTTTCCAAAATGGCATTTTGAATTCAGAAGACAAGAAAAGGCCCATACCGTGTTACCTAACCGAACGTTGAACCTTTTGGTTCTGGTACTTATCACTTATGTACATGCAGTGTTTTCGTTTTCGAAACCTATGATCATGATCATTATTCTATGGTCCACAGACTTAAGAGAGTACCAGGCCGTGACGCGTGATCGGCCATCAATAAACTCAGCGGGCAGTAGGATCATATGGTTGCTCCCGCGAAAGAGACTCAAGCCTTCATCTGAGCAGGATCTAAATCTTTGAGGACGGCTTCTGAGGGGGAAGAACTCACTGTAGGATTCAAATATTCAAGCTCAGGCCATGCTCACCGACCTATCTTCGGGTACGCGTTTGATCGCTTCGGTTTTATTTGTTGCCATGATGGGCAGACAAAAGACTTATAGGCCTCGACTTTGCCGCCACTACTGATACATAGATTGTCTTTCATTGAACTCCAATATGGTCATAATGGACAGTGGAAACGAGGAGAACTTCCCGACCGATTGGTCCAAGTATTCCGGAGTTTTAGTGAGTAGCGCGGCGTTAGAGCCGTGAGTACATCCGATCACCTCACACTCACGCCTCACCGCCCTGTTGCTATGTACCCTGATGAAAGTGTGAGTGTGAGAAAACTCATTTCTCCTGTGGAATCTCACTTGCCAAATCGTCCGAACACGCTAGAGTCGGCCTGCCTCCTCATGGTTACTGATGTCGATATGTTCCGCACGCAAGTCGCAACAGGACGCGAATGGCACTGTCCATCCTCACGTAGAGGTGAAACTCTGGAACTAATGGGCACTCGGGCATTAATATTAGTGAGTCGGGACCGTGATATTATCAACGCTCCTGTGTCATGAACGCAAATTCGAAATAGCGGGGATATTCCCGTCAACAATATTCGCATCAGCCGCAATCTAGCTTTCCGACCGTGTCGTTCTCCGCATCGTCTGTGCGCATCGCGTTTGCAAGTCGAGGGAATGCGGGTCTTGACCCTCACTGTGGTCACCCTGTTGTGGTCCGTCGCGCTCGCATCGTCAGATGCTGCCTTTCGTCCGGCTCTATACCCTCTGGCCATTCGCACTCCCTTTCTACAGACCTGGAGTAATCTCACTGTTTTCGTTGGTTCTGCCAGTTCCGTGTCTGAATGGCCAACCTGGACGAACTCAAGGGTAAGCTTTGGCTCGCGATCGGTCGGTACGCAGGCGGCTGTGTCTCAGTGTTCGTATAAAGATACTGGGCTGGGAGGGTTTTATCCGTGTCGACAACGTGACGTACAGGTGGATTGGGGGAACTACCGGTTATGATATAGCGACCTTTCTAAATGCGACGATGACGCCGACGCGCACGATTTGGACTTCCAAAGCAGGCAACATGGATGTAACCGTCACCGCGTTCAGTCCGATCGAGGTATGTACCAGCATAGTACGGGCGTTCTCAATCCCCTCTCACATAATGATCAGACGTCCGACCTGGCAAAGCAGTCTTTCCCTTTCATTTATGTTTCTGTGAACGCTTCATCGACGGACGGACAGTCACACAATGTGCAGGTGTATATGGACATCAGTGGCGGTACGTCCCCCCTCGTACATATCTACACTGAACGGTCTCTGATGTGCACGCAGAGTGGGTTTCAGGGGTAGACGATGTCGTTGTGGAGTGGAATACCACGCAGACGTCTACTAGCATCTATCATCAGGTGTATCGCCAGACAAGGGCTTCTATGACGGAGACCGATGGCGTGGCCGACGATAGTACGGCGTACATTGGCATGGAATCGGTAAAGGTTTGAGTATATCTGCAACGTCGTTGTTAACTAATAGATCAGGTCTCTGGAATGACCTGGCAGACGGGGGAGGATACAACCTGTCGTGGCTTATTCAATGAAACAGGTGCTCTTGACAGCAGCGTGGACACAGATTATCGGGACATCGACACGTGAGCAAAGTTTGTGTGCAGGCTGGACATTAACTTTTGATATCTATGCGTAGTGATTGGCCTGTCTTTGCGTTTTCTGTCGACCTCGGTTCAATATCTTCAACGCCGAGTCCGACTGTCTTCACAATCGGTCTGTTGCGAAGCCCTTCTATCGAAGCATCGTACAACGGCACCGAGATGCGCATGCCATACTTTCTGTTGCAGCAAAGCTCTATATCCGATGCGGTACGTTCGTGGTCTCACCGATGTTCTGTTGTGTTCATCTGGTGCCCAGATTGACACCTTTTTGACCGACTATGAGGACGCGTCGAGCCGTGCGGATGCACTCGACGAGGCACTTATGTCTGCGGCAAACTCAATATCATCTGAGTTCGCTGATCTGGTCGCTCTAAGCACGCGCCAGGCCATGGCGGGGATGGAGATCACGCTCCCCTCGGGCGCTACGGACGCTTCAGACGTGCGGATTTTCATGCAGAATACGGGAATAGACCAGTAAGTCCGGTGCATAGCCTAGAATGAAACACCAATACAAGTTTGCAGGCGAGTAGACCCTGTCGATACGATGTTCTCCGCATGGCCAGCTATCCTGTATCTCAATGCATCATGGGCATCGTACATATTGGAGCCCCTACTCGTCTATCAGTCCTCGTCATCATACACTTATGATTATGCAGCGAACGACTTGGGTATGTGATCGAAACATGTCCGTTCAAGGAGGTGACGTGAACCAGTATCTTGTAGGTACCAGCTTCCCAGTGGCCACAGGAGATAATTCACAATCGGATTCGGGTATTGAAAGTACGTACTCACACAAACGATGCGATGAAGTCTTATTTCTTACGCAGATTGCGGCGACATGCTCATCATGGCGCTTGCACACGCACGGGTTACTGGAGATGGATCGCTTTTGTCTAAATACGTTTGTAATCGTACCACCGTTTAGTTGTCGTGTGAGCTGACTTTCGTTTATACAGTATACTTTGTTCCGGAAGTGGGGAGAATATTTGGTTTCCAACCTACCGTCGCCGTCCAGCTCTCAGTGAGTTGTTCTGTTTTGCTGGTGGCCTCTCTTTAGTTATACGGCTTGTCAGAACGGCCTCTAACAATGTAAGTGGCGGAAACTCCACGAATTTGGCCATTAAGGGTATAATCGGTGCGTCAGTCTCAGGTCCGGACGATGATGTGACCATTGATGGTCACTATTTAGCCGTTAAAGCGATGTCAGACATAAGCCATGCTCTTGGTAACACTGAGGATGCGGATATTTTTGCGGTACGGTTTGCTTCATGTTCCATCGGTGATTGTTCGATTAAAATACACGCTACATCTATGTAGAGCAATGCCACCTCCTTGTATAATCAATGGGTCAAGCTTTCTGCAGGCGATAATTCCCTTGTCGAATATTACGGCAATTCGAGTTCATGGGAGTTAATGTACAACCTGTACGCAGATAAACTGCTGGGGACTGGAGTTGTTGCAGATAGTGTATGTGTTGCTTCACAAACGCTTAGCTTCCTGCTGACCCAACTTAAAGATATTCTCCGAACAAACAACTTTCTATGATTCTATTGTCAGCAGTGCCCCGACATATGGACTCGCTTACGCTAGCAATGCCGACGGTCTTGCCCGATCAGGTGCGCTCATTTTGAGTTTTGAACATTATACCATAGATCTGAAACAGATAGTCCAGACTGGACACTGTTAACGGCGGCAACGGTAACCGACTCTGCAGTGCGCGATGCTTTGAACTCCATGGTTCATGAACGAGCGTTTGCCACGGCTTTGAATGGCAGCAACTCGCTTATGTATAACGCAATAAACGGTTCGGCAAACCCAACCTACGGACAAGCAAGGTATGACCCGCTTCACATTAGAAACATGCTTTTCTTACATGTATCAGTCCGGGACAAGGCGCCGTCTTTGGTTTATTGGCATTGACGTGCGTAATATCTTCCATCCGCTGTAATTAGCTTGCAGCAGGATCTCTGATCAAAGTTCTGTAGTTTACCTAACAAGACGATCACGGTGTCAGAAAGCACAGGCTCCACTGAGAGGGGAAGCAGCACGCCTGTCGGTGCGATTGTCGGTGGTGTTGTTGGTGGCATTGCGCTGGTGGTTGTGTTGGGTCTTATCGGATTCTTCTTCTGGCGGAAAAGGAAGCAACGACGGCTGCAGGTTCTATGTGACCCTTCTGTTCCCGGAGATGAGCAGATAAACATGATGTCGGGCACACCTCACCCTCTAAACGATCCGACCAGCGTTGATGGAAATAATTCCGTGGTAGGTGGTGGCATCATGATGTCTCAGGCTCCAGGAACCACTTCTACGGACTTGTCGCGATTGCATCCAACGCTATTAACATCGCCTGCCCCAAGTTATCCACCTGGCATGTCGCACAAGCGAATGTTGCTCATGCAATATGAGCGTACAGCCCCTGGCTCCGCGCCCAACAGTGACGCCGAGCCAACCTCCGCATCGAATACCCTTCCCAATCCAATTAACACTGAGCAGTTGCGCAATGATCTGCAGGATTTACGTGCAGCGGTGGAGGATTTGAGGAGGCAACGCGAATACGACCTTCCTCCACCAGAGTACACCTAATTACTTGGATCCGCCTCTCTTGAAATGATGTCCACCCATTTCTTGTCGTGTTATGTGCGTATATATCTATTCCCTCCTTGGTCACTGTCCTATATTTGTGATATACATGTTCAAGGATCGATCACCTGTCCAACGTGGCGGAGGTCTGAACTCTGGACATGGTACTCTTATGTAGTTTTGAAATAATTTATAATACCCACTTACACAAGACAATATTTCTTAACTTTTGGGTGATGAAATGAATATTAGTGGTTTTCTGTGCTATCTTGTATCTTGACATTGTACGTAGTTGTGCAACTGTGTACTTGCTGTATATCACTTGTATGTCCCAGTTATGCGGCGGTCTCTGCGACAGTCACCGTGATCGGCCGTTTCCTGTCTCCACCTGGACATCGAGTCTGGATGGCAAGTTCGCCACACAGCTATCGCATCTGCGTGAATTTGTATGGCAAGAGTTATCCTACAGCACGAGCGCTTTCCATGCCATCCGTTCTCGCACGCGATGTCAGTGACGGGCCGTCATTGAGGGTCAGGATACTTACTTAGGTACCGCGCGCGCTGCTTTTTCTGGTGTCCACCGTTCGGGTTGTTACTGATGTGGTTGAGAAATTCGTTTTGTGCTTCACTTCAAATCTTCTCAGAACGCAAGACACATGTTTTGACTCCCTGGCTCAGGTCGGATCCTTCGTACGCGTGTTGCTTGTCGTTTTCGGGTGTCGACTACACAATGATTTTGAATGTTCCAACACTTTTTTTCTCGTTTGTAAAACGTGTATCCATCAATAAGCCTAGAAGAAAGCTAAAACTTGCATGATAAAGGACGCTTAGAGTTGCCGTAGTAGTCAGGCGTGTTCCGACTTGGGACATTGATGTGGAAGACGAATACAGGACAAGACCTGGATATATTGAGCTTTGAAGGTGGAAAAAGAGTACGAGGGACTGTATGGCGCAGAGAAGACTCAGGGAGTACCAAGATAGTGCAGAAACGAGCACCTTAGACCACACCATTTCTTAGTAACGAGGAATATTAGGGGAGGGGAGGAAGTCACTCACAGCATGTGTACGAAGACAGCGATCACGCGACGGAGGTGCAGTGGACATGACAGAAGGTATAGATAGAACAGCGATCTCACGTGGCAGGAACGAGGCGACATTGAAGAGGATTGTCGGTAGTGCATAGCAAGATTGTAGATGTACATGCGTGCTTGATGCAGAAAGACAGCAGGGAAGATAAAATACAGATGCATATACAGAGCAGATCACTTTGGATTGCGGGTAAATGAGGAAGAAACAGAAACAGAAAGAAAGGAAAAATACAATCCAGAATCAAGCCATGCTTTCCACGACTCCAGCGCCGTCAAGCATGCGAGTGTACAAAACATGCACAAATTTTAATCGCAAGAAGCTGGCGGGTCTGAAATGGCAGATGGCGGTACACTGTATTTCTCCAGCGTAGCAGAACATAGAGAGGATCGTCAGAGTAGGGGACACATCAAGCTTTATCGGCGGGGTCGAGTTGGACTTTCCATGCTTCTGTCCCAGGAATAGGGAGATAGCACGCGCCGCACCAGTAAGATTCGTGTGCAATAGAAATTGATCCAAGAACGGAGGATCGCCGTTGATACACATATGACAAATAGTGTCAACAACGCATCGTGCGTCCGGACGCGATTGTGGTTCAGCGGCAGCCATGTAGTCAACTAAAGGCTCAAGAAAGATCAGATTGCTGTATTTCTGCATACAGAACATGATAAACAAAGCGAACAGACCACGTACTGACACCCTCACCTGGATGAGCTTCGTCCGAATAAAGTTCCCAAACGTGTAAATGTCGAGTTTGAATACATCCCAAGGCTCAATTTCCCCTGGATAAGCAGCCAGTTCAGGGGCAGAACAGTCGGCCCTTACCCTCGCTCGAAAGAGACGCCTATGCTCAAACGAAGGAAAGGCGACTGAATTCCCGAAGTCAATAATATAGTACTACACACGCGGCACTTGTGACCGAGAAAGCGTTGGCGTAAGGCGCTGCCCGTCAGGCGTGAGCCAGGGTTCTACTGGATGAAACTGCTGTGGATGAAACAATGAGCCATCCAACATGATATTATTTGAGTATAAGTCCCTACGTCCATTGATTTCTGTCAGAGATGGAAGGCATGGACACAGAATGGACGACAGCCGTACTCACCCATGGGCGATGTTGTGCTCATGCAGAAAATCAAGTGTCTAGAAAGTCTGGAGGTAAGTTTCCCGCGCGATGCGGATATCCATATATGGAAGTGCAACTCACCTGGGCGATTTGAAGCACAAAGTCGAGAGCCTGCCCTACTTTCTCGAAAGGCGGTGAGTCCCAATGTTTCAAAACAGGAAGCACAATGATGATGATATTTTTCGAAAGGAACAAAAATCTAGAAGAGGAACACAATGATTTCTCGGCTCATCTTTGGCTTTTGGAGACGAAAAGAACATCAGGACGTCCACATCCCCGTACTGCAGCGGCCCATCAAGGACCTTCAGCATGACGGGCATGTTGTCCGACATTCTGCGAGCGTCGAGGACGCGGGTCTGTATCAGAAATATGCCGTGCTCAGTGAAAGAACACATATTAGTGAGCCGCATGGACACACCGAGGCCATATGATTCTCAAACTTGGATTTCGGAAGATACATGCATGGGAGCAAATAATCCCTCACACCATACACAGATGGTCGGCGACCCAGCTTATGATCCTAATAATAACGAGGACGAAGCATGTATCCATGTTCCTGTAGCAGCGGTTGAACATCCCGCCATTCATACTCGTGCGGTCTGATGAACGAACTACCAGTAACCACGGGCTTTGGCACGCGTCCAAGCGTAGGACTTGATGGCCTTCGACTAGGTAAACTCGTCTGGGAGCTGTAGAGAGAAATTATCGCTCATAATCAATTACAAAGGGTGCTCGCGAAGAGACAGTCGAAAACCAGCGAAGCGTCGGTGGGCGCTTCTTTACTGCTTGAAAAGGCGATATGATCGGCAGACGGAGACCGCACAGTGGCGATCAATATATCACCGTCTTCGCCATGAATTGCATGGTTGATATCTGAAGCTGAAGCTTCCCGGTTTTCCCACAATTCGCTACTCTACCATTATTCTCTTGACAAGATGATAAAGGGAGCTTTGGTACGGTCCCGGTTGGTTTACGGGTCCTTGAGTGCCATTGCTAAGTGTGGCCCTGCGCGCACACGTCGACGTGCATTTCAGCACGCACGGACAGTTGGTCTACCAGGAAAATCCTGTGTGTTTGACTCGCACAGCCGAACCATTCGCACGAGTGCAGTTACCAGGCTCAACAGGGAAGCTCAATCTAACGAAGATGATGTATGTCGACGTCGTGTTGGTTCTGTTCGAATGACACTAGTGCTAATGGATCCAGAGCACCAATCCAAGGCAATATGTGTTTAAGAAAGCACTGGAAACGTTTCCAGGTCCTCCACGACTTCCTTCTGGAGGCTGGAGCTCCCATTGGCCCGACTGCGCCATTCTTCCTGAACTGTACATCCCTTCGTCTTCCTTTCTTATGCTTTCCAAGTTAGAGACAGCTCTAAACATCGTCTACGCCGTACGCGGAGAGCCGTATCTGTGGATGTTCAACCCGCGATTCCATCTGCCAGGATCTGATGGTGACACCACTGCCCTAGTCTTTACGCTTGCACCTTGGCCTGACGATTCTCATCCTAATGCGCACAACCACATCGGAACTGTATTTTGTGCTGTGATCCCCGCTAGCGGCCCCGTTCAAATTTACAAGTTTCCAGATAACACCACCGTCAATTCCCTTGTCGATCCGCTCTCTTCTGAGCCACCTGCGTCATTTTTCACACCACTACCACCTTCAGCAGAGGGTGCACGTGCTCTCGACCGGATACTCGCGCGGGATGCCTCTGTGGTCGAGACTCTCGCTGCTGACTTCCTTCCTTACACGCCTCCTGTAACAACGCCTGAACAAGAGGCGTTCGCTCAGGAACTACGCGATGGCTCTTCCGAGGCATCTATGTACAATCCCTTGCCTTCGTCTAGTCCAACGATCGAAGAGATCGTATCCGGCTTCCGTGCCTTCGTCACTGCTGTTGAGACAGCAGCAGCTGCACAGCCTGACGGAGGTGCTGCCATGCTTGCCGAGATGTTCTCGGTTGACAATACGCCTTCACCGTCTGAAGACGGTGCTCCTTCTGCGGTGGAGAGTCGACCAGCTACCCTTGCGGACTTAAAATCCACGCTTGGCGCGATTGAAGGTGGGGTTGCGTCCATGCGCCAGGAAATGGCGCACGCGAATCCTGAGGAACGCGCGGCACTCGAGGGCGAGCTTGTCCGGCAGCTCGAGCAGATGCAACTGCCTACATGGCCGCTACCTGACGACGAGGCCGGAGAGGCGGACGACCTGGACATTGATATGGCCCAGCTCGAGTCAGATTTGAGCCGGCTCAAGGCTCCCGAGGTGTGGGAGCAGCAGGACTACGATGATGGTGGTCCACCTGGGAAGGAGGAAAATGGCGGCCACACGGAGTCTTCGACGGAGCATGCGGTGCTTGGGGAACTTGCGCAGTTGCGCACGAAGATGGCCGCCCAGCAGCACCGGCCTTCCCCGGATGCGCAGGATCGTACGCGGGATGCGAAGTTAGAGCGCCGCCACCGCAAACAAGCAACGCCGGACCACATTATGGAGGAGTATACCGGTCGAACGCGTGAGGTCGAGCTCTGGAGTAAACGCAAACGGCGGAAGTAAAGCACTGATGGTAGAGCACCAACATTTTTCGTACTACAAAATTAATGACAGGATATGGTATAAGGAAGAACTGCGCTACAACGTCACACGCTTTCCTCTCCACTTCCCGGTACACGTCGATTTTGGAGCAACTACACAGGGTGGTCTTGGCGATTGAACCTCTGTTCAATCCAATTTTATTTGTAGAGGGTTTGTGAGCCCTCTCGACAGCATCTTTTGTCTTTTCCGGTGCCGGGGTCCCTGACCTTTCTAGTGCCGCTCGATTTTCATATATACCAGAAAATTTCGTCATTATTTCTATGTCTGGGATTTTTTCAGCTCAACGTTGCGTGAAATAAACCACTTGAAACAACTTTTCTTCTGGCCAACTTGTGGACTTCCTTGTTGGCAGGCCCTGAGTCGATAGTATGCGAGAGCAACCTATCATGTCGAGAGTGAGTGCTCCCTTTTACTTAAGACGGCCTGCCTAACTTGCTACAAGTGACAGATACACGTACAAATCCTGAACGCTGAGTTTGTAGATAAGAGCGTTATCCGATTCCGTAGTTTTACATCTACCTCTTGATGGCAGATGCGCAGCTCTTTGTGAGTTACTTTCTTCCCAATTAACACTTAGTTTCGCCTTACATCACCTTAACAAGTGACTGGCGAGGGAAACACAGGTGGAAATATGCTTTCATTTGGTGAAATCGACTCCTTTTGACCTCATTTGAAGCGTTGTCGCAAGTTGTGGTTGTTATTCGCATGCGGCAGTGTCCTGCGCGTGAGCAGCGCCTTGTATTTAGTCCGAAGCTCGGCAAGTTGTTCACCGTATGGCCGCCCCAAAGAAAGCAAAGAAAGCTCCTGAGGTAGGTATACCGTTATACTTATCACTCATGAGGTAACGTGACATAAGATGTAATAAATGAACGTACGAGTACTGGTTACCAACTGTGCAACTGTCGAACCTACCTCCTCACAAGTCATACACTTCACACCGGACTGCCGGCGGGTAGGGTTCTACTGGGAGCTACTGGACCTTCACTCACGGCCTACTACGACCTTACTTCTGTCGCCATGGTGGCCACTCGACCGTATGTTCTTACACGGTAAGGTGAACTCGAGCGCACTTATGCCATGGACCCATGGCACACGGCCTCTCCACTCAAAGCTCCACGTTTCGCTCGCCACTTGTAGAGTCACGGAAGGCTCAGGTAGAATCGTAAGTATCAGGTACCCAGGTGTGGCATCGGTAGGAACTCGCAATCCGTGACTAGTG
This sequence comes from Fistulina hepatica ATCC 64428, assembly GCA_000934395.1. Classification (NCBI taxonomy): domain Eukaryota; kingdom Fungi; phylum Basidiomycota; class Agaricomycetes; order Agaricales; family Fistulinaceae; genus Fistulina; species Fistulina hepatica. The sequence continues at coordinate 201,389 of KN881694.1, forward strand.
GTCCACGGGGCGCGACGGAGGCGGTACCTGCAAGAGCAGGGACGGCTGCTCAAAGTGCCGCTTGATGTCGCTCCGGCACCAGGTACTTAAGGACTCGCCGTACACTGTCACCCTATGGGGGCAGTCACAGAGAATACAACTAACTAAGACCTACTTCCCATAGGTGTAAATTATCGGTCATATATGTAAAATAACGTAGGGACATCGTATAAGAGCTTAACCATTACGTACTGAGAATTTATGGGACCTGCTTTTGTCTGCATATTGAACTAACTACCCCAAACGGACTTTACCTGTACCGTGTGCCTCGCCTCCGCTCGAATCATTGGGGTCCCTTCTATGCTCTTAACATAGTTTAAACAGTCTACGAGCTTACCATGGGCCGGCTTCAGCATAAAAACACTATAGTAAAACTATAGTAAAAACATAGGCTGGAGCATAGTGACGCCATAGACTGTAACATCCTCAAAGAGCATAACCCGTAAGGGTTGACACAAAAAAAAAAAAAAAAAAAAAAAAATCTCTCTTCTCTCACTTCCTGCCAACTTTGATGTCCACTAGCCATTCATGCTTTCCGGCACTAGATGGATGATTTCCGGCACTAGGATTCCTGGAACTGGGAGTGTGAGCGCACGTCGAGCGCCCGTGTGTCTTGTAGGTCGTCGAGCGTCTAACAAAAGTAAAAGTTCACGATTTGATGATAAAAAACGTAAACGAGGTGGACTCGAACTTACCGCGTTACCATTGTGAGGCTTTTTCTACAGAGATATAGAAAGTATGCAGGCTCACTGCCAGCTGGTTTACTCGAAGTTTACTCGGCAAGTGTTGCTTTGTTAGCACTGCGTAAAGGACCATGTACATGAACGTCTTTACTATGTGCTCAGTTGTACATATAAATATAATGAAGTCTGAAGACTTCGTTACTGGTAGAAGTTTTGCCCATGCGACCTATACATTCGATTAGGTCCAGTAGTTCCTACTTCGACGCCGCTACTGGGCTGCCCGCGACGGGGACGAAGGGTGCTCGGAGTTACAGCCTATCCGAGGAAGCTAAGACAAAGCCGCCTACTAGTACGAAAGGTACAGGGACGGGAACACCAGGGCCAGGAGCACCAGGAACAGGGACACCGGGACCGCCCGGTGCTCGGAGTTCTGGTCTGTATGAGGAGCCAGGTACGCAGCCGGACCGCGCTGCCCGGTCGTACGACAAAACAAAGGGCTCTTGTATTTCTATTCGCGCAGTCGTCTGGCAATAGTCGTTGTCTTTGTCGTGTTTTAGTGAACTTGAGCGCTAACCTGTTCGGCGCCCGAAGCTCTGACATTCCGTGCCAACTCGAACAGGTAAAGTACATAGCGCTTTTCGATGGATGCCACAAGCCCTCCGTCTACACTCTCGGCGGCGCGGTTCTCGCTAGGGATACCGCTTCCATGTTGCGTACTAAGCACTTCTTTTCCGTCTTGTGCCTACCGTTACTTCTTTCATCATGAACCGGTCTCTTCTTTCTGCTTACTATACTACCCTACCCACCTCTGGTCGAGACCCTTTGCGAGTGACCGGCCCCACGAGAAAAATATGGACACTCGTAAAGTGTCGTGTATGACTGCCAAGGGTCTTAGAGGACTGTCGCTCAGACTGGGTCTTGGTAGTTGCTTTGACTACCACAGCCACAGCACTCGTTTGTTGATCTTTGTAACCGCTCCGTTTGTATGGTCTGTGCGTTGTTCTCGAGCCTCCTATATAGTTACAAGCCATGTATCACTATGTTCTACACGGAATCAACACCAGTGTGTTGCCTCAAACCCTTGTTCTGTGTGCTTCAAGTTCCAATCCTCGTCGCGTCCACTCCGCGCCCCTTCGTCACGCTCCGTGCTCCTCACAGTTTGATTCCGTCAATACTGCTGTTTGTTTCGATTTTTCCAGTACTCCGGTCTAGTCCCGACCCGTTATGTCCGACCTCGAAGGCCTCACTTTAACCGGGGACACAACGCCAACCCAGCATAGCCCGAATCCCGACGCTATGCCTCAGGATGTCCCCGCAACCTCTACACCCACGCCGTATCCGCGTTGGGAGGAGTTCGTCACTTTGACGAATACCGTCGCTGACATCGGCAATTCCGTCAAGAGGATTGGCAGGGCGATTAGTGCCACCCATGAGAACCAACTCGCTACAGGCCGTGCGTTTGAAGCTCTCGCTGAACGTTTCGCGCCACGAGTCCCCCCTGAACAATCCTCTATCCCGAGCAGTCGCAGTGCCCCTCGTTTCCGTGAGCTGCGCGTCTTCAAAGGCAACGCTGGCGACGTCAAGAGTTTCCTTTTGGAAATTAAAGACGCTATCGAGCTTCAAAAAGCTCAGCTCCCTTCAGATAAGGAAAGGACCCGTTTCATGGCATCCTACCTTGATAACGGGGCTCCTCGTTGTTGGTATAGTGCTTTAGTTCAAAACAACCCCTCGGCTCTTGACGATTTTACTTATTTTACCCAACTCTTTGAGCACCATTTTGGTGACTCGAATTTGTCTTTCACAGCCCAATCCAAGATTGAGGAGCTTCGTCAGACGGGCCTCGCCGCAAACTACATCTCTACGTTTTCAGATTATCTGGTCCACCTTGATTGGAGCGACCAGACTCAAATAGACATGCTCTATCGCGGTCTTAAATCTGAAACGAAGGATGAACTTACACATACGCGGAAGAAGGACCGTCCGAAGCAGTTCAAAGAATACTGCGATCTCGTCATTGAAGCCGATGATCGCGTACGTGAACAGGAGGCCGAGCGTAAGCGCGATCGCGAACGCGAGAACACTCGTGCCTCCTCCTCATCCAGGCGTCCTGCCTTCTCACCCTCTGCACCTCCTGTACCTCAACGCGTGGCACCACCGCCTCCTCCTCTTCCTGCGCATCTCACTGGCCCAACTCCGATGGAAGTTGATGCCATGCGTGTGAGTAAGCCGCGTGGCCCTCTAACCGATGCCGAACGCAAGCGTCGGCAGGACAATAATTTGTGTATGTACTGCGGCCAACCTGGCCACCCCGCCACCAACTGCCCAACCGCCCCAAGCCGCGTCCTTTCTCCAAGTTCGCTGCTCCCAAACCCTTTTCTCGGGGTTCGGGAAAAGCGTAGCCGGCGGTTCACCAGTCCCGGGGCCGCCGGAGGACGATGGGACACGCCAAGCGGTGCCCGTGTGCACCACTCTGGCCCCTCCGTGTGTTCGTCTATCTGACGGCACATACTCTGAGTATCCATTTCTTCATCACGTTCTGCGTTTCATTTTCGCTACCGGCTCTTATCCTTTTTCACCTTCTCATTTTTTTATTTCTACTCGTCTCGATTTTCCACATCGATCTTCTATAAACACTTTTGCAATGATTGATTGTGGTGCTTCAAGCTCTTGTATTGGCGAAAAATTTATTGTACGACATAACCTATCACAACGTCTAAAGGATGTCCCTGTACCAATAATGGCGGTTGATGACCGTCCGATTGCGTCTGGCTTGATCACCCATGACGTTATCACTAAACTTTCTGTTTCTTCCCATTCCGAAATAATTCCTCTGAACATTGTTTCCATCCCATATCCAATTATCCTAGGTCTTGATTGGCTTTGTCGCCACAATCCTCGGATTGATTGGCGAGGAGCCACCCTTTCCCTCGATTGTTGTGATTTAACCCAAGTTCACCCTGTTACCATTTCGGCGAAGGGCTTCGGTCCATTAGTTGAACCTTCCCCATCCACGATTGCTGCCATATTTTCACCCGGTTTAAACCTTTCCATTACCGGGTCGCCTGTCAAGCAGGCAATCATTGATTTTCCAAGGTACCTACCTCTTCCGGCTTCGCATGCACCGGAATTTGCGAGCGCTGTTCCACCATCTTCCCCACCACCTCCCGAACCTGCTCGCGTCTCCTTCCTATCATCCTTTGTTCATGCAAATGGCTACGGTCGCTTCACGAAACCCCTTACCCCTGTTCAACCTGTTCCCTTTGGCCCACCCCCCGCCCCTAACATTAAATTCATTTCATCTAAGAAATTCCTTCATGCCGCTTCTTCTAACCCTGATTCTTCCTGTTATCTTCGTTTCCACGACTCCACTTCCCCTGTCTTCATTAATTCCATACTAACTGATCCTCCCCCACCGGAGGATCGCCCACCGCCTCTTCCAGACATCCCACCTGATATTGATCCATTGGACGACGACTTTCTTGCTCACGTGCCGGCAAAGTATCATGTGTGGGCAGATACTGTATTCAACCCCTCTGAATTCGAAAAACTGCCCCAACACCGCTCTTACGACGTCGACATCGACCTTGAGCATCAGGAAAACCCGGAAATGCCAATTTGGCATCAAATGTCTACATTTAGCGCCAATGAGTCCAATTGTTGAAATTACATTGCAATTATGTGCCAATTTGGTATGAATATCCTCAATTGGCACTAATCAGATTAATTGTTGAAATTGCAATACAATTGTAATACAATCATGTGCCAATCTGACATCAGGAAAAACTCAAATGTTTTTCCATACTTTTATATAAAATTTGAATAACAAATTATCATTACAAGCATTGAACCTAGGTCCTTCCAAGAACACCTTAACCACTGAGCCATGCAGCCAACAGCAACTTGAAGTTCAGCATATTCAATATGTTTCCGAAATTTCGCTAAGTCCTCATCTGAGTCATCACTGACAAAACAAGAAATGCTGAGTCATTGATTCGGATTTTGCCGTCTCCAAATCAAAACTCAACATGTTCGAACTTCTGCACCTGAACTGCAACCACCACGACATGTAGGCTCCGCGACGGTGGCCACGGCCCCACGGCCACACGCACGGCCACAGGACGACGCACCCCGCTCCACCACCGCTCACAAAGCCCCGTGATCGCGGACATGGCTCCACGACCGTGCGTATCGCCACAGGACGACATGCACGGTGACAAGACGGCGCTCTGCCCCACGACCACGCGCCTCTCTCCACGACCGCACCCAGGGTTCCACGACGATACAGAGTCCCACGACCGTGTGCCCCGCCCCATGTCCCCACGCCCTCGTCGCCGGCGTCGGTCTACGTACGTTTTTTATTGTGTTTGCTTCAGTTTACTGACCTAGTATGTGATGAAACATCAGTCCAAGTCAATGCCAGCCCTTTACGCCTTATCACCCTGTCCAACCGTGCTGCGCCACGACCGCGCGTTCCATCCCACGACCGCGCGCCCTGCCCCACGACCACGCACTCCACCCCACAACCGCACGTAGGGTCTCACAACGACGCACAGGCCCCCGCTACCACATTTCCTACCCGATAGCCATGCGCCCCGCTGTACAATCATGCGCCCTGTCTCACGACTTCACGCCGGACCCTACGACCGCATGCCTTGCCCCACCATAGCGGACATGGCCCTACGACCGCATGTATGGCCACGGGATGACACGTGCGGCCACAGAACAACACACACGGTCGTGAGAGACTACACGCGGCCCCAAGACCACACATACGGCTTCATGACCGTGCACCCGGCCACAGGACAATACGTATGGTCCTCTGACCACGCGCACAGCCCCACGACTGTGCGCATGGTCCCGTGACAGCATGCATGGCCTCACGACCGCACCACTATTTTGATCGTGAGTTTCTTTGAATTCATATTGTAACAAACTATATACATTTTGCTCGTGGTGCTTGTTGAGATAGGTATCATTGTTGGTAGTTGTCTATATACTTGTGTATCTACTGGAGTTACAATTAATGATATATGTTTTTGGAAATTTTCATGTTGTGAATCCATGGAATCAGTGTGATTTGATTGGAATCTGTGCCAAATGCTATTATAATTGTATCAAATTTGTGTGTAGATGGGCATTAATTGTCAGCCAATTGTGCACAATTGGCAGAGACAAAAATCCTCAGGACACCAAATGTGAGCCTATTTGTGCAATTGCTGTAAATGTTGCAAGTCATCAGAATTGGTGTCAATTCTTGCCAAATTGGTAACTTCGGGTTTTCCTGATGAGGAGGGGAAAACTCCCCCGTTCGGTCCAATCTATCGTCTCACCCCTACCGAACGTGAGGCAGTTGCCGAATATGTCAACAGCAATTTGCAACGTGGCCATATTCGATGTTCGACTTCCTCCGCCGGTGCCCCAGTACTTTTTACCCTGAAGAAAACCGGCGAAATTCGATTGTGTGTCGACTTCCGTGGCCTCAACGCCATCACCCGCAAGAATCGCTATCCCCTTCCACTCGTCAATGATCTCCTGGATCGCGTTCAGGGGTGTACGCACTTCACCTTAATTGACCTGAAGTCCGCGTACAGTCACCTGCGCATTCGTGCAGGCGACGAGTGGAAAACGGCGTTCCGGACACACCTCGGGCTTTTTGAACATTTGGTTATGCCTTATGGCCTTACCAACGCCCCCGCCGCGTGGCAATCCTTCATACAGGATGTGCTCCGTGACCTTCTCGACATTGTCTGTGTTGTTTATCTCGACGATATACTCATCTTTTCTAGATCCCAGGAGGAGCATGACCGACATGTCGGCATGGTTCTCGACCGACTCCGTGATGCGTCACTCTGCGCTAATGCCAAGAAGTGCGAGTTTGACAAGTCCGAAGTCGAGTACCTCGGTTTCATCGTTGGCGCTGACGGCGTCAAGATGAACCCCAAGAAACTTACCACCATTACCGATTGGCCCGAACCCACGTCTGTCAAGGAACTTCAAAAGTTCCTTGGCTTCACCAATTTCTATCGGCGTTTCATTCATGCTTATTCTCGTATCACTATTCTGCTTGTAGCACTAACCAAAAAAGATGCTCCTTTTATTTTCACAGATGCTGCACGCGACTCTTTTCAAAATCTCAAGCGCAAATTCACCGAATACCCTGTCTTGCGCCACTTCAACCCCGACTTGCCCTGTACCCTCACCACTGACTCGTCCGACTTCGCCATTGCTGGTGTCCTTGAACAGCCAGACTCTGATGGCTATCTCCACCCTGTTGCCTATTATTCTCGCAAGATGTCCCCCGCTGAGATCAACTACGAAATCCACGACAAAGAACTCCTCGGCATTGTTGATTCTTTCTGTGATATGCGCGCCTGGCTTCTCAGTTCCCCGCACCCCATCTCGGTCATCACCGATCATAAGAATCTCGAGTATTTCATGACTTCTCAAGTTCTCAACCGTCGGCAATCACGTTGGGCAATGTTCCTCTGTGACTTTGATTTCAAACTAACCTGGGCGCCCGGCCGCAATAATGTAGCCGACGCCCCTTCTCACCGCTCTGATTTTATGTTAAAACTAGATGATGACCATGTGCGCCTCCAAAGACGCGTTCTTCTTACTACCAAGCATACCGAGCGTCTCTTTCCAGAGGGAGGTGGAACGCAGAAGGATGACCCTGTCTCTGCCTCTGCAGACCTCAGCACACTCACAACTTTATCCATCGACAATTCCGAGCTCTTGCACAAGTTCAAAACAGCGTTTCAAGAGGATCTCGAATGGCGTCAGGCTATCGCTGCAGGCGATCCCGACTTCCGTGTCGAAGGAGGCCTTGTCTTCCATAAAAGACGCCTTTTTGTTCCAGCCTCGCTTCGTCTTGAAATCCTGTTTATTCGGCATGATGCACTTATAGGCGGCCACCCCGGCCGCACGTGCACCCACAAGTTCATTGCGCGTGATTATTCCTGGCCCGGAATGACCACTTTCATCCGTCGCTATGTCGATGCTTGTGATACCTGTCCCCGTGTAAAAAACCCCCATCATAAGCCCTATGGTCTTTTAAAGCCCCTTGATATCCCTTCGTGCCCCTGGCTCTCTATCTCGATGGATTTTATTGTTAAACTCCCTAATTCTCACGGTTACGACTCCATTCTCGTTGTCTGTGATCGTTTGACCCGTGCCGCCCACTTCATCCCATGTTGCGAATCCATGACCGCTCCCGAACTCGCATACCTATTCCTTGATCGCATTTTTCGTTATCACGGCCTTCCCAACTCTATCATCTCTGATCGCGGTTCTCTCTTCGTCTCTAAATTTTGGTCCGCCCTTTGTTCCTTACTTGATATGGACATACGTACCTCCACCGCCTATCATCCCCAAAGTGATGGACTTACCGAACGTACCAATCAGACCCTCGAAACCTATATCCGTACCTATTGTTCTTATCAGCAAGACGATTGGGTCGACTACCTCCCCCTCGCCGAGTTTTCATTCAACAATCACGACAACTCCTCCACCGGCACATCACCATTTTTTGCTAACCTTGGCTACCATCCTGTTTTTGAGCCACGTCTATCTGATCCACCAACCGTCCCGGCCGCCGCTGATCTTGCGCAACGTCTGCATCTCATCCATGCTGAGCTTCGTGCTGAGCTCGACTTTGTGCAACACTCCCAAGCGAAGTATTACGACCGTGGCCATTCCTCTCCTCCGGAACTCCGTGAGGGCCAACTTGTTTGGCTTTTACGCCGCAACATCTCTTCCTCTCGTCCATGCGACAAACTTGACCACCGCCGCCTCGGCCCTTACCCAGTTCTCAAACGTGTATCCACAAATGCTTACGTATTAAAACTCCCCTCTTATCTCTCTCGTCTGCATCCAGTCTTTAACGTCTCCCTTCTCGAACCTTACCACGATCCATCCGAATTTCGCCCTCATGCCCTTCCTCTTCCTTTTACTCCCTCCGAAGACTCATCCCTTACCATTAACACCATCCTCGACGCTCGAAAAATCGGACATCGTTATGAGTATCTTGTCTCGTTTCTCGGCCAGTCCCCTTCCGAAAATTCCTGGGTTCCATTATCTGACTTTCCCACAACTGCCAACGAACTACTTGATCATTTCCACCGCCGTCATCCACGTGCACCGCGCCCACATCCCGTTGTTCTCAACCATGTTTACTCCCTCCTGTCCTTGCATTCTCTGTACCCTGATGACACTCTCGACGATCTCCCCCCTGTTACTCAGCTTGCTGACCAGCATCGTTCAATTTCCTTTGATTTAGGTCCTCTGCCGCCTGCCTTGCATCCTCCTCGCGCGTCCGCTGCCTCTGCCGTGCCACCTGCCGCTGCCCATCCTCGTCCCGCTTCGCCTGCCCTCGAACGTCAGAATTTACGTTCTGACTACATTCCTCCAGTGCAAACAACCACTCGCCTTGGTCGCGTCTCTCGCCCTCCACCCTGCTCTGACCCCGAGCTCTTTTGAGTCTCGCGCACCCGCCTCTCGCCCTCGAAGGGGGGATGATGTGAGGGTCAAGGTCCTTAGGATCACGGCCTTTAGTAGGTAGATCACGGCCTTTCGTACTTACCGATCACCTGTAGTTTCAACCGTCCTTCACTCTCTTCTCTCTGTTTGTTGATCTTTGTAACCGCTCCGTTTGTATGGTCTGTGCGTTGTTCTCGAGCCTCCTATATAGTTACAAGCCATGTATCACTATGTTCTACAGTGCCCACCAAAAGTCTTGGAAAAGTCCGATCACGGCAATCAAAAACTGGTCGGTTTGCGACCCTATCCAGCGAGTGAAGTGGATGTCAAATGAAAAACTCCTGTAAACTAATAACGTGGTGGCCCGCCTGATGCTTGTATGATAGCCTGAACACGGTTGGGCATGGAAGATGTGAACTTATCAATAATATCTACTGGAAGACGCTCCCATTCCTCATAAATAGCCTACTTGAAGGTACGCCACGTTCGATCATTGATCGGACCTCAGAAACAATCACGGCTTTTCCAAGACTTTTGGTGGGCACTGTACACGGAATCAACACCAGTGTGTTGCCTCAAACCCTTGTTCTGTGTGCTTCAAGTTCCAATCCTCGTCGCGTCCACTCCGCACCCCTTCGTCGCGCTCCGTGCTCCTCACAGCGAGGCGCAGAAGTGCAATTACCACCACAGAAGTTGGCCGCTGGTAGCGACAGGCGGCGATCAGAGGTGCCGATCAGTCCGCATCGGCGACGTTACAGTGCCCACCAAAAGTCTTGGAAAAGCCGTGATTGTTTCCGAGGTCCGATCAATGATCGAACGTGGCGTACCTTCAAGTAGGCTATTTATGAGGAATGGGAGCGTCTTCCAGTAGATATTATTGATAAGTTCACATCTTCCATGCCCAACCGTGTCCAGGCTATCATACAAGCATCAGGCCGGCCAATACGTTATTAGTTTACAGGAATTTTTCATTTGACATCTGTACTGGTCCCGTCGATTACCTTGTATAGGGTCAGCAAAGCGTGCCGTTTTTGATTTCGGTGTTGCGGCCTTTTGGTCCAGTTGATGGAACGTGTGGTTGGTGGTGCACGTGTCGATTACATAGTGCTGAAGTCATGCGGTTGTGAGTTTGATCCCCATTGGTATGTTCGGAGCACAATGCGCGGTTGTCCAATCGCGGGTTCTCGTGCCTTTTGTGCTGTTTCTGTTGCTGATAACGGTCTGCTGACGCGCTTGTGTTTATGTTCTTGGGGAACCAATGAGCATGCTGGCCCGTCGCGCCAGGCTGACGTATGGATCGATGAGTATGTCTGGTCTTGAGGCTCGTGGCCCGCCAGGGCCACAGGGACAAGGACCACGAGGACCGGGACCACAAGGGCAGGGACATGGAAAGCATGATCATCCGCCGAAACAGAATCGAAGGAGCCTATCCGACATTGAGGCTCGTGGGAAGCAGGGGCAGCGCCCGTCGGGTCATCGCCGCAGCTTCATCCTTGATGACCTGGATTAGCTTACATATCCAGCGTACCCGTTTTGAAGATGGTCATTGCTTCAGAAGTCTGAAGTAATATAAATATACATGTTGACTCGTGTATCATTTCTGCAAGTACATGTACCAGGAAATGCGTCACGATTGTTTCGTTGTGAACGGCTCATTTGAAGCTCATTTGGTCGACCGTCACTCGGACGTATGAAAGATATAGAGACATCTTTTTCGGAGTGTTACCATTGCGCCATTCAAGCTCAGGTGGAGCAAATGCAAAAAATAGTAGTTTAGCACTTGAGAATGAAAACAATCTGCGTGCGAGCTGCTGGATGTTCTGTGTGCCCGCGAGCTGCACGCGAGGCGCAGAAGTGCAATTACCACCACAGAAGTTGGCCGCTGTTAGTGACAGGCGGCGATCAGAGTTGCCGATCAGTCCGCATCGGCGACGTTAGATTTCGATCCTCGACTTCTTCTTTCTAAGTACCTATTGACCTGGCGGAATACAGATTCGTTATTATGCCAATTCTCGTCAATCTGCCTCAGGAAGTTATTGACGACATCGTCTGTACTTTGGCATCGGATAAGAATGCCCTTTGTGCGGCAGCCTTGGCTGGCCGCGTCTTTTTGCCTGCCGCTCGCGCACAACTTTACATGTCCATAACGCCGACAGACGAACTCCTGGAATTCTTCGAATCAAGCTTGCATTTGCTAGAGCATGTGAAAGACGTGCGGCTCGATGCATTTCACTGTAACGTCGACGGTCCGCAAGGTTCACCGATCTGGAAGCATATTCCACGAAGATTGCGCCAGCTTCATCTGCTCAATCTCTCCCCGTGGGACAAACTCTGCCCAGAATTTCGTGATTTTCTCCTCGAAGTTGACGTCTCAGTGATGAGAACACCACCATTGTGGTGGTCCGGACCCGTGTCTGCATCTCATCGCGCTTTCTGGCAAACTTTCCCGTCGTTGACATCGTTGGACATTCCTTGCTCTTTCTCTGTCCCGGAAGATGACGAAAAATTTGGCCCAGTGACAGTTATGTCTGTCGCCTTCCCGAAGCTGAGGAGGCTGCATATGATTGCTGCCCCTCACAACGAAGCGTACCTTTTGCGTGGCGGTATCGACCTCACTACGCTCGAGGTTCTTTCTCTTGCGTCCTGGATCACAAGCTTTGGCGACAAGACAGATCTCCCGTGGGATATGCTCCACCTGTCGAGATACACTCTACGGACGCTCAAGTTCAAGGTTATCAACAGTGTGGAGCTCAGAGAAGGTACGTAAATGTGTGTGTATTTTCGTGTATTGTTTGTTGATCCACTTTTGATAGTACTCGGCACCGGTCGTCTCGATCTCTCTGCCTTTCCCCACTTGAACAGGATAGAACTGAGCCTCGTCGAGTCAGGAGACATCTTTGGGTGTCTGCCTGCATTCTTGGAAGCTTCAAACAAACGACAGACGAGGTCTGGAACCACGATCGTCGTATTTCTCGAATTCTGGCTGGTCACACAGGAAGAAGCTGATCTGAACGACGATCTGGGTGACCTCGCTGCATGCATATCACTGCCGGAGTGGGATACCGTTCCTGGCCTTTTAAGCACCCCGTCGCCAAGTGCGACGCGTTTACATGTCAATATCATGATTCATGGACCCACATTTTGGATTACGGACAAGTTGGAGGATGTGGTGCTCGCTCGAGTGAAATCAATGTGCGAGGCGAAGCTCCCCTGCGCGCTACTGCAAACGGACGTACCTTTTGATATGCATTGCAACATCGTGTACGATCTATCCCCGCCGGAAATGAATGAAAAGTATTAGCTGTCAATGTAAGTTTCTATCATGGCTCTGTTTGTTTCCATGCGAGTGTGATACCACTCGACTAGACCGTGGCTGAAAAGCGCGACCTGGGCTGTTGATGTCGCCGTAGGACCGTAGAAACCAGAGATGTTGAAGAAAGCTGGTAACTTCACTGCACTCAAATGCTTTACTCCGTACCGCCACGAATGTCAATACCTGTGTACGCGAGTGACAGATAGCATCTAACTTTCTACATATCTTAGTCTTCAGCTGTGGATCAATCTCGAGTTACAGGTGTTTGGCTGCCGCGCTGCCCATGGAACTTCGTCGAGGTCGACGTTCAATTGGACGAAGGTTTGTGCGGCATTTCCATCCCCCTGGATTCTACGGGCGCCAATCATAAACACGTGTATTGTTCGCGGCCTCTTAACCGCGCAAAACGCACAGCTTTCGCGTTGGCTCTTGCATCCCAACATACCATCGCTATTCTCACTATTGTCTTGCTCATTCTGCCATGGCTGATCGCGCTGCGCGTTTGGAACGCACCCTCAACGATTTCATTCATGGAAAACGTCAGATCAACGCAAGGCAGGACGCCTCCTTGTTTCTCGAGGCGGTCTCGGCGCACAGCGATCCACCTGCTTGCGTCGATAAGATCATCGCCAGCACAGCTGGCGTTGCTTGCGTGAAGACAGCTGCCAGAACTGATCTCTCCGATGCATCCCTGAACGGGAGGATGACAGACTTCTTATCTTTCTTGCAGCATCCAACTCTAAAGGTTCTCGCCAGCGGCAGCTATCTTCGGCGCCTGGTCACTGCTCTCGTGGAATCGCAGGCGTTCTGGCGTGCCCTTCTTGATGCCTTTCAGCGTCATGCGCTGAAGGGCAAGGCAGAGCAAGCCTTTGCGTGGCTGCTCTTGCAGCTCGTTTCCAAGCCGGCGGACGCCGACTTGCCCGATTTTTTGGCTGTCGCCAAAGACCACTCTATCCTGCCTTCGTTACTTAACTCCGAGCAACTTGGCGTGCGCACCATTGCCGCCAAGATCCAGCACATCGTCTCTTCACAGGGCGTGGGTCTCTCTGCTGACGTCGACATCGAGCACGGCCCCGGTGGTCGTCACGACAACGATTTTGTTGATTTCCGCCAGATTTCTATACTTCCAACAGCAGACGAGATTGTGTGCAGGGCTGACCCCTTCTTGCGCCAGAGTGCGATCCTTGACGATCCCGAAACCGCTTCGAACCGCGTCGCGATCTATCTTGACAATCAATTCCGTCTGCTGCGCGAAGACATGCTGAATGAAATGCGCGAGGAGTTGAAGATCGCTTCCGGAAAGGTTCAGGGAAGAAAGCACCGCTCCTTCATTGCCACGGGCCTCAAGATACAGGATGTCCATTGTGGCCCCGACGACCACCGGACGAAGTGGGCCCTAACACTCCAATGTTCCCAGGATCTTCCCCAGCTGGTTAAGCTGACAGGAAAGAAACGCAAGGCTTATCTCATTGATAACCGTACCCGCTTCTTGCGGCATCAGTCTCTCGCATGCCTGATTGAAGGTGATGCTGAGATTGTCGCATTTGCTACCATCAATCGCGACGAGGACCTCCTGGTTGAGGTCCCCCCTGTTCTTGTGGTCTGGCTCGAGGGCGATACGAGCTGCCGAGCTGCACTTATGAAGCTCAAGACCAGCGGCAAAGACAACCTGAAGCTACTTCAGATCGATGCCGCTCTTTTTGCTTACGAGCCCATACTTCGGGCACTTCAAGAAAAGCGGCAGCTGCCGTTTTCGCAGGAGTTGCTATATTGGGATGATGCCGGCAGTCTTATTTCTCGCGACGACGGCCTGATGCTTCATGCGATTGCCAGATCAATTCGGCAAACCCCTGCGCAGGATCTTAGTTCTTATCTTGGTATTACCAAACGGGTTGTTCTCGACAGCGCGCAAGCAGAGGCGCTGGCCTCTGGTCTGACGCAGAGTGTTTCTTTGATTCAAGGCCCTCCAGGTGTGTGTGTCTGCTGAACTTTCATTTTACCTCTTGACTGGAAACTGCACCAGGGACTGGGAAGTCTTTCATCGGGGCTCTGCTCGCAAAACTCATATACAAGCACACCAGCGAACGCATCCTCATTGTCTGCTACACCAACCATGCGTTAGATCAGTTTGTACGTGATCTGAAAAGCGTAGGAATTCCTCAAGATGAGATGGTTCGTATTGGGGGGAAAATCGACGCCACCATGGATTCTATGAGCTTGCGGAAGCAGAAACTTCCAAAAGGTCTTCTTGGTCGAGCGCACTACGTCACCATAGATTTGCTGAAGCAAGACGCCACTGGGCGTCACAAGATCTTCTCCACTGCATTCACAAAGTATCGAACGCCGAACAGGCTGGAGGATCTATTCCTATACTTAGAGTTCGAAGAACCTCAGTTTTTCACAGCATTCTCCGTTCCTGAACCGTCCGCGGATGGCATGCATATTGTTGGTGCTCGAGGCAAAGCCATAGATAAATTCTATCTTTTCGAGAGATGGCGTACTGGGAAGGGGCCTGGAGCTTTCAAGGGCTCGCCGAGCGTTTTGTCGTCGCCTTCAGTGTGGGGCATGCCTGTGCACGAACGAGCGGATTTGGTTGATCGATGGATGAAAGTCGTGTTCGCGGAGCAGATTGACGAAGTAGTCCGCACGGGAACAGCATACAACAAATGCCTCGACGATTTGCAGCGAAGATTTTCTCAAAAGGACGTCGAAGTACTTCTCAGGAAGCGTATCATAGCTTGCACGACGACAGGGGCTGCGAAATACAGAGAAAGCATCAATGCTGCGGCACCCGATGTCGTTCTGGTGGAAGAAGCTGGAGAGATACTCGAAAGCCACGTCGTCACGGCTCTTGGAGCAGATACGAAGCAGCTTATCCTCATAGGCGATCACCAGTACGTATATGTTTCCTCTATTCTTGGAGATGTTTGATCGGTGTCCATAGGCAACTCCGTCCTAAGGTCAACCACTATCGACTGACTGTAGAGAAGGGTGAAGGCTACGATCTAAATCGCTCTCTGTTTGAACGACTTGTACTAAGGAACTACCCACACAAGACGTTGATATCGCAACACCGCATGCGGCCTGAGATAGCCCAGCTCATGCGCGATTTAACCTACCGCGATCTCACAGATGCGCCATCGACCCTTAATCGCCCGATTGTTCGTGGCCTCCGCGACAACGTTATTTTCATGGACCATAGACAACCAGAAGACGAGCACACGCAAATATCGGATACTAGGGACAATGGCTCGACCTCGTCTAAACAGAATACGTTTGAGGTGGACATGGTCCTCAAAATAGTTCGTTATCTTGGTCAACAGGGCTATGGCACCGATAAGATCGTGGTGTTGACGCCTTACCTTGGCCAGCTGCATAAGCTGCGCGACGCCCTGGTGAAGGAGAATGACCCTGTGTTGAACGATTTGGATTCGTTTGACCTTGTGCGAGCTGGCCTCATTACTCCTTCCGCCGCAAAATTAGCCAAGAAGCGGATTCGACTCGCAACAATCGGTAAGTATTCTTGAGCGCTGGTCAAAGTAGTGTGAATTTGCTCAAATGCACTCCAGACAATTACCAGGGTGAAGAGAGCGACATCGTCATCGCGTCGCTTACACGCAGCAATCCTGATCATTCCATTGGCTTCATGGCAGCGAGAGAACGAGCGACTGTCCTATTCTCGCGTGCTAGACTCGGCCAAATCATTATAGGAAACTCTGAAACATTCCTGAAGTCACGTCAGGGCGGCGAAGTATGGACGACTATCATGGACTCGCTGAAAGCAGCAGGTCATTTGTACGATGGTCTTCCTGTCCGATGTGAGCGCCATCAGGATCGTCGTGCTTTGCTGTCAAAACCGAATGACTTTGATTCCTTGTGTCCCGATGGTGGATGCAGCGAGCCTTGGTGTGTCTTGCTTTCTTATTTGTCGTTGTCAATCATATGGCTCACACCACACAGCGGGGCCATCCTCAACTGCGGCGTACACCCTTGCCCTTCTAAATGTCATCAGCTGTCCGATCACTCGAAAATGGAATGTCAAGCCATAGTCAGTTTCCAATGTCCGCAAGGACACCCGCAGTCTCGTCGCTGCCATATGGCGCCTTCGACGTGCCGCAAATGTGAAATCGCGGCTAAGAAGGCTGAGGAAGCGCGTCAGAGAGAGTTCGAGCGGCAGCAACAACTGGCTGCTGAACAAGCCGAGCATGACAAGAAGCTGAAAGATATCGATGAGCAGATATCTAAGGAACGGGAGAAAATCAAAGTCGCGGAGGAGAGGCGTGCGAGGGCTGCCGCCATCCGCGTGAAGGAGGATGACTTGGAAGCGTTGCGAGCGACTGAGAAATCAGTCATGTCGAAGCCATCATTCCTCGTCTGGGGCTCGTTGAATACCAACCCGACTTCGGATAATAGCATTCTTTCTGTTCGACAAGCTGCCCCGAGCACGCCGTTGGTGTCCCACGACTCACCGGCGCGTCGAGAAGTGGATGGTGTTCCTACGTGTTCAAATCCAGTTCTTTCTGGCGACTCGCAGGCGGAAGTAGAATGGAAACGACAGAAAGAGGTTGATGGTTCGCACAGTGCTGCGATCGACAAGATTATGTCTATGGTTGGTCTTGAGGAAGTCAAACAGCATATCCTCACGACCAAGGCGAAAATTGATCTTTCTATCCGCCAAAACATTTCAACAAAGAAGGAACGCTTTAATGCCGCATTCTTGGGCAATCCTGGCACAGGTATGAGTTCGCCAAGGCTCCTACTTTTACCATAATTATATGTTTCGGTAGGGAAAACGACGGTTGCCCGTCTTTATGCTCAATTCTTGGAAGAGCTAGATGTCCTTCCCGGAAAAGCGTTCCACGAGACTACTGGATCACGGTTGGCCAATGACGGTATACCAGGGGCCAAGAAGTTGATTGAAGATGTTGTAAAAGCTGGTGGTGGCACGATATTCATTGACGAAGCCTATCAGCTGTCGAGTGGACATCATTATCAAGGTGCACAAGTCCTCGATTTTCTGTTAGCCGAAATGGAAAACCAAACCGGCCTCATCGTCTTCATCTTGGTTGGTTACAACAAGCAGATGGAGAGTTTCTTCAATCACAACCCCGGCATACCGAGTCGTGTTCCTTACAATCTCAAATTCGAAGACTACACCGACAAAGAGTTGCTTCTTATGCTTGAAAAGAAGGTTCACGAGAAGTACGGCGGTCGCATGAAGGTAGAGGATGGTATCCGCGGCTTATATGGTCGCATAGCTATTCGTCGTTTGGGCCGTGGACGTGGTCGAGACGGTTTCGGTAATGCTCGAGCGTTGGAGAACCTTCTTTCTCGCATTAGCGAGCGTCAAGCCGCCCGAATCAAGTCAGAGCGGGGGAGCGGTCACCGGGCTGACGACTTTTTGTTCGTGAAAGAGGATCTCATTGGACCCGATCCGACGCAAGCGCTGAAGCAGAGTAAAGCTTGGGTGGATCTCCAGAAATTCATCGGTCTCGATGAAGTGAAAAAATCCATTCAAGGATTATTCGACTTGATCGCCGAAAATTATCACCGTGAACTCGCCGAGAAGGAGCCAGTTGAGGTTTCTCTCAATCGTGTCTTCCTTGGATCTCCCGGAACAGGCAAAACATCTGTGGCCAAACTATATGGGCGCATTTTGGCGGATTTAGGACTCTTGAGCAACGGAGAAGGTACGAGATCGCGTTACGTATGTCTGTCCTGCGTAAAATATGAGTTCTTACTATGCGATTACAGTTGTTTTGAAGAACCCCGCAGATTTCATTGGAAGTGTTTTGGGCGAATCGGAAAAGAATACCAAGGCAATTCTCGCCAGCTCTGTCGGCAAAGTGCTCATCATAGACGAAGTGAGTAGAAATTGCCTCCCGTTTGTATCATATCAACTTGCATATCCCTCAGGCTTACATGTTGTACGGTGGGAGCGGTACTCAAGGGAAAGGAAGCAGCAGCCCGTACAATGCGGCTGTCATTGATACCATGGTGGCCGAGATCCAGAGCGTACCAGGAGAGGATCGCTGTGTTCTCTTGTTGGGATACAAGGAACAGATTGAAGAAATGTTTCAGGTGCGTGAGGACTCTTGAGGATCTGTGAGTTGTATCTTTCGCTGATCTTCCAATCTCGCAGAATGTCAATCCGGGTATGTCGATAATCTGTCTTTCTCATTATATATTTTCTTTAATTGAATTTCTCCAGGACTAAGCCGCCGATTTGCCATCGAAAACGCGTTCTACTTTGCAGATTTCGATGACGACGCGTTACTAAAGATGCTTGAGCTTAAGCTTAAGACACGCGACCTCTTTGCGACGGATGCTGCCAAGGCCACGGCGATGGATGTCCTTAAGCGGGAGCGCAATCGACCTAACTTCGGGAACGGCGGCGCCGTAGAAAATCTCTTAACTGCGGCTAAACAGCGCTATATGAACCGCATCAGGACAGCGGGAAAGCGGACTACCACGGATATCGTTTTCGAGCCTCAGGACTTTGATCCAGACTTCGACAGAGATGTCCACGCCGCGGACAACCTGGACAAGTTGTTCGAAGATGTGGTCGGCTGCGATGTGATTGTCGCAAAACTTAAGGGCTACCAACGTATCGTGCGAAATATGAAGGCTCGAGGACAGGATCCCAAGGGAGTCGTACCAACCAATTTCGTTTTCAAGGGACCGCCAGGTATGGATCGTTTATACGCCGTGCATAATAACATACTGACGTGGCATTTAGGAACAGGAAAGACAACCACAGCGCGTAAGATGGGGCAAGTCTACTGTGACATGGGATTTCTCGCCACACCGGAAGTCGAAGAATGTTCTGCGTCGGATCTTGTTGGCGAGTACGTCGGACAAACGGGTCCCAAGACACAAAAACTGTTCGAGAAAGCACTTGGCCGCGTCCTATTCATTGATGAGGCCTATCGTTTGAGCGAAGGACCCTTCGCGAAAGAGGCTATCGATGAGGTGGTCGGCATCATCACCAACAAGCGCTTTTTGGGGAAGATGGTCGTCATTCTCGCTGGATACGACCAGGAAATGAACACCTTGATGGCTGTTAATACGGGACTGTCAAGCCGTTTTCCGCAAGAAATAGTTTTCGCTCATTTAAAGCCGCAAGCTTGCGTGTCCATTCTCATTGCGGACTTGAACAAGCATGGAATTTCTTGTCCAGACCTACCAGATGTACAACCAGCCATCGAGCACGTGATGGACGAATTAGCGACGGTCCCCGGATGGGGAAACGCGCGCGACGTGAAGACGCTGGCAAAGAGCGTAGCCAACCGGGTGTTGGCGCAGGATGTGAGCGATGCTGCTGCTGCGCTTGAAGTCCATGGGTCGATCATTTTGGAAGAAGCTCGGGCTATGCTCAAAGGCAAACGCGAACGTGCTCTCAATGTCCCCGCGACGCGCGAGCTATCGGCTCTCCAGCAACTGGCCCGGCCGCTGCAGCGAAATCAGGCTCCGCCGCCGCCGGTAGCTGGACCTTCCATCAGTACGCAGGTTGGGCATGATGAGCCTGTGCAGGAGACGACAAGCCATGTGTCAGAGCCAGAAGGCACCACTCAAAACGAACGCGATCCTGGAGTGTCAGACGCGGTGTGGAAACAGCTGCAGATAGACAAGGCAGCCCAAGAAGCGGCGCGCCGTCGTATCGACGACATTGCACGCGAAGCGATCGCTGCGAAGAAGGCGAAGGCGGAGGTCCTAGCTCAGAAGGCGGCACTAGCCCAAACGCAAGCTCGAGACGCGGCAGAGAAAGATGCTCTGATGAAGGAGCGGGAGCGACTTCGTCTAGAGGAGCAGGCAGCGCGTCTCAAAGCAGCCCAACGGGAAGCTGAGTTCTTGAAGGAGCGCGAGGAAGCAGCAAAGGAAGCGAAGGTACAGACTCGTTTGAGGAGCATGGGGGTTTGTCCTGTTGGCTATAGATGGATCAAGCAGGCTAGCGGTTATCGATGCGCGGGCGGTTCACACTACATTTCCAACGCGGAATTAGGTCTGTAATATCGCCCGGTGGAACGCTGTATGTTTTACTCTCGGTTCAACGAACATTCACGAGCACCTAGATTTTTTTTCCCTTTTTTTTGACCATTTTTCTTGCTCTCATCCAAGATCTACATACACCGTAAGACACTTGTATATTTGAATTTATCTGTTTACTCAACAATGAAATACACCTTTGCTTTGGTACCATTAACACTATTACACGGCATGGAACGAACGACAAATAATTACATAAGTAAAAGAGTGTGATAAACTTTACCTGCGTTTGAGTTCGATCACTAACATCACAGTAAGTAGGAGTCCAAAAAAGAGAAACGAACAAAATAAAAACGAAGCGCGTGAGCGGTAAGGGTCTATAAATGTTACTGGCCGAAAAAAGAAAGCAAAGGAATGCCGGTATCGTCTAAGGCTGGCTATTAAAATGGAAATATGGCTGATTGGTAGGGCAATACAGACAAGGATCGAGAAATGATCGAGAGATATGGAGACACAAACACGATATCTCCACTCCACAATGGAATAAAAAAAGATTGCAACCCCTGCGACAGGGACGTACGTGCATGCATTCTACTACGAGAAATGCGTGCGTGCGGTGTAGAAGACGGTGCGGCCAGGCGGGCTGGACGACGTCTCACAGGAAACCTGACTACACGACGTGATTGAGCGTGTGTCCGAGTCACCACGTGGATGAATCTTCGTCGGTGTTGTAAGCGTCGGCGGTGCAGTATACGTATTGCTTGTCACGGCGGGCCGCTTCCGGGGTGCGCTTAGGAGCGGAAACGGAGACGCAGGACGCGGCCTGACGGCGCATACATTATCTTCTTCGACGTCCGCTTCCTCATCCTCTTCCTCCAAGGACGAGTTAAGGGCGGACAGCCGATGGGAAGATGAGGAAACAGAAGACGCGCCGACACTGCCACGTTGGGACGTGGACTTCTTGAGTACACTCTTCAGACTCACTGGCGACAGGGGAGCATATGATGCGCGTGCAGACGCCTGAGGCGGAGGAAGTGGACGGCACACCGTCTCTACCGGCGGTTCGTGCAGTCCATTCGATGATGCGTGGGGCGAGGGAGGAGGCGAAGGAAACCAGCGCGAAACAGCGATATTGTTTGAATCGACTGAGGATGACGGCACACGCTTTATGACCTGCGAGGGATCGCCAAGCGAAAGAGTCCAATCTTTGGCGGGGCGCGAGGATATGCCATGAGAAAGTACTCGGGGCACTGGCGGAAATTTGGGCACGGGATGGAGCGGTGAGACGCGTTTCTTTCGCCGTTTGCTGTGGTGGCTCTTCACGGAAGGCGCGTAGCTGCGAATTGACGCAGCGTAATGCACAGACGAGGCGTATTCCTCGTTCGTTGTGATGCTACGAATAGATGAAGTATAGGTCTTCACCGACGTGGCGTACGTTGAACGGGACGGCGTCGCGGGCGGTGTGTTCACTATCTGCACGTTATCCTTCGCAAAAGGGTCGGAAGCGTAGTATTCGAGATCTGACTCAGGAACATCGCTACATGAGGTGGCGATTGACCGGGAGTCATCTGTAGGCTGCGATGGCTGTCAAAACACAACAATGATCAGACAGTTTCATGCTTACGCGACGGTGGAAGACAGAGGGCCGCGACACGTTAGACAGAGAAAGTTGCGATTGCGAGGCTGCCTTGCGGAGGACGCGGAAAGAGACTGAACCAAACTTCGCAGACTCTCCGTCAGCGGCTGGCAGCGGTGCTGACTGAGGTTCTGCCGTCGACCGTGTCCCAGAAATGGATGGGCGCGCGGACCAACCTGCCTCCGACGACGGTTCAGCAGGTGGATACGCGTAGGAATGATCGGTCTGAGCAAATGAGGGTGCAGACGCGATGGACGACGGACGCGGAATGGTAGGCAATTCGCTGAAGTCTGGCCAGAAACTCGGAGTTGGCGAGTCGAGAAAGGAAGAAGGAATGGCGATTTTCGATAGTGTGGAACGGTATTCTACAGGCGCGTAAGCGCTGGGCGACACGCCGTGCTCTTTGCGTTTAGGCAAGAAACAGCGCTTGACACTGCCAAAGAAGTTGCGCGATTTTTTCGTGCCGACAACGTCCGGAGACGGCATAGTTGCTCGCGACGCGCCTGGAATACAGAAAGAGTGTTTTCTGCTGGATACAGAGATGGTTCGCACGCGTCGACGAGTGCGTAGGAGATGCGGTGTGGTAAAGAATGAGTGCGATTCGACGCTTGAGGTTGAGGGGCGAAACGAGAGTGCGATTTCGGGGCTAGAAGTGTAGTTTAGTGCAGTATCAACAAGCTGGCCAAACTCGAGCACGGTAAACGGCGCGTTTCTGTTGAGAAAAGGTGAATTGGAAGTCGTGAAAAATGAAATGAGGAGATGATAAGATGTCAAGTTTGACGTCCGTTACGTTGTGGTACGGTGTATGCATCTCATATATGTCGTTATCACCCACCTGAGCGTGCTCGAGAACGGGGACGACGGCTTGGACGACGCCTGCGCCATGGCGGCTGAAGAAAAGCGAATAAACACCATCGCGTCTATGCTGTATGTTTTATATGCAATCCTCAACGAATCCTACTCAATCGATCTACAAATCTAATTCGTTTACTACGTGTTTGAGATACTCGGCCAGAATTCTCGAAGAACTGCAGAATCGTTTGAGAACCACGCGAAGAAAAAATAGAGAAAAGGCTGGTGGAGGCGGCGCTGCCACATACTCCGGGTGAGCAAGCTACAATTGAACAAGGAAATCGAGGTCACTTCTCGTCTGGGTATCATCTTGTCGATATAGCTCTTGGGTTGACGGTGGCGACACAAAACTGAACCACCGCCACGAGGATCTCAGGGTCTGTAACATCGTGCTACTTCTTCGAAGTGCTCAGGAATGCCCTGGACGCTCGGATTCATTCCTATCTTGAATGCGATAACGACGATGTCGTTGTGCTGCCACACCGGACGAGCTCCGCGCCACGCGCTAACGGTCAGCAGAACTGTTTCAGCGGGACGTCTATCTGTTTTGCCCAGTCTTCTCGCCGCCTTCACGGTCTCTTTCCTCTTAGGAAATGATAAATTGTCTCCAGAAAGGCCTTACGATCTTCAAGATCGTCCGCACGACCATTTACCTATCACCTCTGGAACTCCAGCTTCTTTCTTCGACCAATTTTTATGTCGCTGAGCTCATACAGTTATAGCCATCCTGTCAAGGAACGACGCGTGCATCGTGGCGCTTGTCCTTGACTTTCGGACCCGACTGCTCTGTGTGTCGTGAAACTGAAAGCGCGCGTAGTATGCCTTCCGAAGCTGACGTCTGCCAGTGCTCGCTTCGGCGTCGTCATTTAAACGATCAATTGAAGCAGCTGCACAAGATGGTCTCGACTCTGTTCAATCCAATTATATTTGCAGAGGGCTCGTAAGTCGTCTCTATAGCCTCCTGTACGGGAGGCCGTAAAACATTCTATTGTCGCTCAATTTTTAGTACCAGGAATTTTTCGTTACCATCATAAATTTCCAGCGCAAGGTTGCTTGAACGGAACATTTGAAACCACTTTTCTTCGAGCCAACTTGGGAATTGGCAAGCCCGGAGTGGATGATATGCCAGACCATCCTATCACGTCGACAGTGAGCGCTTCCTTTTACTTAAGACGGACCACCTGATTTTCTACAGGTGACAGATATAACGTACAAGTCTTGAGCGCTGAGCTTGCAGATGAAAGCGTTGTTGTCCGACTCCGTAGGTTTCGACGGCAGAGCGCAACTAGTTCTGCATAATATTACCTGGACAAGCGACTGGCGATTGGCGAGGAAGAGTACAGGCGGAAAGATGCTTTCATTGGCAAAATCAATTCCTTTTGACCTCATTTGATGTGCCGTCGCAAGTCATGGTCATTCGGATGCGGCAGTGTCTTGCGTATGAGCGGCGCCTCGTAAGTATATCGCCGTATCACGCTCTACAGAATAACAATCCGTCCAGCTCCCTCGGTGAATAATGATTATTGCCAGCGGCGGCTTGATGGTATACATACTGGCTGTCTGTTGCGGATGCTCATGTGTTGAGAGGTGCGTCTTTACGAATGTGTTTCCAATTTTCAATGTATCTCTACATTGTACTACAATAAAGATGTGCCTTTTTGTCTTTGCAGTATTACTGAGTGTATGGCTTGGGAGTCCTCCCTGCCGAGAAGGCAAACCGAACACATTGAGAGACATAAACATGTTGAAAACAAACGAAACGCCGTGAATTGGGAGATAAAAACTCAAAAATGTAAGTATGTTATTCGGCGGAGGTCCTTGAGCAGTGTGGCTGCACAGAATCCTATCATGATCAACAACAGATACGGTCAGCGTGAACATCGTGTTTCAACATCAAAGCAATGATTGATCCATGTCGGAATAGGTTGAACAGGACATCACTGCGGTCGTGGCGGCCTGGTGTGATCAACCTTGCGACATATCGTTCAAGATGAAAACTCCTTCCGGCAATCGAATCTGCTCGAGTACAGCCGAATACAGCTGTAGACGCTGGTCAGAGTATCGACCAAACCCTGATCGGGTGGCGCTACGACCAGAGTCTGCCAGAAGTCCGGATCCTCTGCTTGAACGACACTCGAGTCGATCAGCTGTTTACTACGCGTTACGTGCTAGTGACTCTGCAGATGGACCACAATCTAAAGCAACAGAACGGTGCTCTAGTCTTGTTAGAAGAATTGTTTTGGATCACTTGTTGCTCAATCATTTCGAGTCGGGCGCCGGAGGGCATTCTGAGGCAACGGAGCAGTGTGCGCTGTCTTAATCTCCCTTGAATTGCTATGTTCTGTATCTTGCCGACGTCATCATCTCCTTTTCATCATTGCCCACTATCATCAACATGTTTCGAGGAGGTGCAAGCGTATAAAAGCATGCTTCTGAAGGCGTCTCGTTTTTCCATCGTCTGCTGGTCGGACAAAGTGCTATCTAATATCTAGCTGGTCTATTCTCTGTGTATCTGCCCCAATACACTCGGCTGTCACACAAAAATGAAGTTCCCAACCATTTTTACTGTTGTTTGCACGCTTATTCTCGTTAATAATGTTCTTGCTGCCCCGACTGTACGCTTTTCCACTTGTTGACAGTAGCATCATCATCGCCGATTCTCCCCATTGCAGGCTGGCTCGAAGCAGTCATCATCATCTGGCAAGACAAAAGTATGTTGTTATCAGCCTTCTACTCTGGAATTACAGAAGTGACTGAACTTTATGTCAAGTGCAAACGTGCGGACGAGTACCTCGTCGGCTATCGTGGCACCACCAAGGAAACGGCTGCAAACTACGAAAGTGGCAATTGGAACCGCGCGGCCAGCGATGCGTCGCGGGGGGAATTGATTGGTCCTGGTATCTATGTTACCGGAAAGTTGTCACTGTGGGTGGTCTCTAATCCCGTTTCCATACTACCGCATCGCGATGCAATGATGACCCCCTCAATAGTGCAGAGCACTGGTCCAAGGACGGTACCGTGTGCTTTATATACGCTAAGGACGAGCAGACCTTCAAAACCATACCTAAGGTCTGCATTATCGCAATGTTTGTGGTCTGTACTCATTAGTTGCATGAAGGTTTGGCTCCCCGCGGACCTTCACGGCCAACCACCGATCATAGATCCCACTGGCCAGAATCCAGCGTACAAAAAGCTCACACAAGTTTGGGAAAACAAGCGCCAAAAGCATGCGGCCGAGCACGGGGTACATGCCAAGGTTGGTCACTTCCTCAAGTTCGCGGTGGATGGCGGCGTACCGGAGTTTGTGATTCCACATGACTTGGACAAGGACTTCATTGCTAAATGCTACTCCGGCGAAAAGTTGAAGGAAATGGCTAAATGTCATACTGATATCGATTATAAAGAAAACGCAGCTGCATGGGGGATTCACGGTTCACCATGAAAAGCTGAAGCAGAATCACTGTGGGGTACACATAAATGGTATACTACAAACTTGTGCTGAAGAACATGAAGTCAATGACATGTATCTACTACCAGTCGTAATTCCAATCTTGGTAATTACATCCCAGGTCATTGCACGACCGAATTATTTCTTAACAACAATCACCAATTCCAAGAGGACGGAGAAAAACGGGCTCGTGTAGATATTTCTATTTGTCCCGTACAAACTGTGCTGCAGGTCCTACCCGTCGCAACACTCCAATGTTTGCTATAGCGGTAGACGTCGGAAGGTTTCTTTCACAGAAATCATAACAAGGTCGCACCTGGTCTTCGTTCCCATCCTCGCACGGCCGATTTGCCACCTTTAAGAAGTAGACTACGATCGACAAAATTTTGAATCTTTTTGGACGGAACCGTGGCAGAGGCCGATGGTATGCGCGAATTTTTCTGAGACTTCGACAGCACAGCGAACGTTCGATTGCTGGGTGGCAGGGCAGAGAAGTTAGTGACAGCGTGAAAGATGACGGAAAGGATGAATGCATACCCAATAGCGATTTCTTTCGCATCACGTACAGCTCGTCGCTGTTTACGTGCGCGTTGTTTTGTTGACGAAAGAATCGCTTCTTTGCCGCGAGAAGAGGAGTGGTGGGGTGACGATATCTTTCGTGAAAATACGGCAGTAAAGAGATGGTCTGGAAGATGATTTGGATTCGCTGGATGTATTAATGGTGACTCGAGGTCAGTGTCCATGCTGACGTCTTCCTCTTCGTCCTCGTCGTCCCCATTGGCCTCAATTCCTCCGCTCGTCACAATAGATTGTCCCTCTTCGTCCATTTCGGAAGCGTCTCCTTCATCACCGTCTTCGTCGATCTCGTCCTGCGCCTCGGCCATTGCGCGCTCCATCCTCAACATAGTTTGGGCAACCTCACCATCTGTCCTCCGCACCTTGGCCTGCTCTTGCAGTCTCTTATTTCGTCTTCTGTTGGATTCCTTCTTCTTTGCCTTCTCTGCCGTGTGGAACCTTTGCACGGATGCATCGTGCTGGCGTATTGATTGCTTTGAGACGGACAAGAGCACAGACTCCGGGGCCTCGTTGTCGAGCTCACTATCAGAATCAGATATGCGGGGCGCCATTTTTTTCCGCTACAGAGTTCTGCAGAAACGAGAAACTACTAGTGCAAATGAGTAGACAGTAGCAATGACGGTGATAAAATTGAGCGATGGGACCCACAACTTGCTGATGGCAATTTTGTGATCTGATCGATCGATTAAAGCGAATCCATGTCTCGGAGAGCAGCAACTTGTACTTACTACTATTAGTTATGTAGTCACAGCTGCTCGTCGACTCCAGCTCACACGATTCTCCACATCTCTGCATTGCGGAGCTGAGTATCGTTTGTTCTCCTCAAGTCAAGAAATCTTGCTCTGTAGTCTAGGAATGCTCATACTTCGGGCTCATACTCGGGATCGCTTGGTTGAAACTTGACTCAGCACAATTCAATGTTATACCCCGTACGATGTCTGCATTGCTTCCCTTTCAGACATCTATACTCGAGAGGGTTCACGATCCGTCGACGAGCGAACTGCTACTGCTTGCCAGAGGTCTCGGTCTACGCAAACTCATTTGCACACTTTTGAGAATATATGACTCTCCTCGCAACTTGATACTACTCGTAAATGCGACCCAAGAGGAAGAGGCAGAAATTGGCGAGGAACTTGGAATCATGGGATGTAGGAAACCTGGGCTGAGAGTCGTAGGATACGAAGTTGGAAGCAAGGAGAGGTGCGTGCATTTCTGGTAAGTCTTGCGTACTGTCTGACTTGTTTATCGGAGACATGAGCTCTACAAGCAAGGCGGTCTCATATCTGTCACATCTCGCATTCTTGTCGTTGATATGTTGCAACATCCGACGCCGAATATCAACATAGAGCGCATCACAGGAATGATTGTTGTACACGCCGAGAGGTGCTTCAATCCCGTATTGTGTCTTTTACATCGTTCCAATCTTTCCCAGGGTTATCCCAGGATCTCTGGAATCGTTTTTTGTGCGCTTGTACAGAGAAAGGAACACCGAAGGCTTCTTAAAGGCTTTCACCGATCAACCTGAGCACATCACAAGTGGACTGTCGCCGCTAAAGTCCATCATGAAGGAGCTACAATTGCGCAGTGTTCTTATGTATCCGCGGTAGTAAAGAGTACCAATCTGTTGCCGAATTTGATACTCAATGACCATAGGTTCCACGTCGACATAAAGAAATCTCTTGAACGACGGCGTGCGGATGTCGTCGAGCTCTCTCAGCCCCTTACGGAACCGATGTCCGAGATTCATAATGCAATATTGCAGTGCATGAATACTACCTTATCGGAACTCAAACGATCGAATACCTCTGTGAGTCCAGCAATGCGCCTTGTCGGTCGGTCTTCTGATATTCTTCAGCTTGACCTTGACGACTTCACCGTGGAGAATGTGTATTTCCGCTCATTTGACGTAATCGTTCGCAAGCAGCTAGATTCCGTCTGGCATAAAGTCGGACCGCGTACGAAGCAACTCGTGAACGATCTCGGTACTCTGCGTCGGCTACTGCAGTCAGTTCATTGTTGTTTGGCGGTTGTCATATTGCTTAGGTTCTTCCAGGTATTTGCTTTCATACGATGCGTTGCACTTCCACGCGTATCTTGAATCGCTCGTTGAAGCGAACAGCATCTCTGCGTCCGGGGCTGTCAGACAGCACCAATCACCGTGGCTCCTGACTGACACCGCAAATACCATCTTTACCGCCGCAAAAAGACGGTGCTATTTGATGACTGCGCCTGCACCCGAGCGCGTTCCTGACGACGATGAAGATGCCTGGGCTGCCCTCGATGAGCTCGAAGATACCGTGGGGACGCAACCTCCGCCGAAGGGAGAGCGACCGCGCTGGCTTCCTCCAGGTATGGAGCCAGTGCTAGAGGAGCTGCCAAAGTGGAGTCTTGTCGGTGAAGTGCTGCAGGAGATTGAAGAAGAGATCATTCGCCTTGATATGGACCCTAAAACGCGTCGGGGTGAGCTGGGACACATTATGACTCTAACCTATTTTCGAATGCTTATTCGCCGTGCAGCTCCCGGATCTAATGTCGTACTTGTCATGGCATCGTCCACGCAGACGTGCACAACATTGAGCGAGTACTTGGAAAGTATGGATCAGGACGCACCGCGCGGTCGTCGTGGGCGGGCGATGATGATGCGAAAGCTCGGCACATATCTTTGGTGGAAGGGTAGGCTCAGTAACAAAGAGCGCAACGAAGCCGGTACCCCAACTTCCAGCGTCCCTAACTGTACCGATAACGGGCGTGAGGGAAACACCGGCATAAGTGAGGCACTGCAGAAAAAGGATCGTGAACGCCAGGCACGCAGTGCACAGCGCCGCCGCATGCGCGGCGGTAAGGTCTCACAACCCGTCACTCGGCCTGAGCCTGAATCCGATGTGCATACCACAATGAGGCAGGAGGCGGACACGTTCGCGGCTTTGTGAGTGGTCTGCTCCCGAATTGCCAGTTTGAATTAACCCTTTAAAACAGTTTAGACTCGGCTTCGCAGCAAGACATTGAAATGACACTTTTGGATACAGACGATGGTGATCTCACGCTGCTAGACTTGGAGTCGACTGAGTTTACGAGCGAGTTCGACGCCAATTATGGGCTCGTTACCCCCGAACAGACTGTTATTGTCCGTCCATATACCGACGATACAGACGACCGTCTTTTGGCCGAGATTGAGCCTCGGTTCATAATCATGTTCGAGCCTAACATGGAGTTCGTCCGCAGGATTGAGGTTGGTTATTGTTCTAAAGCGACGTAGATGTTTTCTGATTAAGCATTTGATCGTACCAGGTTTATAAGAGCTCTCATCCGGGACTCGCTGTGCGCGTGTATCACATGGTCTACACGAATTCATGCGAGGAACATAAGTACCTCGCAGGAATTCGAAAGGAAAAAGATTCCTTCGAACGCCTTATCAAGGAACGCGGTGTATGTTTCGTTTCATTCTGACCTCATTCCACTATTATAATGGCTGACCGCGCCGTTCCTTTTCTAGTCTATGCTAATACCAATCTTTGATAACAAGGCTAAGAAGCCCGGAGAGGATGCTATAATCAAAACCATAAGTAGTCGATTAGCTGGTGGAAGAAGGGAGATCAGTCAAGTCCAGGCACAGGTCGGTCCTGTCTCCGCGTACAGATACTCAGTCCCATTCCAAGTATGCAGGTGATAGTAGACGTGCGCGAGTTTCGTTCTACGCTTCCCTCCCTTCTTCATGCGTCCAATTTGTTGGTGATCCCGGTGACATTGACTGTGGGCGACTACATTCTCACTCCCGACATATGCGTCGAACGCAAGAGTCTTCCCGATTTGGTCTCTAGTTTCAACAGTGGTCGATTGTAGGTGTCGTTCTAGTATATTCTAGAGGTCGAACTTTACCATTGCCAGGTACACCCAATGCGAATTGATGTCCGTTCACTACAAGCATCCCATACTGCTAATCGAATTTGAGGAAGACAAAGCGTTCACGCTGGATGTACGTCGTGTGCTTTTCTTATCTATAAACATTGTCTGACGAGCGCGTGCAAGACTGTCGCTGACTTCAAGTCGCACGCGAAACCGACAAAGAAATATCCTCTCAAGAAAGTGTCGTCTAAAGACCAGGACGATCCTTCCGTCGGTCCGAGCATTCAGTCGAAGATCGTTTTGCTCACGCTGACCTTCCCGCGGGTGCGCATTATATGGTCGTCCTCTCCTCACGCAACCGCGGAGATTTTCAACGATCTCAAGAAGAACAATGTTGAACCTGACGCGGCCAGGGCCATTTCCGTTGGCGCCGAAGAAGATCCTGAGGCGGGTGCGGGCATCAACGCGGCGGCGGAAGACCTGCTACGCACTCTGCCTGGTATCACCGCAAAGAATCTGAAGTATGTCATGAGCAAGATTAGGAACGTACGAGAGCTGTGCGAAATGGATCTCACTCACGTTCAAGAAATGTTGGGCGCGGAGCCTGGCAAGTTGTGCTGGGAGTTTATGCACAACGGTGACGATCGAAGAACGCTGCAGACCAAAACGCGCGCTGCACCGTAGAATTGTGAACGTGATGTTGTTAGATAATGATGGATACATATTTTTGATCAATTGGATGGGTGCCTCCACGTCCAGATACTTTGTTAGGTCTCCGCTGACAAGGGACCAAAAAGGAAATGAATCTTCCTCGACACTTAAACGACTGAGTAGTCCGGCCGAGTTGTCAGCTCCTGACGCTCGCTAGTGGTGTGCGAAAACCTCACGCTTCCAAAAATCACACGTCGCGTTGTGATTCTGCGTATCGCTGCTTATTATCCTGCAGCAGAATATTGCGGGCGTGCGACGCTCGAGTCTCCAAGGAGCGAAATCTGGACAAGTTCTAGCGCATGGCTTCAAGAAGGTGCGGAACGTGGGTGACGCAGAGTTGATCGAATTGCAGCACGAATGACAGGAAATGTAAAGATAAACGCAGCAAATAGGAGCATGAAGGATAAATATTGCGAGGGAGATGCTTGAATAAATTACAGCTGAGACTTCACGGGATGATCATCGTCTGGAAGTGCCAAAATCGTCCGGCAGCAGGACATACGCCAGGTTCATGCAGGGCGGCTTCACATTGCGTTCAACGGCGATGTGCTCAATCATCTCGCGCGTGAAGACGATGCACTCTCGGTCACCACCGTCCAGAACAGTCCCGCTCCGTTCGCTGTCCTGGGTGCTCCATCGATCGTCCACGCTTCCCTTCCTGCTGTTGTCCACGCCTACACTTAACGAATCCTGCAGGGTAATACGACGATTGAGCAGCCCAATCTCATTCAGCGCGAACGCGGCATCCTCCTCGCGAAGGTGCGTGACGCGCGCTATGTCTTGCAAAGTGCACCGTGAATAGACGTGCGTGTGCGCGCTGCCATCCGGATTTGCTGTTGTCTCTAACGACCGCAGCGACGTAAACACAGGATCTGAAGATACAACGTCATCGGCTCGATACGCAAACTAAATATGACACGATGCCCACCATCCAGAAACTTGTCCGCGAACTCGCATCGATCACCAGCCTCCCCTTCCCAGCCTTTCGTTCGTTTCCGCCGACGCCCGTCCGGCTCTGATGGAGGTGATGAGGTAAACAGTTCTAGCAACGAACCGTGGTGCACTATCTTCGACACGCCGGGAGGTGTGATTGACAGTACTCGCCTGTGTTCTCTTTAGCAACAGGTATACAGCCTCGCAAAACAATAAAATATACCTAAAAACGCGAACGATCGTCGCTACCCAGTACGCTAAGTAGCTACGTAAACCCAAGTCCGACAAGGGTCGTTCGGGTGTACCAATCTTGCCTGAGCGCCGCGAAAGCTCGTAACCTAGCTTTATGTTGAGAAGTATTCAAAGACGATGGCGCCGGAAAACTCACTGAACTCGATCATGAGCATGCCATAGCCCTTCCGCTGATAGGGCGGAAGGGTTAATATACAGGCCAAGTTGTAGTCGTCATAGGAAACCTTCTCCTGCGTTTGGAGAATGGCTCGAAGTCTTGTAAATGACCAACAAAAGCAACACACCTTCGAGAAAAATCCAATCATGTGATCCCGTTTGGCTGAGGCATCGGTGAGAACGTAGTACATGACTTAAAGCTTGTCAGAGGGTGCAGTTGAAGACAAGGGATAGTACGTACAATTCTCCGTGTCGAAATATAGCGTCTTCACATCAATAAACAATTTCCCGAAAAGCGAAAGACACTGGCAGTACAGCTGACGTTCTTTGTCAGAATCTTCGCCCTACGACGATTATGCCAACAGACCTTAGCCTCGCCTCCGTCGACCTCCCATATAGTGTGGGCCCCGCGCTGATAGACTTTCCTCCCTGGAGGGTGCATCACATGACACGATCGCTGGTGGTGTACATGAGAGCGGTTCAGAGAGTCTATCTGGGCGCACGGTGTACCTGATGCGATTCCCACGTCAGACCATCGTGCATGTACTTGAAGCACATCTCACACACCCAGAGCGTCGATGCCACTCCGGAAGCGTGCCCGCGTGTAATTCCGCCAGCCATGACATCCAACGTGCGCCCATGCAGTCGTAACAACGACGATTGCGCATCGTCATTGTCGTTCTCGACTGGGGGATATGGTGAAAAGTACCTGCGAGACTGCAATGAGCCATCTGGGACGTATCTCACCGCAAGAGAAGACGGGTAGAGACGTGACATACCACGTCTTGATCTGCCAGTGACCAAACTGCACCACGTCAAAATTGCGACGCGCGCTGATGCGCTTGTGGTGCTCGAGATCATAGTCCTCCTCAGTCATAACCACCTCCCCCGACGTCGTCGAAACGCCATCGACGAAGGAAGACAGGTCCGACGTTTCTGACAATGCCCCATGTCGTTTGCGATCGCGCGGCAGGTTTTCCGGCACGTATTTGTTCTCAACAATGGTTAGATTGCTTTCAGGCACCCATTCATCTAGCCGTTTATCGGAATTCAGATAATGAACGTAGGCTTTGCCGTCCTGACGCTCCAATACAGTGGCGTCTACAATGCCTTTAGTAGCGAACCTGTGTTGTCCTGGGCATTGCTCACCACGCTCGATGCCATTGTGAGAAAGCGTGTACACTTGAGCTTCAGTAATGCAAACAGTATGCTTAGCAGGCATTGTAGCATTATCGTTATATGACAGACCACTCGATGCAAGAATTACCACACACATGGGTGTGTGGCCTGATCGGGGTTGTCCTACTTGAGTCATTGCTCATTGATGGAGTCATTAGAGACAGGAACCAGTGGACACCGGTGGCCAGCCATTCTACATTATACTTTGGTCGAGAGTTGACAATAGGAAGAACAGCGAAACGCCTTGCTCACGAAGGCTCAAGTTTCGAACAGCAGCGATACATCCACAATGTGATATCCGAATCCGTTTTCTGAGAAGTACCGTGACAAAGGAATCGCTCCTTAGCCCAAGTCTGAACAGAGCAAGCTGCAATACAACATGGCCTTAGCCGACGTCTCTGCGTTTGCACGTGCCACGAGGGGACGAGGGCCATAAACACCATAACATTTTAGTAAGAGCTTATGCATAGTGGAGGATGTGAGTGGCGGTGGTGGCGGGTTGAACAAGATACAGATGACAGTTAAGGTGACCCTTACACCTTGGCCTCCTCTTGCTCCACAGCGGTGATGCCCTGGCGCTTCTCAGCGATACGAGCAGCGCGGCGCTCACGAACAGCCTGATACGGCACAAATGAGCAAATGAAAACGAGATCAGATCCTATACATACCTTGTTCTTGACACGACGAGCCTCCATCTGGTCTTGGAGGACTTTAGTGCGGGTCTTCTCAGCCTTCGCTTTGTGGATGAACTCCATCAACACACGCTTGTTCTTGAACACGTTACCCTTCGACTTCTGGTAAAGCGAGTGATACCTGCAGAATAATAAGACGGACAAGAAGTAAGGAAAAACAAATGCGTACGCACAGGTGCTTATCGATCTTGCCCGCTTCGCGATACTTCTTCAGTAACCGCCTCAACACGCGCTGTCTCCGCATCCATTGCACCTTCGTGGGCATACGCGCCTCCGCCGTACCTTTTCGCTTGCCGTGGCCCGTGTGTCGGCCCTTACGCTTTGCAGCAAGGAGATCGCGGGTGCGTGCACGCGAGTGAATAACTGTGGGCTTCTTGATAATACGACCATCCTTCAACAGCTTCTTGATGCCAGCCCTAGAGTTTGCGTTGCCGATATCGGCTTGCTCTGCGGGATCAAGCCATATTTTGCGCTGGCCAACCTTGGCGACGGAGGCAGCCAGGCGCTTTTGCGAACGGAGGTTGACTACAAAGAGACAAAACTTAGCGAGGTCCTTATCTCTGGAACAAGTCGGACGAACCCATGGCCGATTATGGTCTCTGCGAAGATGACAATTACAACAAGATCGAAAATAAAGGACAGCAGCCACGTACCTTGAGAAATCTTCGTAGGGGACGTCGTCGGTACGGTTGGTCGCGGCACTCTACTATCTCGGCATGTGGCTCGGCACGTACCGGGAAGTGCCGAAAACTGCATAGTGGACTGCCGTTGCCCAATCACTTTGACTTAGACACTTTCATTCATTAAATGAAAGTTGAAATGTCCTTCAATGGGGGCATAGCTCAGTTGGGAGAGCAGTAGACTGAAGTTGGTATTCTAAAGGTCCCGCGTTCGATCCGCGGTGCCCCCAGTTCGCGTCACTACGTCCTTTTTCCGCTTGTTTTCAATTGCAAGGTACCTGTACTGTGTGAGTACCAAGTAAGATTCCAATCACTTTCGCTGCGTCACTGGTCAGACTGCAGATTCCACAACAATATGACGGGAGTTCAGGTTTCCATGCATCCTTCAATATTCTGTGCTTGTCATCTCGTGCGTGAATTCGTAAGTCCGCAATTTATGCATACAGCTTCAATTGCAAGCTGTGGTCTGTCTCAACCATCAGCATCAACATCCTCGACTACTTCCAATCTGAACATACCCTTCCTGCACCGTTCTTGCCTTCACACCAATTTGTTTGCCTCAGAGCTTCATAGAGTCATTCATTGACTGGATTATAGCACTGATTGCGGTTCTTACTGTTATTCTCTACAAAGCTTCGTCAGACAACAGCTATTATGCTTGCTTTGGCGCCGTGATCGCAAAGCTGTACAGTTTGAATGTCACGTCAGCGCTGAATTATTGTATCAAGACTGTCTGTGCTGGTGCATTCGAGATGGCACCTTGCAGGGAAGAATTTTCTCTCAGTACATTCTCTGTGGATGTGTTGTAGCAAGATGCCACAGTCGAAGATACCTGTTCTTCAGTGGGTTCCGTACTGTGACGATCCAGGTTTGTCTATCTCCCATCATGCTCGACCAAGGTTACTGAGCTTGACGTCCATACCTGTAGCCTTACTAAGTTTCACCAGCCATACATATAGAAATGAATCGTAAACCACTGTTGTGAGCTCTTTTGTTGCTTTCCAAGTCGTCGGGACTGTCACCGTTGTCCTCTGAGTTTTGATCGATCAATCGAGTACATATAGTAATACGGCCATCAAGATCTGAGATCTGAGAACGTGGACGGGCAACGGACTCCGAACAACAATTTGAATTAACGTTTTGTTCTAAACATCCTTGCCTGGACTTCCAAATCAGGTCATTGGAAATTTTATGTTCCTATCCTTGAAATTAAATGGGTCCAGTGCACTCTGATGAGGTGCGCGAATGAGCTCTTGATCCACAGAGTATGTCAATTATCAGTTGCTCCAGATTTTGAAGCTCAGGAGAAATGTGCAGGCATATGCAGCGCGCAGTTCTCAGCTTCAAAGTAAATTTCTTGCGACCTTGGACACGTTAGACGAGTCTCGCGCTTTGTATTCGCGCGAGGTGGATGAGCACAGACACACTATCGAGCGGCTGTCCAATAATGTTGCGCGACACACGGAAGTAGCGCGTGTCTTAGAGCTAGAACGTGACGACATGCGCGACGCAGTTCAGCTGTTGGTTGAAAAAGGTGTGTGCATGTTTTTGTTTGCATTTGTAGTCGACCTTGACCGTCGGCTTATGTAAATAACCCATTGCACAAACATATTTACCCAATTCCAGTTGAACGTTCTAATAACAACTTTGCCTCTTGGCCGCATAGCCGCATGCAAATGTCAAGTCCAGCTGGTCCGTTTTCAATATTGTCCTCGTATTTGCAGCTTTCACGCCTGATGCCGCCTCTATCAGTGCAACGACCATCGATTTCCATGAATACAGATGGCAAGTCGACGGACGTTGATGAAACGACGCGGTACGCAGCAGGCATAATTGCTTCGCTTCATCACGACCTTGATGTCGAGAGAAAAGCGCATCAACACACACACGCGCACCTAGAAACGTATGCGGCAAGTTTGGAAGCTCGAGTGGCAGAACGCGAGGCTCAGCTGGAACTTTGCGTGGCGGAACATCCATTCCAGCGCGCAGGGAGTCCCAAGACATTTTCGTCTTCACGTCGCGAGGCACACACGTCGCCATCTGTGCTGTCACATGCTCTGCACACTAATACATCGAGAAACAGGGCTTTGGAAATCGACGTTCGCTCGATTGCTAGGAGGGTGAGTCGTCGGTCGTACGTCCCTTCAAAATATTCCAACAATCCTGCAGCTTGCACACTCAATGTCGAACGAGCAAGCTGATGCACCCGTGCGCTCGAATTGCTCGTCTTCTGCCCCCAGGCCGGCTGACCCTACCAAAACAACAGGCACATCCACTTCCGCCACTAGTGTGCCCCTCACCGTAGCCAGCTCTGCAGAGGTCACCGCTTTAAGCAATGCCATGGAGCGCCTGTCTCAATTGATCGCTCGCCTGCTGGATGTTGTGCGTCCCCTCGACTGCGGCCCGAGTGCATGGGTTCCACACACGACCGATATCGGATCGCGCCCAGCTGACTCTGCGAATGACGTCGTGGTTACTTCACATTTACCTGATGTTTGCGCAACGGTTTCCGCCAAGTCCGCGGATCCACTGCAGGTCCCTGCAAATATTCCATCTGCTCCATTGACCGCGGACATCCTCTCACTTCATGGATCCCCTATGAACGGTCCGAGAAGTGCTGTTCTACGACGGAGTCGCTCATCGACTAAGCTTTCCGAAGCAATTGACAAGCTCGCATCTGCCATCGACGGTGTGCGTCACGCGCGCGAAGATCTACAGCGGCAAACCCACGAGGAAACTCAGCAACGCAAACCTGGGGAGGTCCGGCAAGAAGTTCATCAGTTGCCTCCTGATACCCAGAGAATTGCATTGCCACCTGACTTTCATGAAGTGGAAATTCGCCTGAAGCCAGACACGAGTCCAACTGAATATGGAGTTGTACGTGAGAGTCGAGACGTGCTTACTATCGGCACGCAGACTCCCAGCAAGCACTTTTCGGATGTCTGTGTGGACACATCCGACCTGTCGACATATGAACGCGACCTCCACGCTGAAAATGAGCGGTTACGTTCGCGTGTCACGGAGAATGAGCTGCTTGTTCTTGAAAACGAGCGATTGCGACGCATGCTCGGAGTGCAGGATGGTGTTGCTCTACCACCTGATCCTGATGTCTCTCCACATTCTGGCAATGCCTCGCACCCGCTGCGACATTCCGCAGGTGATGCCGATGAAGTTGTGGCGCAAGGTAGGACTGTTGTTTTACAGAACGACGATCTTGATGCTGTACTTCGGGATGCAGACCTTCGAACTCCAAACAATCTGGATTCCGACGCGTCGTTCCAGCAACCTCAAGATGATGGTGAAACTCCCATGGAGCTGTCGCCGCCGTTATTCTCTGCTCCCTTGGTCCTGTCGTCATCTACCAGCTCGTCGCGATCTCGAGCATCACTTTCACCTCGTTCTGCATCGCCGGAACTCCCTTCTCGATCCAGCGTTTCCCTTTCGCCGACGCTGTCGTCGCGGTCCCTGTCACGGCTGTCGCGAATTCCATCTCCCGCCCGTTTCCCGTCGCGCTTGCCAAATTCTCGGATTCCGTCGCGACCGTCATCTCGATCGTCGTCCCATCCTAGACCCTCCCGCCCGGTGTCACCCAGCGCTGCTTCTGTGCTATTGACCGAACAGGGCTCCTCACTTGGTCCGTCCC
This sequence comes from Fistulina hepatica ATCC 64428, assembly GCA_000934395.1. Taxonomy (NCBI): domain Eukaryota; kingdom Fungi; phylum Basidiomycota; class Agaricomycetes; order Agaricales; family Fistulinaceae; genus Fistulina; species Fistulina hepatica. The sequence goes on from KN881694.1 coordinate 240,489, forward strand.
CTGGGCTGACATCGCAAAATGCTCCTCCATTCTCTGTGCCTCCTCCGACGTATCAAGCGTTACACGTACCCCTACCGCCTTCTCCTGAGGAAACCTCTTAACAATATCTTACGATTTTTTAACGACGATCGATCCCTTGATTTATTTCTATGTTGAATTTCGGAAGTCAATACGACTACATCACAGTCTATACTAGTGATAACTAAAAATGTGCAGTATTTAGTATGTGCAGTATTCTGTATGACCGTCCCCCGTCGTTGGTTTTTCGTGTCTATCTTGCTATCTTGTTCTGTCTTGAACGTTATTTATGTGTTTATTACTCGGTGCCTTTCACAGGTTGTGGAGAAGTTGTATCTTTTATTGTTGTTCGCACACCACCCCTGTTGTTAGGCTATGAAAATGCGGTGTGTCAGTGATACAGACGAATGTCAACAAAGATGGAAGACTAGGACGGGCATGTGCATCTCGTATGCTTTTTGAGACTTACATAAGTGGCAATCTGCAGTGCAAAATTACTATTGCGACTGGACATCATGTGTCTGTGGTCTGAGATAGGATTTTGAATTTTTCTTTTCTTTTTTTCTTTTCATTGTCGACATCATACGGCTACAGACCAGTAGCTACCGGCTACACAGCTGGCAGGTCGTAGAGTGTCACAATCAAATCAGAGAGCGTGATTGTATAAATCATTAAATCGGCAAAAAACAACAGATGGGGACGTTAAGTGTCACAACATGTTCCCTGTTATTTGAAGTATACAACCAATTCAATTTCAATTTTCAAAATCTCGTGACCAGACCAGATGCCTGCACCGTTGGATCGAAAAATTTTGCTACCCTTCCCAGTACCAAAATATAGACACAATAAAACATATACATATTTACTACAAATAGAGATACAGTATAAAACATACCAAGCATAGCAACCCCCACACTCAATCTCGCCACGGCCATGCAAACCGATGATAACCAATCCCTCTGACTGGTATGCTGAGAAATGCGATTCAGGGAAACTCGATGCGCTGATGACGACGGTCGCGTTGCGCGGCTTGAGCGCGAAGTCAACGATGTGGAAATACGTGTCATAATGTTTCGGGCCCACCTGTTCTAGCATTTTGATGCTAACAAACGCCTCGAACGTGTGCTCGAACGACGCTGGAGTGCGGTAGTCGAGTAGATGAACGCACACGTGATCGCTGAGATCCGCAGAGCGTGGATGTGCTCTTCAGCGAGCATCTTTGGCTCAACCGAGAGGGTAAGGGTGTTGACTTCATGGCCGAAGGAGCAACGATGTACGATCTGCATGTCTTGTATTGGACTGTGATATGTATGGCAATGAGCATCAACTTATGGAAGGATGACATGCACGACGCACCTGAAGAACTAAGGGCAAGTTATGCCAATCTTGAAACGAAGCAGCGGAAGGGGCGTGGTGCAAATGAGGCAGCCACCCCAGCTTACACAAATGGACAATCCCAGGTCAAAACTGAGACACAAAACTCTAATTACAAGGATGGAGGTAACATTGTCAAAATTCTGCGAACACGAAGCGGGTAAGACCAATCAACATGCTCGCAGAAAGAGGAGGAAAGACAATGTGTCTGAGTTAACTTTGTGGGACAGATGTGGTTCAATATCTGCCCCACGCAGACACACAGAACAGTTTCCAGTGTAAGGAAAACACTACGACCCTCAAGCAATCGAGCTGTGCGAGGTTCGACGTTAACAGTGGCCGACCTCGCAAACTCATGGCTGATGTTGAAGGGTCCAAAAGGCAAAAAAAACCAGCTATTTACAAATTTGCACCGAGCAATAAAGATTGAGAAAAAGAAGTGCAAATATGAAGTCCATGAGGACACAGCACAGCACAACAAAAAACTAAGTCGAAGGGAAGGTCAAGCGTATGGATGACCTTGCCAATTGCGACAAGTCGAACCAAGTTTGCTTCTATTTGCTTCTATTTGTTTGGGGCGGCAGCCCCTGCCGAGATCAATCGATCATGAACGAAATGAAGAATATTGACCAAAAACTTGTCATTGGTGGGGACGGTAAAATGCGAATGACCTTCGCCACCATTTCAAGCCATTTGATTGTATATATCAAACTCTTGATGGTATTCTTCAAACAGTAATTGAATGTATTAATCATTCTGAAGTTTGGTGTCTACTTTCTACAAACGTCCAGCTGTGTACAGACCAATGACTACTGGCTACAGACCAATGACTCCTACGAGCTACAGACCAATGGCTACCGGCTACAGACCAGTGGCTACCGGCTACAGACCAGTAGCAACCGGCTACAGACCAATGACTACGAGCTACAGACCAGTAGCTACCGGCTACAGGCCAGTAGCTACTGGCTACAGACTAGCTACAGACTCGCAAAACGTCCAACGGCTTATTGTGGCATGGTATTCGTCCACTCATTGCCAAAAATGACTTACTTTTAGGCATTGAGTACTAGTTGAAATGCCCTCACTTGATCTTAGTCGACTCGAAGGTTCGCAAGTTCCATGCGAACGTAATGTGGCCAACAATGAGATGAAAAGGAATTTTGTCTTGCTGAGGGAAGGACGGTAGATGTTTTCTTTCACCTGTTTGGCTGCCTGAGGATGGTAATCAAAATGGAACGGCTCACTTCCATTTTTGTTTGCTTATAGGAGACCAGGATGGTACGTCGATGAGAATTAATAAAGGCATATGCATTACATGTCGATCGATAAATCTACATTAACCATGGCTGTATAGAAGAAAAAATTCGCATGTTGTGCGGGGTCGACATAATATATGAACCATATAAAAACCTGCGCCGTACGTATACATTGCTGAGCTACAGCCCACACCCATCGAAATAAAAATGCCGCAGTAATTGGAATCCGCTTCGGCAACGGATTGCGACGAGCCAGAGATGGTCCGGCATGGCTACAGTTTTTTCTCATCTACAACGCTTTCTTCTTCTGATTCCGGTGCGGCCTCAGCGTCAGTGATTGACTCTGCAGCGGCAGATGCCAGTCTCTTCGCGAGGATGGCGTTGACGAGGGTGCCCAAGAACATGATGGCACTGCGCGTGGCCGAGTATGAACACGCGGTTTTATGTTTTATGTAGGGGACGGAAATATGACTTACAAGAATACGGCTGTGACCTTATATCCAGCGGGGTAATGCGGAGCCTTGGCGGCGGGGAAGACGACGTTGGGTACCCAAGCGTTAAAGACGTACGAGGCCTGAGTTATTGGGTTATTATCCATGTGGGACGACATTCATCACGAACGCAAAAGCATACCGTATTCAAGAAACCTATCGTGATGGCGCGGTGCTCAGCACTGTACGATGTGAGCTCGTTGGCCCAGGACTGCAGATATTGTTTCAACATGGGGTCGCTGCAACCATTGTCAAGGAATACGCACTAGCATGAGTGCACCGCACCCGACGACCGTAAAGCTCAAGTAGAAGCCCGCGAATTTGGCAGGGTCGCTCACTGGCCAGATCGCCAGGATGATGTTGCCGATGAGCGCCAAGATTGCACCGAACGCGATGACAGGCCAGCGCATGCGGAGCGCATCTGACACCCAAGAGTACTGCAAGTCCAGATCAGTTAATGTCTGCACTGAGCAAAGAACAAGAAACTTACAATTAGCGCCATAAAGATCTGCAGGGCATATCCTCCAGTGGGGATGACGTTGATCTGTGCGACACTCCAGGTGTCGGTGGACTTCAGCCAGAGGTTCATGTATGCATACGAGTTCAAGCTGTGATGTAAGTTAGCTCGGAAGAGGCAGATGAAGTGAACGACTGGCGGACCCCAGGACAAAGCAGGTGTATGGGAAGAAAAATGTCCAGGGGATCCACGACTTGAAGGCACTGATCATGCCCTTGATCGTAAACTTGGCGCGGGGTGCACGGTTGAAACGCCGGACACGCTCGTTGGCAAGTGCGATGTCCTTGTCACGCAGCCACCAGCCATCCGAAACCTGTAAAGAACTGAGCCGCTACTTCCTTGATATCTAGTTGAATCAACAGACCTCGATTCCGTTCTTGTCCGTGTGCTTGAAGAGATGGAGACGTGACAGCGGATTCACACGGTCCGGCGTGTTTGGGATGAGGATGAAACCCAATGCGGCAATTGGTAGCGAGATAATGCCATCGATAAGGAAGAGCCATTGCCAACCAGCACGACCACCCACGCCATCGAGGCCAGTGTACGCAGCAGCTTGAAGGTAGCCGCTGAACATAGTTCCGGCGCTGGTGAGGACACAGGTGAGACATACGAATAGAATCGACTGCGATCGCACACGTACGACGAGCAGCAGATGAACTGGATTTATCGTTAGCAGACTAGATAAGAAAACAGCATCATTACATACCAGAACGGCACGCTTTCCGAGCTCGCTAGGGCCATACCAAGATCCTAAGAGTACAACTTGAAGTCAGCATTGTTATGTGGAAGAAGAAAGGGATTTCCACGTGCCCAAGACCCAGAGCATACCCGGGTATGCAGTCGCTTCGGCAATACCCATTAGGAAGCGGATCGCATACAATGTGTGTACATTTTCGGCAACAGAACAGCACATTGCAAGTACCGTCCAAACAACCTCGCAGCATGGCACTGTTGAACGATGCGTGTAAATTTGCACACACACTAAGGAGACGTGACGTACACCAAATGGCGGGTGACACCTGGACCATGAACAACGTGCCGGGATACTGGCCGATAACATAGCCGACAGTGAACATGGTGAGCAGTGTGTTGTACTCGTCACCCTTGAAGTGTAAATCTTCCTCCATGCCACTAACGTAGGCATTGGCGACGTTGCTCTGGTCGAGATATTTGACGAAGTCTTTGTCGTTTGGGGAGGGGGAAGTGATCAGTTGTTACAGATGCAAGCGAAGCACATCGAGTGGTCAAAGTCAAGACCAAAATTGACAAGTGAAAAGGCTTACAACCAAGACAGGCGATCGTCATCAGTCCAAGGTCGAGACGGCGCACAAAGCGGCGCTCCTCCTCACTCTTGTCATCTCTACTCTTTGTTGAGTACGATAAATGAACGGGTGAAGATAGGTGCAACTCACCTGTCCCAAACAACGCGGCTGATGCGCGCGCCGATTGAGTACTCTTCACTGGCCATTTTAGTGGCTCCAGGCAGACAAAAGACGACGTTAGGGACTGAGAACTCCGAAAAGTAAAAGCCTCTGGGGGAGCCTGGTAATATGCATATTTACTACACTCATCAGCTACATATCGCGTTATCGTGGCGAATGAATGAGAACATTAGCTGCACGCCGCCTAGGGCTGGCCGCGGCGCAATTACTGATCCTTCGGGAGAATAGATCTGGCTAGATATGGACCCTCAGTGGTACTATAAGTACTGGAGAATTTTCATTATGCGTGAAAACGGCTGGAATTTTGGTTATAGTTTTACAGGCTAGCCAATGTGTGCCGTATTGCAACTTTGTTCCCAGGATTGGCAGCTTCTTTGGTATCACAGTCCTGAGAGTAGTGGGTGTACCGTGACTCATGCGATCTCCAGATTCCAGGTCGGAATCAACCTTATCTTATCAACGACTTCGGACATAGCCACAGAAAAACGGTGCCTACTAAGACGCCGTCGTCAGCAGTGCCTGATTTAATTTCTGCTTTTTCGTCAGCGCATACAGAAGAACACACCATAATGACGTGCTTCGAACCTTGCATGGTTTACATCTTTTCCCCATGTCATATTCGAGTCCAGAATTCATCGACTCATTTACCTACACTTGCCCAGCGTTCCTTCGTGCTTTAAGATAGCGCAATCGTGTAAGTCAAGTCAGGGTTAGATAAAGGACGCGCCCTCTAGTTCTTCCTGGTGTCGATCCGATAAGACAAGAAATTGTGCGAGAAGACGTCAGGAGATATCTCGTTGAAGATATGAGCGCTTGAGCAGTCGTATGGTGCCACATAACGTATAAGTTCAGTATGAGTAACGCGTCTGCGAAGAAATGAGCCTACAGAGCCTTCGCGGATTCATGCCATTTATTTTGGCTATGTCGTTAGGTACATGTAGAGAAATTTAACGAGAGACGGCGTCTATGATAGGTGGCCCGTTCTGATTGATTACCGATGATGGGATCGCGATGATGCGGTATTGGCCTTGCCGACTGACCGACGGCATACGTATATTTGAAATTCATCTTCGCCCTCGGGTCCGAGTTGGCAGATCACCATCGTCTTGCATATGATGACGAAAAATGAGAAAACTCGAGTGAGCTCTTTTCTTGTCGCCGGTGCTGTACCACACAACCTAGTACACAACCTTGTTCAGTCTCTATGCCGCAAGGAATAACCATTGCGTGCGACAGGTAACACATATTTTGTCAGTGATTCGTGTTGGACTGACCTTGATTGACAGAGGTGGCACCTTCACAGGTATGATCGATCTGACAGTCTAGGGCTGCTCTGTTTACGACAGTAATCCTCCTTGTTCAACGCAGATGTTTGGGCATACATACCCCGCCATATTTTCAAACATCCACCTCCATCATTGCTGAGCAACGTTGTGGTTGTCGATGGCAGCAGCGATCTGGATGGCGTGCAAGTCCAATTGAAGCTCTTGTCGGAAGACCCTCAAAGTTATGCTGATGCTCCAACCGAAGGTGTGCACGACACTTCTATCCGCTGTATTCACACATGCATCTTTTCTTCCACAAGGTATTCGCCGCGTCCTGCAAATCGCAGAGGGCCGGGAGATTCCCAAGGATACCAAGATCGACACCAAGCTGATTGGTGGGTCGCGAGATCTGTCAACTAATGAAGCTACATTCTAACAGTGGCTGTAGACTCGATTCGTATGGGAACCACTGTCGCAACGAATGCGTTACTTGAGCGTAAAGGAGAATCATTTGCACTCGTTCTTACGAAGGGATTCCGTGATCTACTCGAAATGGGCGATCAGACACGTCCAGACCTGTTCGACCTCTCTATATCGGGGAAGCCCACACTACTCTACGATCGTGCCCATGTTATAGAGGCACAGGAGCGTGTCACGATGGAAGGATGGACGCTCAATCCTCAGGGGCAGACTGTTGAAGGCCTGCTTACAGCCGCGAAAGAGTCGGACGAGGAGGGAGAGATTGCTATAGGTGTAAGCGGTGAGGTCGTGCGCATACTGCAAAAATTGGGCAAGTTTATGTATTTCTTTTTTCCTGGACTGTGCCTAAGCCGTTCGCACAGACGAAAATGGTCTCCACGAGGACCTGCAGAAACTCTATAACCAGGGTCTGCGCGGAGTGGCAGTTTGCCTTCTCCATGCATGGACATACCCTGCTCATGAACAGGCTGTTGCCCAGATAGCCAGAGAAATTGGCTTCACTCAGGTAACCCACGATTCTGAGCCATCTGCGTTTGACTTTACGGCTCTTGCCCACTAGATCTCTCTTTCCTCCGCTCTGGCGCCGTCGATCAAGGCCGTCCCACGTGGAAATGCTGCTTCCCTGGATGCATACCTTAATCCGGTCCTACGTCGATATGTAGACGGTTTTATCAAGAGTTTTGTCGGGGGCTCGTTTGCAATCAAAGACGGCGCCAGCCGCGAAGAAAAGACGCGCTGTGACTTCATGCAGAGCGACGGTGGGCTTGTCAGCGCACACAAGTTCTCCGGCCTACGTGCGGTACTGTCCGGCCCGGCGGGCGGCGTTGTAGGTTTTGCGAAGACAAGCTATGAAAAGCGCACGGGGACACCTGTGATCGGGTGTGTGATTTTGTTACTTTTGTTTTTCCTCATTTCAGTGCGTTACGTGTCTTTCCAGATTCGACATGGGTGGTACATCAACAGATGTATCCCGTTTCGCAGGGACATTCGAGCATGAATTCAACGTCGTCACGGCTGGCATTCGCGTCGCGTGCCCGCAGCTGGGAATCGAGACTGTGGCCGCTGGAGGAGGATCGCGCCTCACGTTCAAGAACAGCACGTTCTGCGTAGGCCCAGAGAGTGTCGGCGCGCATCCAGGTCCGGTGTGTTATCGCAAGGGTGGCGAACTTGCCATCACGGTGCGCCAGAAAGAAATCCAGCTGCGTGTGCATTTTTCCGGGATTGATGATTTTCATAGGATGCCAATCTGGTGTTGGGGCGTCTCGTCCCTAGCACATTCCCGTCCATATTTGGACCGAATGCGGACGAGCCGCTTGACACTAAAGCGTCTCGCACTAAGTTTGAGGCATTGACTGCGACCATCAACACCGAACGTGGCGGTGTACTCCCGTACACAGTTGATGAAGTCGCCGCAGGCTTCCTGCGTGTTGCGAACGAAAACATGTCTCGTCCCATGCGTTCGCTCACTGAACAACGTGGTATTTTTTTTTCAACGTTCCATGCAGTTGGAAAACGTCTCATGGCCGGCACAGGATATGCCGTCTCAAACCACAATCTCTGCTGTTTCGGAGGTGCAGGTGGACAGGTATGACACTCGCAATACATTTTGAGCTGCACTTATAAGGTGAGGGTCTTTCTTCCTAGCATGCATGCGTCATTGCGAAGGGCCTCGGTATTGGTCTGGTCGTGGTACCGCGGTTCTCTAGCGTGCTGAGTGCCTTTGGCATCGCATGCGCCGATCTCACGGGTGAAGCGCTCGCGCCCATCTCCGTCAACCTATCAATGATGTCTGCACAAGAAGGCACGTCACCTGAATGGGCCGTACTTGACGCCCGCGTCTGGGCGCTCACTGAAAACGTACGTCGCCAACTTGCTGACCAAGACGTCGCAGATGGTGACATGTCTTTCGAGGTCTGCACTTTTGATTTCTTTTTCTATTCGTTGAAAGGGTCATTGATAGTGTTGTCGTCTTAAGGTGACTATCGGGTGCTTGTACGATGGAAGTGATACCGTCCTGCAAATCCCTTATGGTCTCTCCACCTCTGGCACCTGCGCCCTTCTTGATGCATTTGTGGCGACTCATTTGCGTGAGGTACATCTTTAATATGACTTAAATCCATCTTTCGGCTCGTTTATTGGAATCGTAGACGTCATTCTCCATGCCACGTTCTGTGCTTGCTTCAAGTGTGCATGTGCGCGGGACTGGGAAGAGTTTCGATTTCACGCCCAAAGGCTTTTCGGAGGAACTCGCAGTCGCCATGTCTGCGATGCCAGAGGTTGCGCCACCGGCTGCTTCACAGTTTTCGGATGCCTATTTCGAGTTCTCTGATGGAACAGGACGGAGGGTGCCTACACCTGTGTATGCACTTGGTGACGTTCCGCGCGGAAGTCGCATCGTCGGTCCTGCAATTATTGCCGACCGCACGCAGACGATTGTTGTTGAGCCACGTTGCGAGGCTTGGGTTCTTGAACAACACGTCATTATACGTATTGACGTCGTCAGCGACGTTAGCGAGGGTGCAGCAGGCATCGAAGCCGTGAAACCGACCAAGGAGACCGAGATCGTTGCAAACCCCATAATGCTTGCTGTCTTTGGTAACCGGTTCATGAGGTATGCCTGCATGCCATGTGTGTCCATGAGTGAGATCTCATTTATTTCTATTGTAGCATCGCTGAGCAAATGGGACATACGTTGCAACGAACGTCAATCTCAGTTTCAATAAAAGTTCGCTTTTTGCTCTACTGATTTGTTCAAAAGGGTGGTAACTTTGTTTCTCCTTGGTTTGGTCAGGAACGTCTCGACTTTAGCTGTTCGATACACGGAACTGACGGAAGTGCGTCAAACATTAGCCTTCGTCAGTATACTCTGATTGCTCATTTAACATGTATTTGCAGGCCTTGTAGCGAACGCGCCTCATGTAAGGTTCCTCTGTATTCTTCAATCATCCGAACGCCTCACGGCTGTTTAGATACCAATTCATCTAGGGTCGATGCAGTATGCCGTTCAAGCGCAACATAAGCATTGGCTAGGGAAGTTGCGACCGGGCGATGTTCTGCTGACAAACGACGGGCAATGGGGTGGTACACATTTACCAGATCTCACCACGATCACACCGGTCTTCAGCCCCACCGATCCCAAAGATCCTGACAAGCCGCCAGAAATTATTTTTTATGTTGCGTCTCGTGGTCACCATGTACGTCTCCTATGCGAATATCTTCGTTCATCGTTGATAAATAGTCGTTCACCAACAGACTGACATCGGCGGTATGTCATGCAGCAGTACACGTCTGAAATTGAACCCACCAGTGACCTACTTTCGACAGGTACATCTGTGACGAGTATGAACCCCATTAGCAAGGAATTATGGCAAGAGGGCGTTGTGTAAGTCCGGAGTCGTTTGTTTGGTTGACATCTATAACTAACTAAAACAGTGTGAAATCCTTCCTCCTTTGTTCTCAAGGGAGATTCGACGAAGAAGGTATGATAAATGGTGTGAATAGCACATGCTAACGTGCTAAAATCCGCTGTTGCACTAGGCTTTCGAAAACTTTTCTCGGAACCTGCGAAATATCCGGGAAGCAGTGCCACCCGGCGCATTGATCACAATATTACCGATATACAAGGTAGACGAATACATTTTATTTAACGAAGCGATGATTTCAAGCGGTATCTAAAAGCTGCCATCTCTGCCAATGTGCGTGGCATTCACCTGATGCACGCTCTTTTTGAGGAATTCGGTGGGCCGACAGTCAAGGTAAGGGCGAACAGGGAGGAGTGCTTCGACGACAGCTAATGTATATATTCAGTTTTATATGGGCCAAATACAGACGCTTGCCGCCGAAACGGTGCGCTCTTTCTTCCGAGATACGTATGCTCGCGTAGACGGTAGGCCCTTGCACGCACATGACTTCATGGACGACGGGACTCGGATTGAGCTTGAAGTTCGTATCGATCTTGCGTCTGGCAACGCAGCATTTGATTGGACGGGAACGGGACCTCAGACTCACGGTAATTTCAACTCACCCATTAGTTTGTCTTACGCCGCTATCATATACTGCCTACGTTGCATGATTCGAGCAGATGTACCTATGCCCTTGAATCAAGGTTCGTGTGTAGTTTACTCCACTTCGCACCTTGAATGACTGTAGTCTTGCTTTGTTCATTCGTCAGGCGTGCTGGATCCGGTAGAAAACATTGTACCCAAAGGCAGCTTCTTGAATCCTGGAGGCGTCGTCGCCATTTCTGGCTCTACCATTGCATCACAGCGGCTCGTTGATGTGATCCTGAAGGCATTCGGGGCGGCCGCAGCAAGCCAAGGCTGTGCGAACTCATTCGGCTTTGGGACCGGCGGCAAGGACGTGTATGGTAATGTAACGCCAGGCTTCGCATACGGCGAAGCTATTGGTGGGGTATGTCCTTTCTTGTCACAACGCCAACATCTCAGTTTACAATTTTACACCAGGGCAGCGGTGCTGGGCCGGGATGGCATGGCAGCCACGCGATATCTGTGCATTCCACAAACACGCGCTTGACGGACGTAGAAGTCATCGAAGCACGTTGTCCACTTCTTGTGAAAGAGTTCGCGATCCAGAAGGGCAGTGGCGGACGAGGGAAATGGCGTGGCGGTAGGTTAACCGTTCTCGAATTTCAGACAAGAATATTGAGGGTCTATTGTGATTAAAGGCGATGGTTGCATCCGACACATTATGGCACGTATCCCAGTCAACTGTTCAATCGTCTCGCAGCGCCGCGTTTTTGCGCCTTATGGGATGGAAGGCGGCGAGGACGGTGATAGAGGTCGCAATATCTGGCACCGCCGCGATCCGGAGACTGGGGAAGTCGAGCAGATTAGTTTAGGCAACAACGGAATGGTTCGCCTCGGGCGAGGTGATAGTGTCCGTATAGAAACGCCAGGCGGTGGAGGGTGGGGCCGTATTGACGACCAGTCTTGACGGCTAGTCTAGATTTATAGGCATTTATATCTGAGATTTACAGACGTTCATGGTGTAAGGTCCAACTTATGGATATACTCATACTGTATTGTTGCACACATGTTTCACTAACTGCGTACGTACAAAATCGTTACTGCATAGAAGCAAGGACTGAACAATCTCTTGTATCGCTGCAAGACCGACAATCTGTTCTCACCAAAGGCCGGAAATTGCAGCCTCAGAAGCACTCTTAACACAGAAATGAGTGAGAAAGTTTCACAGAACAGATGTACAATAAGTAAATAAACTCACTGCGATGAACGATGCCTGGACCGCTTTCATCATACTCCTGCTTACTGCACCACATATTGGCGAAGGTACTGAGCGAAGCTAGGATGCTTCCTCCGATCCATACAGAATACTTGCGCTCCGGCGGTGCGACAATCTTGACCTGAAAAGGATCAACGGGTGAGGATCGATGGTTACGATGTCTTAACTCACTCTCATTGTGGTAGGGCATAACGCCGTGAGCTCAACTTGCATACGATCAGCGATGCCCTAGTACGAAAATAAGAATATGGCCAGAACTGATTAAGCGTGGACGACAAACCGGAAACATGGTCGACCCTCCCGACATGACAACATTATTGTACAGATCCCGCCGAATATCGAGGTCGCACTTCATAATGGAGTTGTACACCGTTTCGTGGATTCCAGCGGCTTCAAGGCCCAAGAAAGATGGCTGGAAAAGAGCCTCTGGTGCACGGAAGCGCTCATTGCCGATGGTGATAACCTGCCCGTCGGGCAGCTCGTAGCTCTTCTCGAGTATACTGGACTGCAAAGAATCCTCAGAATATCATCTAGATCGATAGATAAAAATTCACTCACTTGCGACGCAGTCAGTAGCTCTTTCTCGAAATCCGTTGCAACATAGCATAATTTCTCTTTGATGTCGCGAACAACCTCGAGCTCGGCGGTCGTCGAGAACTTGTAACCACGTTCACCCAAAGTCTTGCTCAGATAATGCGTTAGATCCCGGCCAGCCAAATCGATGCGAAGGATTGCGTGTGGCAGCGAAAAGCCTTCGTAAATAGGCACCACGTGGGTGACGCCGTCGCCTGAATCCAGTACGATGCCGGTCGTGCGCCCGCTGGCATAGAGCGAAAGCACAGCTTGGACAGACACGTAGAACGCGGGCACATTGAATGTCTCAAACATGATTTGCGTCATTTTCTCGCGATTCGCCTTAGGATTGAGCGGCGCCTCCGTGAGCAGCACCGGATGCTCCTCCGGAGCGACGCGCAGCTCGTTGTAATACGTATGATGCCAAATCTTCTCCATGTCGTCCCAGTTGGTGACGATCCCATGCTCGATCGGATACTTGAGTGTTAGAATACCGCGCTTGGCTTGCGCCTCGTCGCCCACATACGAATCTTTCTGTGACAGGCCGACCATAACACCGTAGTGACGGGGTCGTCCTACAATTGATCTGAAAATGCCAACAATGGGTTCGCAGTTCTAAGGTCGTGGAACAAACTCACGGGAAAACAGCCCTGGGGGCGTCGTCACCCGCAACTATGACAAATATGCCAACATGATCCTTTCTTCAGTGTACCTCTTAAAGTCACTTACATCCCGCCTTGCACATCCCCGACCCATTGTCGATAACCTGTTGATACCTTTTCATCAAATATGAAAGTGAGAATGTTATCGAAGACCTACAACTGCAGCGATATCGTCACCATCCATGTTTGCTTGTGACTCGAATGGGAGAAGTTTTGAGACCTGATCATTTTATACTTGCTCGTACACAGCTATTCGCGTGCACAGCAAGCGGGGAGACGACAAGCCAGCAGCTAGGGCAGCTCGGCATTGCTGAAGTCGAAGTCGGCTTGGCGTACTGCTGCTACGCACGGTGGCGCTGGCGAACTGCGCCCGTCGAGGGCAACATGCCACCGACCGACTGCGCCGTCGGAAGCCACTTGCCGCTGGGCGTGATGAAACACTGAGTCAGCTTGCGCAAACACACAGTGCAGAGAGTAGCATGTACCAGAATCACTCGCTGCGCAGGGAGCTGCTGTCAAGCTTTACATAGCAAACGTGCTGGTTACAGACATAGCTCCCTGCGGCCTCAAGGAAAACACTAAACGACTCACCGCTAAACGTATGATATGATAAATCAATTGGCCTGCCTATCATGACTGAGTCATCCAGTCTGCCATCGGGAGACTGCATAGACGTTCTTGAATCGCCAGCAGGTTCAATGCATGCGCAGCCGCCAAGGCAAAAGCCAGGGGTCAAGACGAGCTCCTGCGGCATGACTGCGACGGTTTCAACAGAAAAACCAGAGACCAGCCATATGAATATATAAGAGCACGAATAAGGAGATTACACATCCCAGATATGCAGGCACGCAAAAAGAAATCGCTGGAAAATGAACGAACAAAAGCGATACAGTGTGGACGCGAGGATTTAAAACGGGCGCTCACGTCCGTGAGTGTTATAGTAGACCATAACGACCGGTGATAGTGCAGGTCAGTATGATAAGTGATAAGCAGAACGAGCAAAGACATACGACGACAGGGAAAGAGCAGCGATAAGCGAAAGACGATACATACAAACACACATGGATGATCAAAGAGGTCCAACTTCACTGTAAGGTGGCGGGGGATTTTCTGGGACGAGCGTTTGCGATGGTACTGGGACAGCACCATGCGTGGGAGGATGAGGGGGAAACGAATGCGGATGACGTGGGCTCTGCGGGGAGGGCGCTGGACCACTGATGGAAGGCTGCGCACGCGTGAGGGCAGGTGCTGGCGCAGCTACTTTCGGCGTCGTGTAGCTAGCAAAAGGATCGTGTCCATACATGGGATCTCTGGATGACGGAGAGTCGCATGCTGAGGTAGAGGAGTTCGGGGATTGGGATGGAGGCCAGCCAGGGTGGGAGAAAGGGGATGCTTGAGCGACTGGGGCGGGAAAGGATATACTTCCAGGTGCATAATATGATTCAGGTTTGTTGCGTGAGCTCGCAGAATAATGACGATTCTCCAACGCAGACCTGGAATATGAGTTGCCAGAGTCGCTAAGAGGCACCCATTCCTCGCCAGACCGGCGATTCGTCGAGAGAAGGCTTAACGTATTCTGCTTTCGCCAGGAATCGCGTTGGATGCGACGAAGTCTTCGACGCTTGCAGTACGCCACAGCATAACTCAACAAAGCAACGACAACTGGGTATGATTCAGACGGCAATAACTCGTAGCTCAAAGGAGACACACAAATAGTGACGCAAACACCTATCGCAAGTTTCGCCCAGTGGTTTGTATTGTTGGGAGTGGTCTGACTGTAGTATATGTGAATGAAAGACGGCAGGGCGCTGCTGCGGGCACAGGAAGGACTCACGTTTGCGTTTGAGGGTCGCAAATGGCATGCTGCGCGCACAGCAGCACAACCAACCATGCAATAGTGCTGAAACGGTGCATTTTGGAGTGCAGATGTCGACTTCGGCGACAAGAGACGCTGCTGTGTTGTCGGCGAAGACGCAGTTGGCGCTCGATGCCCTTCATATGATGGCGAATGTTAGATCTCACGTGAACTGCGGATTGCACGGCTAAGAGCTTCGCGAACGCGTCGACTATCACTTCCCGGATGGTTGGAACAGACGTAAGCGCGTGAGCCACAAAGACTTCAGGACGAATTTGAAGGAAAAGGCTTCAGGAGTCCGATAATAGAACGGCATAGAATGTCAGTTGAGAGTCCCACCATTCCACTTGCTCAGCCACAGTACCTGCAACAACTGTCACCAAATCGATAGCAAGAACATGACGGTAAGGACCTACTTAGATACTACCACTAGGAACACGTCGATGGGATGGAATATGGTGCATATGTACTTACAAACGTATCTAGGAGCAAAGCTGGTGCATAACCGCAGCCGCAGTGATGGGGTACCGTTCAGCGGAACCATTATGGGCCTATGGCGCCCAACTGTAAAGGTAAATATACCGTTGTCGTTTACCGAAAGGCATTCTTTAAGGAGAATTAGCTAAAAACTTAAGGTTGAGCCACTGTGTGCAGATGCAAGGTTACAATATGCCCCACCGCAAGAGATACATGATTCAGACATCAGATCAGGTTCGTTCACTGGCCAATTCATCCAAAAGGTAGACCAAAAACGAAGGTAATCAAGCGATGGGCTCTGCCTTACATGACCTCCAATAAATCTTCAATTCTTGCCTTCTTCCAGCGGGATTCTGTGATTTTGAACGAGGCTGGCAACAACACGCTACGTTCACGAGCGTCTAGTCCCTCGTCGGGTGAGTTCTCGCACATGCCGACAAGAAGACGGGTATTATCTTGTCCAAGAACCATATGCGCGAGTGCTTTGCCGCACATCCATGCATGCGTCATGCCTTCGCCAGTGTAGCCCGCAGACAACCATTCTCCAGGCGGTGCAAGCTGCGGCGGTCGAACGGACGCCGCGTCGGCGGGTTTCTGTCTCAATTCATTGATGTTACCGTGCGCTTCCTCGGGCTCCGCTTCAGCGGCGTTTTCGAAGTCATTGTTGACATTCGACTTCGGTGAACGCCTGCTGGTCATTTTCTCCGACAACCTTTGTGGAAAAGACACAGTATATTGAGTCAAAAAAACACCCTTGCACTTAAGAACTGTTTACTCACCGGCCTACCCACGGGTTCATGTCAGCTGAGATGCCAAGGATTCCGGTCCACATCTTTTTCACACGACCTTCGTTGACAAGACCACCATTCGTGTCCGTATGGTCGCGTCCTTCGGCACTCCACGCCGAAGCATCAAAGAGGATGCTCAGCGCACCGCCAAGGTACATCGCCGGTCCGAGAAGACAGCCGCCGTCACCAATGTCATCGCGGTCATTTGCGTTGCCCAATTCGGCAAGCAACGCACTTTCACCGATGCCGTCCTGCGAAAAGCCGCCACCAAGCATGAGTTCGCCCGAGGGCGAAGGATAGAAACCCGGTGGAGCTGCACCACAAAACTGAGGTATATGCATGACACCATTGTAATCGGTTGCAGGCTGCTGCGTCAGGTAGTCAAACTTCGTATATGTCTTTCCAGTGTAGAAGATAAAAGAGCGAGAGCCGGTCCAATCTGGATTTGTGTTCTTACCAAGCCCGGTTCCTGGTCGTTGTGCAGTCATAGTACCACGAAGAGGCACAACTTTCCGCCGCATAGGCGAAAGAAGATGTGATACCCAACCGTTCGTAGCGTGTACGACATGGCGGGTATGTATGTCACCTTTAGGAGTATGTATGGTGTAGTAGTCGGATCCTGATGAGATGCTTTCGCAGGGCGTATGCGTGAACAACGCAAACGCGGAGGGGTAGGCTTTGAGGAGGCGCGCGAGAATGCCGGTCACTAAGCGATACGGCGAGAGCGCACCACCACGCGTAGCGATGGCACCGACGGCGCGCTTAGATAACTGGAGGGATGTGTGGCATTCGAGAGTATCCACAACACGCCAATGACTACGCTGATCGGGAAAATCTTCCAAATAGGTAGATAACTTAGCCTTGCTCTCGTCGAAGAAAGATTGTTCAAAGAAGACATCGACAGCCTCAATTTGCCTACATTGACTATCGCGCAGCAACCCTTCGGACGAAGCTACAGCAAGAAGCTCTGGAAGGTGAGCTAAACGGAACCGGATGACATTGCACGCGGCTTCTGGCCCCACAGACGATTTGAGCTTGTCGTAGTCCATATAGAACATTGGGGAAATATGACCTCCGTTTCTGGGAGCAACAAAGTGAGAACAGCATCGCTGGCATGTGCGCGGCGCTGTACAGTACCTTGCTGTCGCACCAGAACATGCATCACGAGCGTCAAGCATGACAACACGGGGCGGATGTACAGCAGATGAATCGAGAAGCTCGCGCACGAATGAAGCACCAGTTATGCCACTGCCAATCACAACGATATCAGCGATCTCAGGAAGGGGACCATGCTCTCCGTGGCGTGCGATCGGCGCCACAGGAATGGCCCAGAATGGGATTGACGGGTCAGAAAGAGGGAGTCCAGGGGAAACGTCCAAACGAGCAGACATCGCGTTGAAAGCAGCCATGAGCTCTCGGAAAATGGCCCAGACTGCCCGGACTGTACTGACAATGCTGCCCATGGTTGTAGAAAGAGAAAAAGGATATGTTGTTGGATGCACCAGTACTTCTGCTGATCGGCGTTTTGCGGTGACAAAACGACAATCCGACGCGCAAAAAGTCAGATAAGTATGGATTGTACAACTCGAGCTAAGCGAGAACAAGAAATTTCGAACCAGTACCGATATTTAGAACAAGAACTAGGTGGAGAAGGCACATGAACGTTTGAACATGCGATGGTGATGGGCTGACAAGATAATCCATTGAGCATGACCCTTGGAGAACTCTCTTTCAATATGAGAATGCGAGCAGGACAACTGCATACCAGATTTTGTACAGTTAACCAGCATTTATGGAATGTTACGGTAGAATATAGCTATCGACAATGTCGTTTCTCCGCAAGAAACCTACAAAGGACGAATGGGGTATTACAAAACATTGAGAATTACTTTAGAAATCAAACAGCAAAAGAAGGCGTGATGTACACTATGTACGCGGGGAACACAATCGTCCATGCCACGCGACCAAAGATACAGAAGAATGATAGATAATATAAAAGACATAGTTACGTTAGATGCGCGCACCCAGAACTAAGATAATAAGTGGTGCAATATGAATACATAACATTACACAGCCCGCATAGATTCAGAATGCCCAGAACGATCGTTTAGGTTTTTCTTTTGCTTGCGGCACTTTTTGTGCTTGCGCTCGTGAGAACATGCGACCATCACTACTAACGGGAGAAGGTGGAGTAAAATCCGCCGGGTCGAAAATATCTCGGCCGTTGGCGTCGTATTTCCACGCCGTGCTCGGATTGGAACGTGTATGAGAAGGGGGCCCCACGCTCTGCGATACGGTGCTCTGGGATCCAGAGCGCAGGCTCCGGACGTTCCGAAGGCTCTCGACGTCGTCGCTTCGGACGACATAGTGACGCGCGAACAGATCGTTTTGAATCCAGAGGACCTTCTGCAACGCGCGGAGAATAGAAACGCGGTGCAGGATTGGCCACTCTTCGTTCGTCAGAATGATCGGTGTCAACATGTCGAGTGTCCACGCTGTTACGCCACAATGTGTGGGTTCCTCGTAAAACGAACAAGGATCAGAAGCGACGCACCGAGCGTAATAGATAGATGCATGAGATCGACGCGCAACCCACCACGGCCCATGACCTTGCGGTGCTTGAGACCGGGCTCTCCAGTATGCATCAAGCCGACGTTGTCTAGACGGTATCATCAGTGAGGACATGGCTGCCAAAATCGGCATACGCACCAAAGTATTCCCAAGCAGAGAGTTGGGAGAAGTCGCAAGTGACAAGCTTGCGCAGGTACATGGAGAACGTCTTTTTACGAATCTCGATCTGTGGTGCGTCGAGCGTGAGCTCATGGAGACTACCCATCGTTCTGCCTTCCATGCCTCCGCCCGCGCGGGGTAAGAAGACCTTCTTCGTGACATCAAATTTGAAAAAATGATAGTAGACATTGTCGACGAGCTGGGGTATCATAGGGAGGAGGAGGGTGGACAGTTCAGCGAGACAATCCATGTCGTCTTCCGAGAAGTTGATGAACTTGGACAGATAGTCAACGCGATCATACAGCGACGTGTACAAAGCATCCTCGTCGATGTTGGTATAAGACGGATTCTTATCTTTAGACACGTCCGGAAGGCTAAAATCGTAGGCCAGCTCGTCATACGGACAGCCGTTCTGAGCGTTGTCCATGAGAGTAGAGTCAATGGACGCGCGCGCAACAGGACAGGTGGCGCCGTTAACAGGGAGGGCGTGACCAACAGGACACCTGGCATCAGAGTGGACGGCGGCGCGATCGTTCATGGGATGAGAGAAGTTGGGGACGGGACAGCCGTTCGATATAGTGTCCAACTGGATGCAATTGTTAGAGACGGGTCCAGCTCGCCGGTGCGATGCGTGTGGGAAGTCAACCATCGCTTACAAGCGTCGTGAAAATGGAAGAGAGACAGGAGAACGGAAAAGAAGGACGGCGAGCACGAAGAATGAAATAGGCGACGATGTTCGGGATGGAGCGAGTGACGTTGAATATTTGAGGCCTTCCTCGACCCTCTCGCCTTCTGTACCTCTTCCGACTCCGAAGCCTAGACCTGCACCCCCAGAAGTATGAAGCAAATTGATTTTCGCCATTCAAGGCACCGACATTCGAGGCGCGCGTCTTGAGACGGGTCGCCAGGGATCCACAGCAAGCACAGTTATGTAACGCAGACAATCACTCAAATCACGGATGAGTCATGCCTGGTCCATGGCAACCTCTGCCGAGACTCGAGACTTGCAGTCCCTTCCGACTGCCGGCGTAAGGGTTAGTCCCGGCGTGGATAACCAAGAGCACAAGACCTATCGTTAATATGAGGATTCTTTCTCACGCGACTGCGGGAAGAGTTCAGAAGTTAACGTCGTCGATAAGTCCGAAGATTAGGCTTCGCGCGTCCATGCGTCAGTTGTCTATGTCTATTCCCCAAACGCGAGCGAGGAAGCCTCTTTCTGGCGTTGGGCACCATGAGCCGTAGATGACGACAGCTTTCACTCCGGCTACGACTCGCGGCGTTAGCCCTGTGCCGTGCGTTTAGGCAAGTGCTAGGCGAAAGAAGATATTGCGCGGTTAACCGAAGAGCAAGACGTAGGCTTGTAGCTGGTAATAGAAGGTCGAGGGCAGGGTACGGCGGTGGGGGATCTGCGGCTCCCAGCGACTTGCCCCGCAGACCACTGTCGGCGAGCAGACTTCACCACCGCGCCGATAGTGCCCTTAGTAGGCTTGCACTCGCGCGTGACCGTGAGTAGGTTGCGTTTTTCTCTCTTTACCTACCATCACGCTGTGGTTCATGACAAGTACCGCCGAGACTCATGCCACTACATATGTTAGCGTCTCTTCAGCTTTTACGCGCTCTGTACGCGGCGTCTCCTGTCGTGGCGAGAGCGTCTACCCTACTACTGGCCACTATAAACCATAGACGAATACTCGGTACCAAACATCGCTTATGTGTTTGAACGCAGACAACGAGTATCGGTGGTGCTCCCGTACGGAAGGCTAAGAGCTTGATACATGCCTGCATCACCCGGTAAAAAGTAGCACCTCGAAAAAGTTGATGGCTGGTCAACTATATATGCAAGAGTTGAAAAGACTTTGAAAGTTATATCCACAGCCTCGCAGCCGCCCGGAAGATGTACCAGGTGCCAGGCTGCACGATCTCCTACCACGTTAGGACATAAAATACAGGGCCAAGCGTATACAAAAGTCCAGCTAAGGAGTAATGGCGGGTAGATAAGTTTTAGGGCGGCCAGGAGCTGGCATTACTCAAGGAATGTGTCAAGGTCTTTGAACATGTTTTAACATGTTTATAGCTTAATCTGTTCGTTGACGTCGTCGGACTACTTGTCGTCCAGCACCCAACTACGATTCAGCCTAAGTGCGTGCTGATGAATTTGTCCTTTAAGTTGCGAGTTAGTAGATTTCTGGGGTTAAGAACCTGAGCAATTGTAGTAAATACGAGTGGAGTCATACGTTCTTAACGCCATATGAATATGAGCTCCCAGTCCGTTACATCAACCCACACCAGAACGTAATTTATTATAATTCTGCATTGGGCGTTACTCTACACAATACTCAGTTCTACTCTGCGCTGTCTTGCCTCGAGCTCGGCTGTGTTCGTTTTGGATCTGATCCCAACGAGCGCGGTCACTTTACCCCCCAAAGGGCGTCGAAAACGAGACAAGGCTACTTCTACCAGGCGGGCTTGCTGGGCTTGCTATAGTCAAGACATGGACTAAAAGAGAACAAAGGTCGTCACCAGCTCTCGAAGAGCGGGATACGGGTACTGTAGAAAGTCCATGGCGAGTTTAGACCGTTAGAAGTCTAAGATACATCGAGTTGGAAAAGTTCGTGGACAGCGCTTCCTTCCAAGACTTCTTCGCTTCGCGCTTTGTGCAGACCGCGTACGTTAATTCGTTACAACACCACACGAACAACACCACACGATGGATAGGAATGGATAGAGCCGGAATGGAAGCAGTGGTACTTACAAGAAGTCGCTCATACGCCCTCTAGACCTTGCGCACGTCTGTTAACAGCCGGTTATTACGAGGAAGTTCCAGAGTAGAACATTCAAGATCGTACGGACAGGACACTTTGGCAGCTCGTATTTCTGGCGGCAAGGGCGGGCGACTGCCACGTGGCGAACGGATTCTACCGATTTACGACCCACCAGCGTAGAACGATTTGGTTGGTGTGGACGAAAGACAGCAAGGACCACGTCAATTACCACGGTGAAAGTTGACGGTTTAAACAGACAGTTACACCCCACTAAAAAGTGGTAGCCCGGGGTAGCAACTTGAGGTCCCGCATCCCGGCGCAGCCATGACTCCACTTCGCTACGCGTATAGACAATACATAGATAGGAGGCTCACAATAACTTGGAGCATGTATCATATCTAACAATTGTAAATCGGAATGTCCCACGTAAAGAACAAGCCCCTCCCGCGCGGTAATAAGAAGTAATTCGAAATAAGGAGGTCACCAAAAAAAAAAAAAAAAAAAAAAAAAGTTATAGTAGACCATAACGACCGGTGATAGTGCAGGTCAGTATGATAAGTGATAAGCAGAACGAGCAAAGACATACGACGACAGGGAGAGAGCAGCGATAAGCGAAAGACGATACATACAAACACACATGGATGATCAAAGAGGTCCAACTTCACTGTAAGGTGGCGGGGGATTTTCTGGGACGAGCGTTTGCGATGGTACTGGGACAGCACCATGCGTGGGAGGATGAGGGGGAAACGAATGCGGATGACGTGGGCTCTGCGGGGAGGGCGCTGGACCACTGATGGAAGGCTGCGCACGCGTGAGGGCAGGTGCTGGCGCAGCTACTTTCGGAGTCGTGTAGCTAGCAAAAGGATCGTGTCCATACATGGGATCTCTGGATGACGGAGAGTCGCATGCTGAGGTAGAGGAGTTCGGGGATTGGGATGGAGGCCAGCCAGGGTGGGAGAAAGGGGATGCTTGAGCGACTGGGGCGGGAAAGGATATACTTCCAGGTGCATAATATGATTAACGCATATGTCTACCAGTGAGCCAACGCAGAATCAATGACCGAGACGTCTCCAACGCAGACCTGGAACATGAGTTGCCAGAGTCGCTAAGAGGCCACCCATTCCTCACCAGACCGGCGATTCCAGAGAAGGCTTAACGTATTCTGCTATCCCCGAGGAATCCCGCGAAGTGCACATACTTGGTCAATCTCCGCCGCCTTTGAAGGAAGGTCATTTACCACGAGACAAAGTCCGTCAGCTGCTAGCCTCCGAGCAATCGCGTTGCCAAGGCCGACACCCGCACCGGTAACAATGGCACCGCGAGAAGAGCTCTGCTCAACCATAAGAACCTTGGAAAAGAAAGGTATACGTATCTATCGATAAGTCTGAGCTATAAAAGCACAGACGCGCGCGGAACTCGTGCGAATTACATCTGTGCCATCGGCCGGGCGGTCTACCGTTCAGGGTCACTTTATTGTAGGGCGAAACAGGTCGGCAGAAGAAAGCTTTTCAGGAACAAGGGTCCCGGCAGCCGACCATTTTGACTCGTGCATGTTATCGATCACCGATGAAAATCGATGAACTGCTGGTGAGCGCTGAGCGACTAACGTTGAGCAATGACACGTACCATGCACCGATACATAGAATAATCAGCTAGTGTCAGCGCGAATTACCACAAGTTGACAATGTTGAACCCTTGGCACCCCTGTAAAGCTGTTAGTCCTACAACTGGTTAGTCGAGACCGTCGGACGTAAGTTATTGAGCTCGAATAGCCGACATCAATCCGTACTCCATAAAACTCGCTGACAGTGTGGTCTATTGATATCTATGTAATGCCTCTCTTATCGACCTATCTTCGGCTCTCCTATATTGGACCTTGCCGATTGCTCAAGGGCGCCATGTGGCACAGGAAATGTTATCGATTCTCAATCCAAAATTATTGAGAACGTAGATCCTTTTGTCAAGCAAGTCTCCGTTGATGTATGCGAATTGAATTTGAGGCGATGCTTATTTGTTTTTTTTTTTTTTTTTTTTTTTTTTTTGTGTAGCTTTTACTAGCTCAAAGCTAGTGGCTCCCGCAGCGCGATCAGTTGCGCGCCCGTTTGCCGGCGTCGGTTAACCGCTGATTTGCAGGGACTGTGCCCCCGCGGTGACTACCCAGGGGAATGCATTACGCACTGCCCTAGCTAGGGGGGTGTGTGGGACTCAACGCGATGATTCTGTAGATCAATATATACCATAGCCATATTGTTTAGCACCATAATGTCATAATTTCATTTATTTTTTTTATCTGTTTCGACCCCTTGGTCTTCATCTCGCGCTGTTACCCACTAAAACCCTGGGCCCGACTATCCAGTTTTCGGGGAGATTCTTTTCTCCATGCAGCACCCCCGACCAGGTTCGTAATACTATTTCCGCTTTTATTGCTTTTTTGCCAAATTTCTTCCTGCTGGTCATTATCCTGTCGAGTGCTAGTCTGGTGTCTATTCTCGCTAGCCACCTGTTTATTATCTCTTCTGTCGTTTGCCACTTGTCAGGATCGTCATTGTTTAGGATGCGGCGTTCGCATCGTAGGACCCAGATCAGGTGAGCTGCTTCTGTTATCAATATCCGGTAAAGCCGATCAGCTCCCCTGGTTGTCCGGCCGCGCTGCCTTAACCTTGGTTTTTCGATTGCTGCTGCCATAATTTTGCCCAGTGTCATTCTGCTCCAATTTCCACCTTTTTTCTCCCAGACTTCTTGTACCATCTTCCATATTAACTCTTGTCCAGGTATTTGGCAGTCCGTGAGTATATGCTCCATTGTTTCTGGGACCGCACAGTGCGGGCATATACCCCAGTGTTCGTACTCAGGTATGTGGTCCCAATATGTACCCACTTTGTATGCGTTATGGATCAGTCTCCACAGGAAGACATGGATCTTTTTGGTTACATCCTTGTCCCTCAATGATCGCCATATCCGTTCATCCGTTGGCTCTTCTTCGCCGGATGCAGTGGCTACAGCCCTTACTATCTCGATGTGCGTATCAGTGGAATTCCTTTTTGGCTTTTTGTGTTTCTCTCTGATTCCCCTGTATGCAGTCTTTTGCGACAGGGTTGCCAGCTTTGCACCATGTCTTTGAAATTCTTCCGGGTAGTCTGCCGGCGGTGGGGTTGGCTCGTCCATCGTTTCTGCCGCGTGCCGGGCTAGTCGGTCCGCGCCTTCATTTCCTTCAACACCTGAATGTCCTTTGACCCATTTCATCGTTGTTTTTGCCCCTTTGCTCCGTAAGTGACCTACTGCCTCCTTGAAAGTTTCTTTATGTTTGACTCCTATCCAGCCGTTGTCTTCCCATTTGTCCAGGTATTGTACCAGACCTTTTATCGTGTATTTAGAGTCGGTTTTTATCAATGCATCTTGTGATTTATCTTCGCCTGCCACTGTGTGCCACACTGCGGTCACTTCAGCTGCTTGGTTGTCTTGTCGGTCTCCGCCAACCCTCACAGCTTTGTTTCTCGGGTCTCCGTCTGCATACCATATACCTGCCCCCGCTTTCGCATTTGCTTGCCCGTTTCCTATGCAGGATCCGTCGGTGTATATTTCTATCTCGTCATGCGGTGGGGCCCGTGGCCTGTTTGCTGGCAAGCCGCTTGGTTTCTTTTCCTTATCGAAAATTCAGAAGCAGTCTTTCAGCTGATTTGAGGAGGTGACTGCTGGGTTGAAGGTCACCACTTCGTTCTCCTCTAGCTTTTGGATATTGTCTTTTTTCTGTGCTTCTGTTAGGTCTAACCCGTCATTCTGCTCGGCTGGAGGGCTTCTCCACTTGTCGTTAATTTGTGCCAGCAGCTTCTGAGCCTCTTTCACGCACTCTTCGGGGTTATCACAGCCCCCAGTCCTATCCCTTCGGCAGTCGTTACAAGCGCAGTTTCTTCGCGGCTTGTGTCTTGGCTCGGTTGCTCGGCTGGCTACTTTCCGTGCGTCGCCTACTGTCTTTACCCCATGGTTTTGTCTCAGGCACATTGCTTTATCTCTGTAGTTCCTCCTGCGTTCCCCGGGTTTAATGCTTATGTGATGCCATATCAGCATTTGGTCTTGCAGCTCTTTGGATGGCCTTATTTCTTCTGCTCGTACTCCATATCTATCTGCCACTCATAGCATTTGTGTCAGGTCCTCTGGCAACTTGGAGTTCCTGTCCGTATTTACTGCCCATGTTTGCAGGAAATAATTTATTTTTGTGTCATCTTCCACTTGTGCAGCTGATGTCGTCGCCTGCAGTATGAGTTCATCTGCTAGATAGGTCCATGTGGGTCTGTCCTCACTGAATTTCAGGTAGCTTTTTGTCCACATGAGGTTTTGTGCCTCATTTCTTGCCTTGATATCTATTAGGCCAATCCCACCTTGTTCTTTTGGCATTTGCAATGTCTTCATTCCAACTTGTGGCTTGTTCTCCATCTCCCATATGAACGCTTGGACTCGCTTCTCTAGCCTGTGCTCGACTCCATCTGGCATGCCTTGGACCATCGCCAGGAACTCGGTTCTTCCCCCAGTGTTCCACTGTGCTATCAGCTTCTTTCCATTAATTGTTGGGTTCGTCCTTTGCCATTGGTCAAAGGACTGATCTATGTGTTCAAGGATTGGGGCCCACGGTTCCTCGCATTTGGCATTGTTTCTGATCCTTCCCCCCAGTGTCCTCATGGTTGTTCCGTCGGGTAGGATTTCAATGTTTTCTGGCACCACCTCATGCTGTGGCCCGAGCTTTCTCGTATCTATGAATTCCTTCCAGAATTGGGGGGTTCCTGTAGGTATTAAT
Source organism: Fistulina hepatica ATCC 64428 (assembly GCA_000934395.1). Lineage (NCBI taxonomy): Eukaryota > Fungi > Basidiomycota > Agaricomycetes > Agaricales > Fistulinaceae > Fistulina > Fistulina hepatica. Next base: position 267,230 of record KN881694.1, read on the forward strand.
ACCATCTTGCCGACATTGAATTTTGCTCAGGATGCTAGGCACCAGTTATCTAGCATTTGGAACAGATCTTCTATGCAGTCATCCTTTGACAGGTACACCATCGTGTCATCGGCAAATAGCTTGACAATCAGTCTGCTGGCCATTCTTCAGGTCTTGTATTCCTTTAGCTCGGACTTTCTGATCATTTCGGCTAGCGGTTCTATTGCCATATCGAACAGCAGGCAGGAGAGCGGGTCTCTCTGTCTGACCCCTCTTGTCACGTGGTATGGCATGCTTGTGGCTCTGTTTATTATTATCACTGTTTCTGCCTTTTCGTACAAGGCTTGTACGGTGCGTATGAATGTTCTAGGTATTTTAAAAGTTTCTAATACTCTCCACAGATAGTCGTGAGCAATTTTATCGTATGCTTTTTCTTGGTCGAGTGCTACGATGACGCTGTTTTCCTCCGTCGCTTCTGCGTAGTCCGTCATTAGCCTCGTTAGTCTGATTTGGTCATATATGCTTCTTCCCGGTATAAAGCCGGCTTGGTCGGGGTGGATTAGGTATGGTGCAGCAGCCATTAGTTTTATAGTAAGTGCCTTTGTCATCAGTTTGTAGTCCGTGTTGAGTAGTGTTATTGGCCTGTAGTTTTCTATTTGCCTTTTATCTTTCTTTTTGTATATAGGACACATCCACCCTTTTGTGAAGTCCGTCCCGTCTTCCACACCTGCTTCTTCTATGTTATTGAAGACTGTCTGAAGTGCTTTGATTACGTCGAAGGCTGGCCTATCATTCTTCAAGTCTTCGGTACAACGTTGCTCGAGTACTTTCCAGAACTCGTACGGGATGCCGTCAAGGCCGGAGGCCTTGTCGTTTTGTGCGCTTTTTAACGCTGCATATACCTCATCTCTCGTCAGCCGCTTGTTCAGGTGTGTGCGGTCCTCATCATTGAGAGTTCTTTCCGGCTCAATTTTGCCCAGTATCTCGGCCGTCATGGCGTCGCGTTGGCCTTCCCTTTCTTCTGGTATGTGGTGCTGAGTACTGTTATGATAATCTTTTGCGATTTGTGTCATTTTTCGGGTCTCCGTCGTGTACATTGCCGGGGCCGACCCCGGTATTTGCATTATTTTTATGACATCTCTTGGCTTTTTCTCCCTTGATGCTCTTGTCCAGAACTTGTCATTTACCTCGAATTTTAGCCTACAGTTGGCTGCTATTGTTTGACGTTTCCCTTGGTCTCTCTCTGAGATCAATTGTGCCATCTTCTTTTGCAGCACTACGCTGCTCAGTATTCTCTCGTCTTCGGTTATTGCAAGGTCATTGTCATTTAGCTTGATTTTTGCTCTTATTGCATCTATTTTCTTTTCTATCAGCGGGGTTGCCACTCTAGCTATTCTTTTAGCAGCATTCTTAACATCTGTCTTGAATTTAGCATGCAGCTGCTGGACCGTTGGTAGCTCTCTCTGCTCCCTTCCTTCATTTGGCATTGTGAGTGCTCTCTCGAGGTCCTCTTGGTATTTCATGCCGATGCTCTTCACCGTTGAGGCGCACAGGAAGTCTATGGCCGGGAAAACGCTAAATTTTAGCTTTTTGGGTACGTCTCCACCTACAGTCTGTAGCGCGGCGACCTTACTTACAACCATGCACGCGTCGGACCACGTGATCTTTTTGCTTCCCAGCTTGCTCTCAAGATGGAGACTATGACGAAGTGAATCGAGAACAGCGCGCGCAACAAGAAGGACGCGGCGATGTCAAGCGCGACCCAAGCCGGCGTTTCAAGCGGCAAGCGGTCGGTCCCGTTTGATGGGGGAGCGCCACCCGAGGTTTTCAACTCCCGACTCCTTCCGCGGATCTGCTCTTTGGGGACCCCCTTTTGGTTGGTTTGTGGAGGATGATGCGGAGCGCTCACGTCTCCCCCCCCGCGCGGTTCCCTGCCTGTCTGCCGAACATACGGCTTATACAATACATATATTTTCTAATTCCCTTTCATCAACTAAAAATTTCTGTTTGCTCTCATATTTTGCGCTGCGCTAGCCGGAGGGAAGAAGCGATGTATGTCATTCGGAATATATGACGGGCGATGCAGGAAGTGGTAGATCACGGCACATCAAGTCTGGGAACTTCATGCGTGCATACGACGACGCGGTGTCAGGAAGCTGACAGCGAGATGCAGTGCTGACAGACTTACATCCTGCTTTGTTGTTTATTTTAAGCTGCGTAGAAGCTTCAGGTCTACGTGCGCTCTGTTGCGCGATACAGTGGACTGGCGCGATACTCACGCGCGAGAACGGAGTACACCCTATGGGGCGCACTGAGCAGCAGCTCACGCGAGCGAGAACGGAGTACACCCTATGGGGCGCACGAGAACTCAGAGCTCAGGTCAGGTCTGCGGGAAAACTCACGGTTGCCCGCCGCAGCATCAGTGTATCGACATCTGTCGACACCTGCAACAGCACTGCGCACGCGATGATGCGGAATATGGAGTGCGTTACTCCGGGTCGGCGCTGTGCCGCGCAATACGCGAAAAAAAAAAAAAAAAAAAAAAAAATGATGCCACGTGACTGCAAATTTTTGACCTTCCGGAAAATAAAATGCTCGCAAATGGGTCGAGATTGCAAGTATAGTGCATTTCTGGTAAAAAACTTAATTTGGCAACTACTCAGTCATTTCAAGGAATTTCTTCTAGATTTTCTAATGGAACACATTGTGGACTCAATATCTATGTTTCTGTAAAACAATTTTCCTGTAGAGAAAAAAATGCTGGAGGAGATGCAGTCGTGATGGGAAGTGATCGAAGCTTACATAAGGGGTGTGGAGATCAAATGTCGCATACCTTACCACTGGAGGAATAAAGCTTAATGAAGAATAATGGCGCGCCGTCCCCGAACAAGAAATGCACCCTGTAAGGCTAAATGTTAACAATCTATACTATGTACGAGGTTCAATAACACTCGGAGGATAGATACATAACAGATATGCGCATCGCTTCACCTCAGTACCGACGCGGCCCTACGCCCTGGAGTTCAACGATGGGGCCCGATGGTGAAAAATCACCCCACATTGACAGACAAATTTGGCAGTTGAAAGTGGCACCATTAACTGCACCAGGAACGACAGAAAGCAGGTGTGGTTGATTTAGCAAGATGCGACCACCCAGCATTTAGCCATCTTAGGCAAGCGGTGCACCGTCAGCGGGCGGGAACGGCGGTCTTTATGCTCGACGGTTTCACAGGACAGGCATGCTAGAACTTACAAGATGAGACCTTGAAGGAACATTATTGGCCGACAATTGTCTGCACGCGTTCCAGATCTCCCGCATACTCGCTGAAGAACATTCATGGTGACGAAGGTAAGGCCGAGATAGGTAAGGATAGGTAGCACACCACAACAAGCACACCACAACATTGCTTAATTGCATGCGCCAGACGTGTTTCGCGCTTCGCTTCTTCAGAACCTTCCTTCGCGACAGGTGCTTGAAAAGGTTGAGCTACATAGAATCTGAAGATTGCCAGATTTGAGCGGTACCTGAAAGATGTCATGGGCATAGGGCGAGAAGCTCTCGACCACTGCTGGAAACAAGAGAAAATCAGGTACAGAACTGATATCGTTCGGGTCGTTCGGGCGGACCATCTTCATCGGAACAGAGCAAAAGCTGCGGGAAACCCCCCATTTCACTGGCGCGAGCAACCCTAGTCTAGGTTTTGCTTGTGTCGGCTCGAGCTCCGTTCTGTCGCGTCTCATCTTGACTCATAACACATCTCATTGCGGGTTACGTCTTAATATTATTTAATGCAAGACCACACCCAACTACATTGCCTGACCCTCGAGTATAAGTATACCGCAATTCTTTGTTGAGAATCTATACTGCCTGAGAGGCGTTACAACACAGCTTGTTTACATGGACTGAGGAAAGGAACGTGTAGCGGTGTGGCGTCTATATATACGTAGTCTAGTGATAGCCGCACCATGCTTCTGATATCCGCACCACGACCACGTGATGGTGTAAGCGACGTATTCCAACATTCTTGCATACTGAGGTGAGCATAAATGATGTTAACGAGTCCAAGACTTGGGGTCTTTAGATGATTGAACGTTGAATTTCCTGTTTAAGTAGTCGTGCGTGAATCCGACTTAGCATCAACCCACGACCTGCTGTTCATCAGGCTGCTGCAGTTACTTGTCTAATTCGATATTTGTACAATTTTGTACAAGTTTCTGGAACTGTGTAAGGAACTCATTACGGTCGAGGACCGGCGGGATTTTGAATAGATGGGCGGTAATGAGGAATCGACCTGAAAACATATGCGAACCGGGACATAAAATACAGGATTGCACCATCCTCTAGCACGTCGGACCGTGGACCATGTAGAAGGCCCGCCGACGCTCCGACACCTATATTGAAAGTTTCAGAAAAGTTGAGAACGTATATATCAACTGGTCGGTAGTTGAAAAAGCTCCACGATGAAAAATGGCCCACTACGTCCGTACATAGTTCGAGAATCGGAAGGCATGCCCTCGTGGTGGCTATGAGCAACAAACGCAAGTTTGTGTATTCGCTACAAACCATGACTCATAAGCAGATACCAAATATCACCGGTCATCATCCCATCTGCGAGAGCGGTGCTGTCCTCTGCGGCGCATGTCTCGCGCATTTTCGACTTCTCTGCGATTGTATACATCACCGTACTCAGAGCCGCCATGAACAGTACTTGGTGTCGCACTACCATCCATTTCTCTCTTTTTGCGTTGGATGAGTGCCAGTGCGCGCTCACGTTCGGATGATTCCCGTGATAGCCGCGCCACCACTTCAGACGAGCGGCTGTCACCAGACGCCCCGTTCAGCGACCCTCGGCGTCTAGGGGGTGGCGGCATGGGACGGGAGCTGGAAGATAATGGTCGATGTTCGGATGCAGAACGAGAAGCCAATTGGCGCGTTATAGAAGAAAGCGGATCGTGAACGGATTTGCGTGCCGTGTCCCGATTGCGGCGCTCAGCATCGGCCTCACTTTCGACAGCAGTAGATGCCGAGTACCACGGGTTGCGGTCTTTCTCCGAAGGAGCGAGCGCAAACCCCTTATCTGTATCTGTTGACTGCGTACCTGCGCGCTTCGGATTAGAAGCCTGAATAGCTGCTGCAATTGAAGACTTGAGAAGGGCGTCAGCGCACTCTTTCTTAGGAGTATAATTGCTATATAACTACCTGCTCAAGGTCTTCGAAAAAATTGATATGTCCATTTGTGGTCGGCAATGCGGCACTTGCTTCCGCATTTAACGTCGACGACGAGGCAATCATAGCCATATCGTCGTTTTTCCGTTTCTTATGGGGTTTGGACACACCTGCTCGTTCTCGAAGCAGTTCAATGCGTGCTTCTGAATCCTGCAGAAATATTTGATTTACCTTATTCCGAAAAGATTAGAGACGTACATACCGCTAGCATCATCTTCCCCTCCTCGTTTGCCTCTTTCTGACGCGCTTCTTCCTCATCGCGGCGCACCCTTTCAATGTTATCTCGGCGGTATGGATGATAGGATTTATGGTGTGCGATATTGAGTTTCCCCATTGCCGTGAGCACTTGTTCCCAGTTTCAAGACTAAATCTTTTGAAGTATGTATGCAAATTATGTAAATGAGAATCTACAGCTCTGAATGCCCGTCACGAATGACTCAGCGTATCGAAAATAGAAATTTGGCCAAGCCCTGTTATGGACGTATGATAGCCAATTTGAGTAAATTTGCCCGGTTAAAATTGTTATCTGCCAACACGATAACGTGATCAGCCACATGTACTGCCGTCATGATTCTGAACGCTTCGACTTTTCCACTCCTCCCCTCGACATCTTTGATGCAAACAAAGGGCCATCTGAAAACACAACAGATCGTCTTCCCCGCTCGGCCAGATGAGGCGTTGAACGACATGTCCACTCAGGTGTATCGTATCAAGCCCCCACCCGTTTCTACGACGCCTTGGCTATCTACCGAGTACGCTGCAAATGCCATAAGTGCATGCAAACAATCGATTGCCACGTCTAATACCACATTTTCCTCAAAATTTTCTATCAACAAGCCACTTCAGACCTTTCCATCGTCAGAATTCCCGCCTCAAAACATAGAGAATCCTATGGGGGCATCTATTGTCGACCGTTTCATTTCCTGAGCAATCTACAGAGTCAGATGTTGTGGAAAGACGTTCTTCGACGGAACCACATATGTCGGTATTAACGTTTGACCCTCCTCCTTCAGCGGGACCGCCGCTTTTCAATCCGTCGTGGTCGCTGGGCAGTCAGGAGCAGCTCATACAATCGCAACTTGTTCTTCAGGCAGTGCCTCCTAGACAACCCCTCCCTGATCCTTCGTCATCTTCCGTAACGCCAAAGCTGCAGATGTTCCATGAGACGTCTGCGGAAAGCTTTGAGCAGAGTCTGATGCAAGGCAAATATGCATCTGTAAGTTAACGATTCCATGTGGCGTTGTGCCTCTAAATAGTAACGCAACTCTTCAGAAGTCCACCTTGAAGCATGCCTCAACGCGTGGATGGGTATATCCGGGCGATATAGCCCCAGAATTTTCTTCGGCAGCACCGCCCCATCAGCTGAGGCCAGCGGACGACTCCGATCGTTATGCGTCCCACCGCGACGATCATACATTATATCCCAAACATTTCCAACCTCCTCCCCCTGCTCGTATAGACCCCATCACTGCCGCTCGAGAACATCGCAAGTGCCGGCGGTTGGCTGCCTTTGATCGACCGCCCTCACGGACACCGCTCTGTCCGGTCTTCGTCGAGGGTCTCGGGCGTGTTATTCTCGACGCCGACCCGGAGGTTGTAGTTGTTACGGAGAGGCAACAAAAGCGCCGTCGTGCAGGGGCGCAGGTGAAGCCGTTGACCGCCCGACCGAGTGCCGATCGAGTCCCGGACGTGGACAAATGGACGCGCGATGCGCGGGAGCTAGGCGCTACCGATCCTCTGTTCCCGCACGCGAGTCTTCCGGACTGGCCAGATGCGCAGTATCCATGGAGAATGCGCCGAGAGGAGAGAGAAGATTTACATCGTAAGGAGAAATGCCGCCGCATGGAGGCACTCTCGCGGTATCTGGAAGATGACGATGATGAGGAAGAAGAGCCGTCGCGAGGAACGGATTGATATGGACGGGATCAGGAGCAGTCCGGGCGGATAGATTTGGGCTTTTAGTAGGCATGCTCCTTCAAAAAGAATGATTTTTGCATTCGCTCGCAGGATGGATAACGACCTCTAGTAACTGAGTTGTTTTCATCGAACCTTTTCAGAGGCCACGCCACATTCCCTGAGCGGGTGGACATCCATCACGTGACAGCACTTTTATTTGCCAAATTGAAATTCCCGCTGCGGTGCCGTCACAAATCGAGACAATCGATCAATCTCGATCACGTGCCATTATAACAGACACGTCCCCGAAAAATCCTTGACGACCTGACAAACTGTGCTCATTGGCATAGACTGCACGTGTTTGTTCTTCGGGTTGCTGTCACTGTCGGTGTCATGTCCGGTGAAGTACGAACACCAGCGGCATGCCTCCTCCCCACCCCTCCGAAAGAAAAAAAAAAGAATACTCTCAAGCGTCTACCTATCTCAGGCTGATGCATGCTGGTCTCCTAATTCGGCGACAGCAACTTTGGATCTCCTTGACTTGATAGAACACATTATTCGAACTCGGGAGAAAGAAATGACAGCCGATGTCACCATCCACTCCGACCTGGCATGGAGTTTGCGTCAATCTTAGGCGGTACCAGAATCTGTCAGCACGCTCGATCACGTGTGCGCGATTCGTCATGCAGTCATTGGAGCCAATTCAGTCGGTCACTGGTCACGACCCTTCACAACAGCTATAAATTCGGGACCGCGTACGCATTGCTCGCTCATCACCACAAGATCCCATCCGTACTTTTCTCATTTTATCTGCTTCACCATGGTTATCCAAGTCGGCGAAATGATTCCTGAGACTACCTTCTCCTACGTTGCCTGGACTCCCGAGCTCGAGGATCAGGTTTGTATATTCACTTGGGGCGCTCTCTCATAAAATACTGACATACCCCATGTCCAATAGTCCGCTTGCGGTGTCCGTGAGTATTGATTGACGGTCGGTAGATGACTATGATTGCTCACACCTAGCTAAAGCGACGAAGCTCTCGACGAGCGAGTGGAAGGGCAAGAAGGTCGTTCTCTTCTCCGTTCCTGGCGCTTTCACGGTCAGAATTTCTCTATCCTTTATACGATTAAGATGAAATAAATATCGTTTGTTCCAGCCCACCTGTCACGTCAACCACCTGCCTCCGTATCTTCAGAAGTATAATGAATTCAAGGCCAAGGGCGTCGGTACGTAATCAGACTAGATCGAGCGCGTACCGGCTGACGCATTTGGTTGTAGATGTTGTCGCCGTCGTCGCCGCCAACGATCCGTTTGTGATGAGCGGCTGGGGTCGTGTTGAGGGGCTCAAGGATAAGGTCAGCGCAAATCGGTCGACTTGCTTTGTAGCATGAATGATATTGAGATACATTACAGATTTTGGCCCTTTCCGATACCAATGCTTCGTGGTCGGCATCCTTGGGTTTACAGAAGGACCTGAGCGGGATAGGCTTCGGTATTCGTACAGGTCGCTATGCGCTCATCATTGACAACTTGGTCGTCAAGTATGTCGGAGTAAGCCCCTTCGCTTTAAATGTGTACCAACCGAATCCTTAACAACACTTTACCATCTGTAGGTCGAAGAGGGAGGCGACGTTACAGTGTCTGGCGCTGACGCTGTGTTGGCCAAGCTCTGAACGTTGAAATGTATCCCAATTGTACTGAAATAGACACACCATGTATGTATGCCCGTGAGCAGCTACGCAGACTCATCGTCTTGTCAATTGTAACATTCCAAGTTCGTCACAAATCATGATTCCATGAGACATTTCATATCCTTGAAGTGCAAAACGTCATCACTATTGTCATTATGAGATGGAAGTGCTGCTGAACATGAACCTTTTGAGTTTCTCATGACTTCGATTGAGATGCCATATGTTATTTATTTACTTAAAGCAGTTCAACATTGCCCCAACATTTGTTCTCGGCAAAGAGGCCCATGCCGGTTTTCAACGCCGCCAATGCCTGGTTGGCACGCTCTGTGGCCAGTGACTTTGGTAGAGACCAGTCATAACCATGCCATTTAGCCATGGCACAGTCCTGTTTTGTGAAAAACGTACCACGGTTAATGTGGTTGACGATCTCCGGCGGAACTTGAACATCTGCCATGGAGTCTGCATCGTCAGGCACCTCCAATGAAGAACACTCAGCTAACCGCTCCAGAAGAATATGAACCCCTCGTGCCGCCCCTTCCACTTCTTCATCAGACGCTTTAACAGAAAGCCTCGCTGTCAGTGTTTGATCTCCCCGTAAACAGCGCGTGGCGGCCACCACAACTTCTTGCTGACGGTACGAAGATGTGCTATCTGCTAAGAAAAGAAGTTCTGCTTGCTTCCTTCAACAGCTTGAGCACCTCAACACGAGCACCGTTTGTCGTAGGAATGCCGTGGTCTGTATTTGAGCGGGACACAGCATGTTTAAGCTCGGCGAGGATAGACGTAAAGCAGATACGCAAGGTATTTTGGACCAAAAGGCGAATTATGACCTTGATGTCTGGGATGGCGGACTTTGACCCTTTACGGGGAAGGCGTAGCGTCTGTTTCAGAGGGTTTGCCTGTCAACGTTGTCGGCTGGGTCTTTAAAGGAGAAAAAGACGGATTCCTCTTCAGTGTCACAAGTGGCAACATTGTTGAAGACACCTCGCAGACAATGGCGCCACACGAGTTTCCAGGGACCTTCGAGGTTCCGGGATTTGTGGCATGCGTAGTAGCATCATTCTTCGCTAATTCATATATAATTCACGCTCACTGGCAGTACGAAACGGCCCATACTCGGAAGGCTGAAATAATCATATCGATATTGATGTCTTCTACTCTAAAATAGCAAGGAAAAATACGCAAGGGAGGGCCGTACAATTTGATTTCTGCTACGAGTTCGCCTACAGACGATGTGATCTGCGTAAATCAGGGTTAAGCGGCCTACATGACAGGACTGCGTTGTACTGTTACTCACGATGGCAGAGTTGGGTCCCAGTGGTGTGTCTTTACATAGCGTCGAAGGAAGAATCATACTGAAATGTTGAGAGAGTTGGCGAGAGTTCCAGGCATGTTACGAGGAATGAATTTATAAAGAAAACGTCTGTCGACAACTTATCTTTCAGTCTTTCAATATATCTTTGTGACTCTCATTGATAACAGCCGGCTGATCTGAGGCGTCTGAGGCGATCAATCAAGTTGGATCAACAGCGTCATCATGCCTTCGCCGGATGTCCTTACACGGGCAACATGTTACGCTTGCCACCGTCCTCTCCCACCTATTGACGCGCAGCTTCGTTGCGCGCCGAATGATGAGTATGTATGAGAACGTCCAGATACTTTTCTCACTGATCTTCACTCACTGACTTTCTTCGTTTAGGCGGCCATCCGTCGCACCAATACCAGAAGAATTTGTTGAAGTCCGTCGCTTACATCATCACGTGCCCGTGGTGCGGATATCAGGAGTGCGGTGCGGCTATCAATAGCATAGGTATATATAGACGCGGCGCGCCCAAGCCTCTCTCTTCTTTAGTCCATGTAGATAAGCTACGTTGTAACGCCCTTCAGGCAGTTTAGATTCTTAACAGAATTGAGGATATTTTTCCCTGGAAAAGAGATTCAGAGACCTCCGTTCGGACCGTACGTGCACACTTCGCTTTCGTGACTGTCTCGTCTCAACATGCACAGAATCGATTTTGAGTCAATGCAAACACCGAAGCTCGATGAGGACAAGTTGAAAAGCCCCGACGAGTATCTCTACGGCTTTGAAGTAACTGACGAGAATATCGCGTACTACCATGGCCATAACAATATGCCGCCTCAATTTCAATATGGCGGCGATAGACAGATGGCGGTAACGGATAAGTACTTAAGTATCTGATCGAGGCTTGGTATCAATTATGTCATGTCATTCGACGAACACATCAATGGAAACCAGATTTCTGTGCTCCAGAAATGTGAGCAGAAATGTGATTTAAAATTGGTGGCTGACTGTCCGACATAAATGTGTCACACAGTGTGACATTTCTGCATGGTTAAAATGTCACACTATATTGCGACATTTCTGCCATGCCCATATATGTGAAGAAATGACATCATTTTGGCTGACATTTCTGCCAAGCAAATATACTTCCTTTGAAACATTTCTGCATGACCCAAATTATTACAAAAAAGCATAAACATTTCTGGTCGACATTTCTGCAAAAAAATAAATTCCACATTACTGTTAACATTTCTGTCAGCTAAATACCTACAAAGTGGGGCACAGAGGATGTTTGTCTTGCAGAAATGTTAGCAGTAATACAAAATTTATTTTTTGCAGAAATGTCGACCAGAAATGTTTATGCTTTTTTGTAATAATTTGTGTCATGCAGAAATGTTTCAAAGGAAGTATATTTGCTTGGCAGAAATGTCGGCCAAAATGATGTCATTTCTTCACATATATGGGCATGGCAGAAATGTCGCAATATAGTATGACATTTTAACCATGCAGAAATGTCACACTGTGTGACACATTTATGTCGGACAGTCAGCCACCAATTCTAAATCACATTTCTGCTCACATTTCTGGAGCACAGAAATCTGGTTTCCATTGATGTGGAAGTGGTCCTGTGACCTAGGCCTTATCACTGTCCTAACGACATCGTTTGTTTCGGCTGGAAGATTGGATCCAAGATCTCTGAAAGTCTCCTGGGCAAGGACAGTCGTGAAAGGCTGTCCGGCGGCCAGCCTCTTCGGGGCTCAGGAGACGAAGTAGTCCAAATGGACGAAACAAATGGTCGTCCTCAACCCGAATGAAAGTAGGGGAGGGAAGCCTGAGAAAGGGTAGTGGGGGGCCCAACTGACGGGCCTCCTTGCCGCAACAACTGTTGAAACCACGGCAAAATGCGCAATAGCACACCGCGGCAAGCTGCTGAGGCAGGCGTGGTTTAGGGCGCCTAGCCCGCACCCCGGCTCGAACTGGCGGGCACGGGGGAGCTCAGAAACGGGGAATCGGAATCTGCCACTGGCCTGACCCCGCGAGGAAAGCATCTTTTACACAACTAGGCTACAGTCTAAACGAGCTCTACTTTACATCCTGGCAGACCGAGACGTGTCAGAAGGAGCCTAAATCTCGAGACATAAAGTCATGAGAGAACGAGTGAACGAGACCATGGGCACAAGCTGTACACGAGGGCGATGAGCAGGGTATATCCCCGCTGCAGGAGTGCAGCAAGCCCAAGCGCGCCCTGTTCTGCTGGTTTTGGCGCGATAACTCATACACCATTCCTACAAGCAGAGAAACTACACCGGAGAGAGGTCGCCCACCTCTGGACACCTCGCCGAGAACCTATCGCATCCACAAGCGGGGGAAGGGCGACCAAAGTGCCCACAATACCGCCATTGACGTGGTGCGAAGCAATAATGATTGAGTAGGCTGACAATGTCTAACAGCACCTGCAGGACGTTCGTGCCTCAGATAGCAGTCAGTCCGACCACTCCCCGACCACGGCGGGGAAGACAACTGCCAGACGCAAGACTCCAGTTACCCCTCTTTCCATGAGTCGACGCCCTTCTACAGTGGGCTCGCATGCCCAACGCAGCACAAGCCTAGCTCCGCAGGCACGATCTCAGCCGGCTATTTCTGCCCCAGTGGCTCAGGCCATGCAAGGGACAGGCGAGACGCCGCCGACGCCGGCTCAGCTCGAAGTCGAGAGGAAATTGGCCGAGCTTGCAGGCCTCCAGAAGGTCCTCCACGAGAAGCAGGCCAAGCTCGATGCAAACACCGTGCAGATTGCCGAGCAGGAGGCGAAGATTGCCGAGAGGGAGGTGAAGATAGCGGCTAATGAGGCGATAATCGAGAAGAACTTGGCAGAAGTCCAAGCGATCAAGGACGCCAGAGCACACCCGGTCGACTGTGGCTGTCCAACGTGTGTGCAGGTTCAGAACGAGTACAACTCCCAGGAGGATGACAGAATGGATACCTCCGAGATGAGCAAACCGAAGTGGCCAGACCCCAAGGACCTGTGGGGCGTCCACCTCTACGAGAACGAGAACCCCCACCTGACCACAAACCGTAGTGGCACGTGCCCCGGTAGACGCCCCGTTGACTGTCAGATTCCTTTCTCTCAGGATAAGCATGAAAGAGTCCTTATCCGTGAATCAATGCTGGTAGCTAATGTTGACGCGAGCCAGGCAGAGTACGTCCTTAACAATCGCGACAAAGTGTTTGCTATTGTGCCGATTTTGGCCGGGACCCGCCAGAATGAGAAAGCGTCCGATTTTGTTCGTGACGCAATGCAAGCACTTACAGTGTTGTGCCAGGCCACTGGTATAGACGTCCCGGAAGAAATGGAGGTGATACCGCCAATGGTTGCCACGAGGAACAACTCCACCTTTTACGAAACCCCCTGGGCGTACTACCTTTGTAATGCGCCCCAAGCTCTGGTCGACTTTCTCTTGTGGACGGGTACACTGTCTTTCACAAAAGAGCTTGCATTCACGACACTGCGTTTTGACCCGGTTGGCAACATGCCATGGGTACTGGGTAATTTTGTCGGCTCTGCGGTACCGAAAGCTGGGGATTCGCCAGAGCTAAAGGAGCATCGTGCGGAAGCGGCTTTAGCTGATCTCCGGCTGGCGCTGTGGAAGTGGGCCCCTTTCCGTGTTGCATGCACGCGCATTGCGGCAAAAGGAAATGTGTTCACGGAGCTCCTCCATGATTTGGTGCGCCTAGCTTATGAGGTGATGAAGTCATACAAGCTGTACTGGAAGGAGGCAGAGGTGGAAGATGAGAAAGGTAACCTGACGAAGGTAACCTATTTCCAGCTCCATGGGAAGCTGCTGGTGCCGGATGGCGTTGCGAAGGACGAAGTGCGCGACTATCTCCAGCTTATCCATCGTGCGCGCGCGACAGTCGAATACGTCTATGAAATGCACGGGACCCCATATATCAAAGTGTGCGAATTCTGTAAGTCGCTCACGCATACGCGTCGCGGTTGTCCTATCATCACGTCGCCCAATTGGCTTGGCCCAATCCTGGCTAACTTCCTTCGACGAAGGGAACGAGTTACTGCCCGCCAGGAAGAGAAGCGCAAGGCGAACGAAGATGAGAAACGTAAACCAGGCGAGGGTGGGGACAGTTTTAAGACGGTCCACCGCCAGGGAAAGCCTTGTAAGAATTAGCTTTTTTGTAACTCAAATCTCATTCGCATCGCAAATAAAGCGACATAACTACAACGTGTAAAATGTGCTGCTACTGTTAAATTTATAGTTTTACCTGGTTTGGGACAGAAGAAGTCGCGAGGCTCCAAGAATGGGGGAGATCCATGTGCAAGCCATGTGCCCACATTTACTGACGGCGTTTTGGCGACGGACAGGAAAGCGCATGGTCTAAAATCAAAGTAACGAAGGCAAAGTACTGAGCCCAAACGATTGCTTTGCCTGAGTTGCACCACCCGCGATGAACTGGAGCCCAGCGAGCCCAACCAGGGAGCAAAAAATCTACACCGCTACTAACTTTTACAACAATACAGATGATAAAACCAACCAAGCTTTCTTCCAACAGGTTTACGGCACGAATTTAGGACACCCGGCATGCTCAACAAATCCAAGGTACGTCCCTATGCAATATGTACAAGGTAAGCACGATGTACCAATGGCCAGAGGTGTGCAGGGAGAACAGGCCGGACTGCAATGCACCGAAGATGGCCAAATGGACACACACACAGTGGACGTGGTATGTGTGAATCCGAACAAAGACGGTCAGGGCGCCAAAAAAATGGGACCAGCGGAACTAAAATACATTAGACGCTCCCAGACACACCGAATCACCCTATGAACTACTGTAGGAAGAGCCGAAAGGCTGAGTTGCGGGAGCGAACTAAAAGCCCCACACGCAGTGGTTCGAAAACAAGAGCCCTCGAGCAT